>VWZU01010549.1:221195-297820 GCA_013397095.1 Sterrhoptilus dennistouni | reverse complement strand
AAAAAAAAAAATCCTCCCTGTTAAAAGAAACAAAACAAAACGGCTCTTTCCTTTCCTTAAGGCCTGAGGAGAAAGCTCCGCTTCAGCTTCCTTGTCCCAAGCACCTCTCCTCGCCCCAGGCAGGCGCCCCTCATTGCCCCCAACACGGTGCCTCTTGCGCCCAACACGCTTTCGTTGCCAGCGATTTCACGTACGCGGCAGAGCGGTTCTCGCTCTGGGGTGTTTTGAGGCAATCTCGACGTGTGGAGGAGGCGTTGGTTGTCAGGGGGAGGAAGGGTGAGGCTGGGGAATGGGCGGAACGTTCCTCCAGCTCTCTCAGGTGGGGTGGGTTACCCTACCTCACACCCCATCACCGAAAAGAGATTACAGGCTCAGACATCAGATTTATTTATTTGTTTGTTTATTTTTTCCCCCAGTCAGTTTTAGCCACACCGTTGTGGGTAAATATTGTCGAGAGAACAAGTTGCTAAGGGTTAGTAGCTGGGAGTGCTGAGAATGGGCTGAGGAAGGACATGCACCTGTTCAAAGGGGCCCAGCAAGATGATCAGAGGGCTGGATCGCTTCTCCTGCGAGGAAAGGCTGAGAGAGCTGGTGTTGTTCAGCCTGGGAAAGAGAAGGCTCTAAAGAGGCTTTCGCAGCATCTTCATTTGTAATACCTTTATAGCACCTTTAATACCTAAAGGGAGACTGCAAGAAAGCTGGATAGGGACTGTTGACAACAGCATGTAGCTATAGAACAAGGGGGAATGGGAATGGCTTTAAAGCGAAGGATGGTGGGCTCAGATTGGCTATTAGGAAAAAAAAATGTATACTGTGAGGATGGTGAGGAACTGTAACAGGTTGCCCAGAGAAGCTGTGGATGCCCCACCCCTGGAAGTGTTCAAGACCAGGTTGGATGGGGCTCTGAGCACCCTGGTCTAGTGAAAGGTGTTCCTGCACATGGCAGAGGGGTTGGAATGAGATGATCTTTAATGTCTCTTCCAACCCAAACCATTCTATGATTCTATGAAATAAGAAGTAAAATTACAGAATGAGTATTATGAGATGGTTAGGTTTGCTCAGCTGTCTGATATTGGGTATTGGGGCCTGTTTTACCACTGGTGAAGCTGGGGTAGTAACAGATGAGTTCCATGATCTTAGTGGTCTTTTCCAACCTTTACAGTTCTATAATTCTGTGATTTGCTCAAGGTCATGGAGGGAGCCCTGGCACGTCCTTGCCTGGAGCCAGCAGTTGTCTGATCCCTTTCCTCTGTGTTTGAGGGCTGAGCTTTTCTCATAAATGTATTGCCTGAGTGGTTTGTTGTGGGTAGAGTCTGGGTAGGCAAAAGACCATGCTGCCAGCAGCTCAGAGGTTATATAGCCAGGACAACTCCAGCATAGAAATGAAAACTGACTTAAAAGAGAGAGTGTATTTTATTCTTAAATGACTGCACACCAGTGCTTGGCTCTTGGGAGAATGGAATAAGTGGGGCTTCTTAAAAAAGAAGGTAATATGTCAGCTTATGTTTTCACAGAAGTCGGCTCTTAGTGCCAAATCTTGTGTTTGGCACATTCAAGGACAAGGAGGTATTCTGGAAATGAGGATGGGAGGTGCAGTCGCAGAACAACTACAAATAAAGGCTCTAGTTCACTGTAGCACAAGTGTTTCAATGCTCCTGCTTGACTCTGGTGCCTCTGCTTATAGTCTGTTTTGGGAAAGGGTTTTTTCTCATGGATGATAGACATCCCAAAGAGTCTGAAAGAGGCAAAACATGCATACAGAACAGCTCTGGAGTGGCATTATGAAAACTAGAGGCAAAGAGTCCCCTCCTCTAGCTATTTCACTTCCCTGCAAGAAACCTTGGTATGCAGATGTGACGGCTGTGATGACGTTTTGATCTGCCTGTGCTGATTCAGCCTGTTCCTGCATCTCACTGTTGCTGTCTTGATCTGGCAGTGATGCCTCCCTTATCAAGGAGCACATCTTGCTGGCTGGAGGGCTGTTTGCTGGGAGATGCTCAGGCCCTGGCAGGGTGTGCAGCAAGGCGTGTATGCCGTCCAGGAAGCTGTGTCCCTGCAAGGAGGCATCTTCCACTAAACGTGGGAGTGCCTATAACAGGTGCAACTACTGATGAAATGGCAAACCAAAACAAGTTATCTGCCACTGGTGGATTCTTGATTCAGCAGGCTGGATGATGTAACCTGGAGAGGAATATTCAGCTGAGATGGGGCTGTATCTTCTACCTGAAAGATGGTATTTTCTTAAAGGTGCTGATTTGATTTAAGTGTATACCCTTGCCTTAACCCTGAGGAAAAGCAGTCCCTCCTGCAATGCTACATTCTTTCTGGCAAACCTTCACTCGTCTGTCACACAGCTCCAGGTACAGTGACAATGAAGATATAGGAACGTTCCGTACCTTTGGCAAAGGGAGCCAAGGATGATTACGTTAGTGTTCTTTCATAACAGACTCCAATCATTGGCAGACAACTTACAATCAAGGTTTTCTTTCCATCCTCAGCCCCACTGCTGGTTTGAGTAGTGTATCATTAGGGTGATTGGATAACAGATTCATGCACGGTGCTGAAATTAAACTTGACCTGTCTAATCATAACACGAATAGCAGTTGGAGGCTGGGGGGTTTCAGCCATCAACCACACAGATCTTACAAAAAATGTGTTGGCATTGGGGAAACAGTTGTAGGTGGTGAGAGAAGGAAATATTAGCAGAAAAGGTGGGCAAAATATCAAGATACACAAGTGAGTTATTTTGTACCCAACTAGTGTTCTTGCTCAGGGACAGACTGTGGAGGAAAAAAACTCTGGCGTGTTTGGCAGCTGGGAAGCTGAAGATGAGTAATCCATATCAGACTTCTGCAACTGGTTTGGCATAACTTTGCAAAAGGTTAACTGGCCACAGCTGCCCTTGTCAGTGTTTGTCAACAGTCACAACAGAGTCAGAACAAAATTCCCCCTTCTAAACACAGAATAAGATACAAATGTCCCTTCTCACACACCTCTTAAGTGGTAAATATACAAGGTCAAGTGACCAAAGAAACACAAAGTGCAATGATTTAATAAAGCATCAGAATAAATCATATAAGTAACTTACACACTACATAGAAGTGAAATAGAAACAAAAAGAAAATAAATAAACAACTTCTCAGCTTCTTCTAAAACTTACCCAAATTGTCTGGCATGGGGTGTGATAGAACTGAGCCATATTGGTGTTTTGGAAAGGGATTCATCAGAGGTCTATCATTAGTCTTTATCCAGTAATTTAGGTGTAAAAAAGTGAAAAAACAAGTCAGAGTTCACCCCATTGTGGTGTTTCTAAGGTGATACTTTTAATGTAAGTAGTTAAAAAAAGGGAAGGTAGAATGAAATGGATAGGAGACTGCAAAATCTGTCCCAGTTTTATGATGGATAGTATCCCCAAAATACCTGTGAGCTAGCGTAAGTGCTTAATGCATAATAAGAACAACAGAATTTGACCTGGCATGTAATTCAAAAAAGGAGTATTTAGAATGTAAGCTATTATTTGTGGTACTACCTAAAAAACTTCAAACACAAAATTGTTTGGTAACAGGATCAGCAACATGCTACTAAAAGTCTTTGCTTTCTTTGTAGCTAGGGGAATATTTCACTGGAAATAGTTAAGGTGGTTTTTGCTTTTTTAAAAAAATTATTTAGGAAAAAGCAGAAATTATAGCCATTTTGAATGTGTAATTCAGAGATGAGAAGGATTTTTTTTAATTTCATTTTTTATTTACATTTTTTAAAGAATGTTCTTTAAAAAATTATTAAGAGTAATTAGTAACAGATAAATTAGTGACAGATAAAGATAATTATATCCATTTAGTATAACTGTCTTCTTTCTTAGTACAGAGTGCTTCCTGTTTGTGTTGTAATGCTCAGGCTGTCAATATGATTTCATTACAAAACAAACAGGAGATTTATGAGTATTGCAGTTGTTTTGGTACCAGAGAGCAGGAGTGTTTAGTGATATGCCAGTAAAATTAAACCATTTTTCAACTGCCCTATTACCACATAAGTAATATTGCACACAGCAGCAACCAGTTATGAATAAGTGAAGATATAGTGTGAAAAGATCTGTATAAAACTGAGCCATTAATATAACATTTTAACTAACTTTTAAAATAGCATTCAGATTTTTAAAATGTGTCAAGCATTTGCAATTAGAAATAGGAAATTTGGTGAAAAATTAACTATGTCTCCCCTCCCTGTCCTGAACTATTTTGCAATCTTTGATTAAAAGAGATCCCAGTTCTTTTCCTGCCTGGTTTTCAAAAGGATTGGGTGTTCTGCCTGACTTTTCAGACTTCCCCCCTAAGCAACCCCCAGGTGAAAAGTGGCTGAACAGGTGCTGTGTCTCATCCGTTGTCCCAGCAGACAGGTTTCCATATCCATAATTGCAGGTGCACCTGTGGAAGAAGGTTGAGGAAAAGACATATGCCTAGCACAGATTTCAGACTTCTGGACAACAGGTAAGTCTCAGTGAGCCCTAGGAAAGAATCAGTAGATTGCTCTTATTTGATTACCTCTTCTGTATGCCCAAGTTCAAACACTGTCATGCAGAATCAGAAAATCAGACCCTTCCTGTGCCTACAATTTTTATTTGATCACTTTATGTCTTTGGTTATTTGACAGGGAAATAAAAACATATTTCAAAGTTTAAAACAATGACTACAGTGACTTTCAGAGGCAGTGTGTCCAGTCTCTAAGTTACACCTTTTTTTTATTATTATTTTTTATTTTAAATAATTGTGACTGAAACAAATATTAATCTTTGCATAGCCAGTTTACACCACAGGCTGACATTAGGCTTGCTTGTCTGGTTTTCACTGACCTCCTTTAGAAGTAAGCCATAGAGCAGGAATCTGCCAACCAAAAGTAGAAAAAAAAGCCTCAATGTAATGACGCTTTACTGGAGACAGAAGATGTGCAGGGGTTCACGTCTTAGATGAAGAAACACGACATTGCTGGCAAGCTACATTTAGCAAAGACTTATTTCATCTACCAATGATTATTTAGAGTACATGCTCACTTTTCATATAGATATGCACAGATCCAGGCTGAACAGAGCTTCATTCACCAGGGCTTCTGAGTAGTGCTGTGATGCAAATGTTAAAGAGTAGCAAGCAACAAAGCTCTAATGACAACTGTTTTCCCATTTGCTGGATACAGATATTCAGACATTCTATTCGCGGTGAACACACTGGGCACAAGACAGAGCAAATGATGAGCCTAGATTTGTTAGGTGTGTAATGAAAGAGGGTAACACACTGAAGAGAATGAATTTCAAGTGCAACCAATAAAAACAATCTCCTTATGAAAGTATTTTAAATAGATTTGATACTAGCAAGATGAAAAATTATAGAAATCAAAAGCTAGCCATTGCAGAATGAAACCTGCTGCAGACAGAGGAATTGTAATTTTATAGGCAACACTGAATTCAGTTCCAAGAAAAATGTACATGAAACATAGCTGTCTTGACAACCCCATTCAACGAGCTACTCAAGATGGAAGCTGTGTGAACAAAAAGCCTTCTGAAACCATAAAAGCTGTACTCGGGAGCTAAGGTGAAAAGCCTCTAAAATTATGGGAAGGTGTCACAACCTGTCAATTTATTAGCAGATGCTTCTAAATCAGTATTAGGAACAAAATATCAAACCCTTCAAAAGTGGTGTAATGGAACTGTTCTGAAAGAGGAGATAAAACACATGCCACAGGACTGGGGTTTTCCAGGACTTTTGCTAAATGGCATTTGGAAGATCGTAGACGACAAAGCAGGACACAAGCAGCTGATGTCAGTTTTTCAAAACAGTAATAATTTTAAGCATATGGGACTGGAAAAAGACTTCACTTTTAGTCAGGAATAATAGCTAAGCAAAAGAACAAGGGCCTCATTTTTCTCTACCTCACTTTTTGTTTAGAAGGTGTGAAATGCTATCACCATGTCAGAATTTTTTTTTCCACAGGGGTATGTTAATATTTTACTCCCAAAGATAGGCATTGCTATAGCTAGTTACTACAGACAGTCTATTCAGTCTAACCTAATGTTCAGAGGTCACAGCCTTTGATTGAGGAGGCTTTTGGCCTGTGAAGTTAAACAAGAGGTGGTTTTAACTAAGTGTTGAGAATACTGATTTTCATCAAAAAGCTGCTTATGATCAGTAAGAGCAAAGCTGAGAAAATGTCACTGAATAAAAGCCTGGAACTAAATTATTCCTAACAAAGCTAAGGGTAGGATTGCTTTTGTGGGATAATGGCAAGTCCCAGGTAATGTGCTGATAATAACTGCTGCAGACATTAGTTTAGCAGCAAATGGTGCTCCTGTTATAAGGGGAGGAGGATGTAAGGATGAAGGAAGGAATAAACCACTTATCTGGCCTCTAAACATGGTGGAGCTTTAAACTAAACTCCTGACAGCTTGTTTGCTGGTGGCACAAAGGAGATCCTGACATGATACATGAATTTTGTCAGTCACATGCTACCAGTCAGGTTAGGATAGAGGGAATCTGCCTGCCAAGGTACCTGGCAAGTACCAAGCCAGGTGCCAAAACCAGAACAAAATAGTTACAGAGTAGGGATGGAGGCAGGATGCAAGACACAGGCAGGAAGGTGCAGTGAGCTTTTTGGAACCTCACTGTGGGGTTGCTGCACTAGCCCAGAGCCACAGATCTATTACAGCTTGCACTGGAAAGGCCAAGGATGCACCTGAAGGATGCACTGCAGGATGCTGGGTAGGAAAGAACAGAATGAGGCTGAACCTTCCTCCCTCATGGCCAGTGGTCTCAGGTAGAGCAAGGCGGTGGGGATATCAATTACCTTAAAGGCTGTGTCCTCCTCTGAAATGTGTGGCTAAGCAGGCTGGAAAGTACTGTGGGGCTGGAGGTGGCTTGTTGCTTCTGCTTACGCTGTTTTACTTTACTGAGGTGCCTCAGTCTATGCTGAAGCCCATGTGTTTTCCATTTCCAGAAAGTGCCCTGAACCCTTCACTGAAGAGTTAGTCTCTCTGACTCTGTGAATGTGAAAGCATTGTGAGCAAAGTGGAACACATCCAAGAGGAGAGATTGAGGCAAAATGGCCTCATAAGGTAATCTCCTTACATTTAGAACATGTTTCTGAGGCTGTTGCTCAGTGCTTTAAGTCCAGTTCCAGTGCTCCCTCTATGCCATAAAATACATCTCAGCTAGACTTGTATTGCAAATGCTGACACTGGGTTCACACTGGTTCCAAAAATGTTGATGGGTTATCTTCAACACCCAGCTTCATGCTGACTGAGACTGAGTGTTGTCTTGTAGCCAGCAAAAGGTCAGTGTAAGGATACAGGCAGCATAAAGACCAGTCACATGGCAGGTTCAAGAGAAATAAGCTTGAGTGCTCCCCTCTGGCCTGGATCAGACTGAGACATGTACCAATTTGTACAAATCTAGGATTGATCCACAGGTTCAGGGCTGAGTGACAAGTTCACAATTCCTTGTTCTTAGAGTATGACAGAGAATAATTATTGTAGAGTAGACTGTTAAAGATAGTTGCTTGAGAGGGGAGATCTTTTCCTAAGACTCTGACCTAGTGACTGTCAATTTATTGAAAATGTAAGAAATTAGTAACCTGTAAACCGGAGAATGCCTGATGTCTCTTTTGGCAGTCTTATTGTGACAATCTTACGAGAGCTTTTTGAACTGTTTCCTTCAAAGTTTTAAAGTGAGAGTTAATTACTCCTCCTCCTCCCCCCCTGCCCTCCAAACCCATTTTCCTGCTGCTCAGAGTACCTGTGTTCAGACAACATGACTATTCCAAACTCCATTTTCTGCTGAGAGCTCAGCAGAATCATTCACTTTAGTTTACATACAATATACCCATAACAAGGTGCTTCATGCAAAGACATGTTTACCCTCTACAGTGCTTGGAGAAAACTCATCCTCTTTCTCAAAGGCTAAACCAAATATATGTTTCAAAGGCTAAACCAAATATATACTATTCACTGTCTATTAATTAAGAAATAATGGTCTCAGCAAAGGGCATTTCCTAGGGATTAAGGACTGGCTGCATGAGTGGATAGCCTGAGATTTTTAATTAAAGGTGCAAGCTCCCTCTGTTCTGGTATATGAAATTCTATTTAAATGAGGTTCTATTGAGTTCAGAGTTTTTTCATAGCATAAAGTTCACCAGTGCTGACAGGACTATGTCCCCCCCAGTTTAATGGTTGGAAACACAGTCTAGAAAGACAACTTTTGACTGTCTTGTCTGTGCCAAACTATTATATTACTGCTGTGAATGTGGCCAAAGGTGTAATTTGTGGTACTGGGGCCTTCAGAAAATTATAGCTGGTTTATCTGTGGTAATGAAGGAGTTGTTTCCAAAGTTATAGGTCTATTGAGGTCATCTTTCTCATTCAGAATCTATTACAAACCCTGCCACAGACCATCACCTACATAAATATGAAGGTGGGAGGTTGGTGGGACATGGGTTTATGGAAGAAAATATAAAAAGAAAGTATATGAAAACTAATAGAGATGGGTCATGCCTGAGAACAACTAGATGCAGTTTCCTTATGTGTTGAATGGGTCATGTTAATAGTCCTGGCATAAACGTGAGCTAAATTAAAACTGCTGGTGTCTGTTTCCTTAAAAGCAAAAGAAAATGCAACTATTATGAGTTTTTTCTGCTCAAAATCAAAGACCTTTCCCTGTCTGAGTGGAGATTATGCTATATGCAAGCTTTGTTCCAATCAAAGTACCCCAAGAGACAGCAGCAGAGCTACTGTCAGAGGCAGTGTCTGTGTATCTCAGTCAGGCCTGGACAGGAGACCTGTTGGTCACAGCATAGATGGGTCTAACCCAGAGCAGGGATGCTGAAATTACCTCTGTTGGCCCTAAAAATGTTCCAACAGCTCAATTCCATACCTGTCTTTTGTTGCTGAGCTGGGGCATTATTTCTGTCTTTAGTTTGTCTGAAAAAAAAATCAAGCATTGTCTCCCTCTAGTACTCATTAGCAAAAGAAAATCAGGATCAGGCCCCTAAATTTATGGAAATTAAATGCTGTCAAATCTGTTTAACTCCTGTAGGACTTTTTCACAACTTTATTATAGTTGCATCAGAGGCTGTTTTGTTAGGAAATAGTAACATGTTTTCTGCTCCCCCACCTTATTGCACTACTGTAGAGAAACCGATCTGACAGGGAGCAAAAATTACACTGTTGGAAATAAATTCAGTGTTATGCTGAAAGTCAGCCATGAAACCTCGTGGAAGATGGTGGGTGAGGAAGCTTCCTTTCCCTAGGAAAAGAACTGCCTTCTTTTTGGGACATCCTCATTGAGACTCCAGGAGCTGCACCATAACATTCCGCACCCTACGTACCGCGGCACACATGCCTACAGTGCTGAACTGTGGGGGCTGAGGCACTTCTCCAGGACCCAACTGCAAAGGCTGGGGACAAGGTGGCATATGATGAAATGGAGCAACTCAGAAAGTGACAGCAGAAACATCAGAGAAGCAGACATAGCAAGTAGCAAGGACACGCCAGAGCCAGCAAGGAAAACCCTTGTAGCCTGACCTTGAGAGAAACCTAAGAGAGAGATAACTTGAGTTGTGGCTCAAAGGAAGCTTGAAAGTGTGAAAAGAGAAAACACTGACTATTGTTTTGACTCCCGCTGTGCCCAGAGTAACGGGACATTGTGTACAGTCTTTCTAAACAAACAGGTGCACATTAAAAAGCTCAATTCACTCCCTCATCTGTTTGTTCTCCAAACAGAAACAACCTCTAGGGACCCTGAATATTGGTCAACTACCTGGGTCAAAAAGGGTAACAAGAAGTATTTTAATAAAGGGAACTTTCTCCTCAGAACTGATTTTGCCTTTTCTTGTCTCTAGTAAAAGATTTTAGTCCTTGTTGGTGGTGATATTGTCATTAGCATTGTCATAGCAACTGATAAACAAGGAGAAAGCGATGTGCAACAACTTTTTTTTTTAAAGGCAGTCCAAATGTCTTACTAACAAGTAATTTGGTGACAGAATTTAGCAAAGCGGCTGCACAGTAAATGGGTTTATCTTTAAACATAATGCTCTTTTCCATTTTAACTGAGCATAAAATCGTATCTTTAAAGGATTGGCAAAAAGCGGGGCTTTATGCCTCTTGAGTAGTTCCATGTGACATATGGTCTTTCCAAGCAATAGTTTTATCTGCTGTGCACAGTAGCAGCAGATTTGAGCTAATGTTCCTGTGAAAACAAGTAAGAGTTTATCCAAAAACTGAAGAAGGGGAGGAGAAAGGCACCTTTGCCCTGCTGTACAGAAAAAACAAATTGTGTCTTACGTCAAACTTACGACATCCCTCTATAAATATAGCAGCTAGTGGTAGTGACTAACTTCAGCACATGCACTGGGTGGGTTGAAGAGGACTCAGTGACCTGTTTGATTCCCTGCCCACCAGTGATATTCCCAGGAGCGTTTCAGCCCTGTGTCGCCCTGAAGCCTTGGATGGAGCAGAGTGGTTCCCGGGAACAGATGGGGCATCTGTGCCCAGAGGGGCTTAGCTCCAACTTTTCCTATGTAGCCACATCTCCATTTCCCAACATAGATGCTTATAATCAGCATGGCTGATTATAAGCAAACAGCATGGCTTTCTTGTTGTTAGATGCATCTCACGGGGTGCTGAAGAGCACCCTGTCTCCATGCTCCCCAACATCCTGCTTCACTCTGGGATTATGGTTGGGGATTCACTTAGCAGCTGGGCAGCAGTGCAGGGCAGGATGAGCCTCATATACAAATGCACAAGCCCTGTGCTTGTTTTAGCACATAACTCTAAATATTGGCCTAAAATTATTTTTGAGCCGGCTGCTGCCTCAATTAAGAACCACTGCACTAGAAAGAGGAAGAAAATGGAGCTCCTGAAAGTGGCTTTCCTTGTCTGAGATTCTCTTGGGGGCCATGGCACCATGCAGAGTTGCTAACCCTGGGATAGGAATACTATCCAGTATATAATACTTATATATGGCATGCTTACAAAGGACACGGTGGTACACACACTGCAGACAAGCTACTCTGCAACAAAGAAAGGCTTTGTGCTGACTCAACAGAACTAGGTAACAAATGCAGCTTTAAAAATTACTCTTTCTCAATAAAAGGTAATCAGTTCTTCCCTTTTCTCATTGTGTGAGATACTCTATAGACTTTATTCATTAGAGAGCACTCTGCAAAGTTGAAGTAAGAAATGGGAAAAATAAGGATGGCAATGGAGTTGTAAATTCAGCTTATATGTCAAGGAAATTACAATAAACTGATACACTTTCTGTAAAAAACACTGACAGTGCCATTCCTAGAATAAAAGCAACAGACATTCAGTATGCCAGTACCTTCAAGGTCTAGACAAAGATGGGGCTGTCACAGAATCACAGAATGGCTGAGGTGGGAAAGGACCTCTGGAGATCATCTGCTCCAACTCCCCTTCTCAAAACAATGGAAACTAGAACTCAGTTCTCTGGGATGCATTCACTGCGGCTTTCGATGTCTCCAAGGAGGGAAACGCTACATCCTCTCTAGGCAACTTACTCAAATGTTCAATTACATTCACTGTGAAAATGTGACTGGCCTCTAGCTGGACACAGCAGCCACATCACAAGCCTTTAAGCCAAGTTTTGCCATTTTACAGACCGCCACATTGATGGTCCACTGTCCATTTACTTACTGTATAGTTCATCAGTTTGCTCAATGCTATGCAAGTAGTGTTATGGGAGACAATGCTAAGGGTCCTGCCAAAGTTGGGAGGAGTCACATCCTTTGTTCTCCCCTAATATGCCAAGCCTGTCACCTCATAATTGAAGTTTATCAGTTTGGCCAAGCATGCAATAACTGCAGTGCAGACCTTGTGGCTTGATAGGAGAGAGCTGAATAATGTCTAAGGAATCATTTAGTGATGATGTCTGACTTCCTGATCACAAAATGGCCCTAAACATCCTATGCAGAATTTCCCCATGTCCCTTTGTGTGTCCTCCCAGTGCATTACACATCCTGAGATTGAAGTCACTCTTGGTTTGCATGTCATTCACCTGGTTTATTATAATCTTGACCTAATGTTCAAAACTTAGCCAATCTGACTGGCCATTTATTCATGTAACATGCTTTGGTTCCTCATTAATTCTTAGAATGAGGTTTCAAGTACATCTTGAAAGTCGAAATTGGCTTTCAGCAAGTATTGATAGGCCTTGAATAATCATTGTATTCCACGTGCGTCACTACTTTTTACAAGAAAATTTGAGGAAAGTTAGACATGGACTGAAGACATGAAGTTAAAGTGAGAGCTAACATCACCCCCCAAAATACTGGCATTTTTATGGAGGACAATTAAAAAAGATAGTTGTTTTACTGTTCTTAGAGTCAAATTTGTCAAGATATTGTGTAAATCCTGGGGACACTCTGATAACCTTTCATGTTTATTCTATTATTGGGTTCTCAGCTTCTGGGTTCCTGGTGGAAGAAGAACCCTGGAAACAGAAAATTACTAGTGGACCCCTGTCTCATGAGCTGCCTTGCCTTGTGCCAGTGTAGTGGGCCTTGCTGGAGTGGGCAGAAAAGCTGGACTTAAGGACAGGATTTAAGCTATTGTTGTTCTTGCTTTTCCAACCTTTTCTTGAACAGACTATCAAATTCTTTAGGCTGAATTAGGCAGGGAGGAGTAGAAACATCTTCTGCATCTCCTTTGATTCTTGATATCTTTGCAGCAGCTGTCATCTTTAGTTTGTTCATCGATCATTCAGTTGAGCAAGAGCAAGAAGATGAAGGACCATTCACCCCTTGATGCTGTTAACAAGCCTGTCAGGCTTTGACAACTTAAATGAGAGACATTTCATAAAATTATGAGTGAAATTTTAAATGTCTCATTGAGGCATACCCAAAATCCTTTGCTGTCAAATAAGCACTTGCAGTAAGTTGTTTTTTTTCCCTGACTCAGCACTCTGCTCACGTCAGACCCATCAGGTTTTTGGAAGCATCTCCTTTTTATAAGGGGCATGCTCAGAAACATTAACACAACCATTAGCACTCAATTTACCTGCTAACATTACTGTTGCACATCAGTACTGTCATTTATGTGCATGCAGCAGAAGGGCAAGATAGTTTAATGAAGACTCTTTAAAATGGACTACGCTTCTGTTTCCCTATCAAATACCACTGCCTGATTTAAACTGACAGTATTTCACAGCCAATTCAATGCACTTTTTCTCCCCTGCCATTGCCTGAATGGTCCACATTGGTTTTAAGGTGATGCTTTAGTCCCACAAGAAGAAATACATATGGTCTTAATGACTTTTTACTGTGTCCTGACTGTACACATACTGCAAAGAGTATCTATTTGGCCCTTGGCCCAAACAAAAGCCCTGTGCAGTGGCTGGGGCCACCAGGGTACTTAAGAACACCTGTGGCCCAGACTGTGGCACAATAGCTGCACAAGCCCAAAAATCTTCCATTCTTGAGGAAGCCCATCACCCAAAGCACAGGGACAGAAGTTCGTCTGTCTGCCTTCCACTGGGACACATGTCGTGGCAGCATCTATGACAGCTTCCCAAATTTTGCTCTTCAAGGTACAACAAAGTGGGGTTGTTTTTTTCCGTACAGGTTTCAGCTAAGGAGTGCATAAGCAACATTTGCTCAGTTGACTGCAAACTCCATTTGAACAGAAAATTTTGTTTCACAAAGTTCAATGTGTGTGGTACCATAAGAATCTATTATATTATATGAATAACAGTTACTGTAAACTTGCTTCAAACAGAATATGTATCTATTTTTGAGCCAGTACCCAAAACCTGAAGCAACCACGCAATTTATAGCTAAATAGGTAATCCATCAACACTTAGGCTCCAGCTTGGAAAAATATTTTGAGTACTAGCTTAACTGGAAGTATATGGATATATACATTGATTTCAGTAGGGCAAACACATATGCCTAGACTTATGTGTGACTGGAGCTTTATAAGACTAAATGCATCACTGAAAAAGTGTCATTAGAAAAAAACCTAAATTTCAGCTGAATGAATTTGTCCAGAGATAAATATAAGACTAACTCCAGCCTGGCTCTGTTTCTTTTTTGGTGTAGTATAATGTAAGCAAGATCCTATTGCTCTGCAATATTCATGGCATACCTTCATGCATAGGTGATAACACATTCCCAGCATACTGTAAAATATAAAATTGATCTTTTCCACTTCTGGGATGTTTGGCCTTTTTAACCCAGTTTTACTACCGAGAATCTTCTAGAAACAATAACACTGATCCTGTGTGGTCAGTCTATACGAAGAAGAGGAACTTACAAAATTGCCGAATTTCTTTGTTTTTCTCTGCTGCCCTTCATTGCATGTACTTTTTTCCATGCTCAGGAGTGAATATACTTTCTGTCAGAATTTCAGCATATTTTCCTGTCATACATTCTCCTGCTTTGAGCTCTTTTGTTCTAATACTCTTGACATTTAAGCTGGGCACTTTAAAGGTTCTTTCTCTTTACTTTATTCTATGATTTATTGATTACTTCTAGCTTCTGTTTCCCTAAGCCTATTTCCTTTCAAGTTTTCTCACCCTTCTGACTTGTTATTTCATCCCTTGATACAAATAATGCTTCACAGTCCCGGTTTTAAAGCCACAACCACGACACAATTTTTTCTCCCATTGGCTTGGCATAGCAGCATTTTTTTACACACTGAGGCCCAAAGACATTGTAAATGATTGCAGGGGTCATTGTTACTGATTAATGTGTCATGGCCACACATTTACAAAGGGCCTGCTGAGCTGCACTGTCCTTTGCAAGTCATTCCTGAAGAAGTCATAGGCACTACTCACAGATCAAGGGACTGCTCTGCGTGGGAAAGTGACACTCTGCGCCAGGACAAAAGTCAGCATTGTGTGGGGAGAAGCCCCCTTCCCAAAGCTGGGCAATGCTGACTCTGTGAGTCTGACTGAAAACCAGAACAGTAGGAGATGCTGGATGAGGAGGCTTGCCAGCAGTTAAGGATTATTGCTCCTACATATTGTGGTGCACATTCTGTGCTAATTGCTACCTGGTGGGAGCCACACAGTCAGTGACAGAGTGTGGCTGTGTGTGTGCTCCCATCCGCATTTCTGCAAGGCACGGTTTTGTTTTGGTGTTGCTCCTATAAAAGGAGCCTTCCATTCATCAGAAAGACCAGTTCTAGTATAAGAAACACAGAAGGAGCTGTATTAGGTGTGGGTCTCAGTGTGAGTCTTGGACTGAAGTTACCTAATTTGGCTGCATCCCCAATTCCCTGCCATGACGTTGGCATAATATTTGTGTCCATCTTGGCACTTTCCAGTGACTCAAGCTATACAAATAGTTTTGGAATCATCAGATGGGAGAGCCTAGAATGAAGCAAGGCGTTACTACCTATGCAAGGCTTTGAACAGCCTTCCTTCTCTGTCTCCTGCTCTGTTCTGGCAAAGAACTGGAAAGGACCCTTGTCTTTCTCAAATCTGTGTTCCAGTCTTGGATTGAGTGACACACTGAGCCCTTTAATTTCCCCTCAGTGCTCAAAGTAGTGCAATGATTTGCTGCTGTACATATGCAACAGGAAAGCACAGTAATTCACCTGGGTCCAACTAGGGATTAGTATATTAGGCATTAAGGGGTAGATTGCCCAAGGTGACAGCCAGATTCTGTGCAGTAGAGTGCTGGTTTTGGAGGGGCATTTTTGCCCACCTCCAACTCAGATACAAGGGGGTTGTGAAGCAGACTGTAACCAACACTTGCATATAAAGCATACTGTAGTCAATTAGCTAGTGATTTTTCTGTCAGCCAGGATTTTGTGCAAATGAAGAGGTATCAAAATGCAGAAATTGATTGAACTCAGCTGAACAAGTACCTCCTGCTTGTGTTCTAAAGTAAATAAAGACCTTTTACAAGAAAAAAAAAGTGCATTGTTTTTTACATTTTACTGTTTCAACAGAGATGAAAAATTAAATTGCCAATAAAATTTTATGAGAAAGGAAATTTTTGTTAGAAATTTTATCTCAGAGTATTGATTTTGCTACTGTGAAGAAAATTTCCCTCTAAAAGTTAATAAATAAAAGCAAACAAGGATATGTTTTTAATTGCTTTATTTTAAAATCTTCTAACATATGCAGTATTGTTAAGATCATATTTTAAAAGTAGTATGTAACTTGCTGGTTTTCCTACATTTAAATGTCAGTTAGAAAATTTTTAATGGTGAAAAGTTGGTCTGTGAACACAACTCCTTATTAATTTGTGAATATAGATGACTGAATCCTTGGCCTCTGGTTTGTCTGTTAGAATGCACATACCAGCAGGATGTTACTCTGGTTCATTTTACATGCAGCACACCAAAGGGTTATGTTGGCCTAGAGGCTTAAACTGTGTTTTACTTTATGCTAAAAATTCAGCCCAAATGATATAGCCAAGACTGAGATATTAATAAATTTTAATTACAGTGCTTTTATTAACATTGGAAAATTGGAAGGGATGCTTCTGGTGAGAAAATGGATTTTACCAAAACCAACTATTAGTATGAAATACTTATGTTGTGGTTTTGTACATTTGTATGTACGTATCCACATGAGCACATGTATATTATACACATGCACTTGCCTTTCCTTTAGGCAACCATGCAGTGACATTTTCCAAGGAATAAGAAGCTGAATGAGCAACTAAGACAAAGCTGTGGGGGGTTTTTTCAGCAGTGGAAATAATATTAATCAACTGTATGGCTAGCAATTTCTGGAGAGGGCCTTCAGCAATTTCCCATTAATTTTCTCATGTAAGAATCTCCATAAAAGACAACAACAAAAAAAATAGTAAAGCTATTTCAAGATAACATATTTTTCCTGTAAAGGAGGAATTTTAGCTTTTTTTTAATAGAAGTTGTTGGTTTGTTTCTTCTGGCTTGCCTGGAGAATTGCCTCAAAGCAACCAGAGGGCTTTAATACAATCCATGGGACCCCCAGTGCTCTGCCAGCTCCAGAGGCACAGGACAAGTGAGGGATTCTGGGTTGGAACCCTGTGTGTCAGAGTGATGCCCTTACATGGGTTTTAATGTGGTTATCCTCAGATGAATTGGAGTGAGGCAAGCTCAGGAGCTGACAAGCCCAGATAAATCTCCAAATGAATGATCTGGTAGTTTGTGTGTCTCCTTATTTCCTATTTAGTTTTGTTTTGGGAGTGGCTACTGTCTTGTGGTGTTGTGGCTTTGTTTTCTCATCTCACAGATGTCTGCCAGCTGCTGGATACTCAGAAGAAGACAGTCACTTGGGCTCTTTCCCGTAACCCGTGTCCCTGAGTAAGTTCTCACACACAGAAAAGAAATTCAGGGCAACAAAGAGATACCAGTGAAAAGGTTCTTTTAGAGTAAAAAATTGGTGGAGATTAAAATAAGGCAAAAGTTCAAATGAGAATGAGCCACTGCCAAGCAAGCAAGAATCTTGGCAAAAAACAAGGAAAAGAAACATTGGTTTAAAAGGCAAGTAACCATGGCGAGGCAACAGCTCAATGCTAGAATCTGGTTAAGAACTAATATCACACAGAGCTGTGATTGTTTATTCAAGGCTAGCCCATGGGAGAACAGTTGTCTCCAATGAGTGTTCTCACAGCTTGGATCCAAAATTATAACTGCATTTTTTTAAAGCATCCAGCACTTCAACACTACCCATTTACTGTTAGACAAAAGAAAAAGAAAGTACCAAGTTTTTTTCTTCATGTCCCTTGTGTGTTTAAGGCAGAGCTTTACATATGGAAAGACATTTCATGTCAGCTGTTGAACCAGTAACATGCTATTCTGCAGCAGTTGCCAATGGAAACTGTTGATACATTTTCAGTGCCTCTCCCAAGTTTCAGAAGAAACTGGAAGCAGTGTATGGTTTAGAGATGTTTTGTTTGTGTGGGTTTTTGGAGGGTGAGAGAAGAGGTCTTGCACCCCTGAGTTGCATTACTGCAGTTGTGACACAAAACAGCTAATGGAGTGTGGGAGCTAACAGCTGTGGAATTAAGTTTAGGCATAAAATAAAAGTAATGGCAGCTTTGATACAAGTAATAATTTACTAAAGATATTTTGTGGCTATCAGCAAACTCACAACATATGCACACATCCATACACCTGCTGCTGTTGTGCACCTGTTGTCCTACAGATAAATCAAATGGGAAAAATGGAAGCTTCCAATGTTCTGCTATAAATAAAAGATGATTAATACCATTATAGTGACAAACAGGTATTGGCAGCACACAGAAAGAATGGAAGATTGTCATCTAATTTGTGCTTTTGTTTCAACATCTAGATGAGCTTGGAATACATATACAGTGCTACAGGGCACAGCTGCAGCCCAGCAGATGAGAAAGAGAGAGTAGGTCAAATTCATCTCTCACTGTAAGTCAAAAGTAGCTCAACCAAAGCACAAATTATCATGGAAATGAACACCATCTGATTTTTCTACAATCTGGAGGATTTTGTCACTTACACAAATTTATTGCTCAGAGCTTCTTGGCCTAAGCTACGACACAGTGGTCTGCACGGGGTCTGCAGGTCCCAGCACTTCTGGGAACCTGACTTTGCAGCTATTCATCAGAGACCTATAGGTCTGCATGGAAGGTCTTTTTTTGGAATCAGTATGCCCATCCTTAAAAAGATCTTTCAGGCTAAGACCTAAATCCCCACATTTGCACTTTGTGGAATCATTTACACATCTGCAGAGGGCAGCTTTGAATATTGCTGGAGTCTTTGGTTTCTTCAAGTCAACAGGGCACATGAAAATTGCTGTGTAGACAACTTCAAAGCTCCCGTTTACCCACAGACTAATTAAAATTTAGGAAATAGAAGCACAATTTCTTTGAACTTTTCTACTTCAGAGCTGGCTACACTGGCTGTCAAGGTGATTTAAAAATACTTTTTCTTAAAGGAGAGGGTTGGATTTTAGAGTGTAAAGCTAAATTCTTCCCCTTGCCTCCGTCCTGTCCTTCTCCTCCACCTTCCCACCCCATGGCCTTGAATGCATGGCATTCCCCTCCACCAAGGCAGCTAAGTGCCTGTGGAATTGCCTCTTCTGGATTCAGACTCTCAGGCAGGCTGAGAATGGAACTTGGGCAAATCACTCTATACGGGCGCCATTCCTTGATTTACAAGACAGGGCTCCTATTCTAAGATACAATTTATTTTGGTGTGTTAGGGGCGTCTGAAGTTGTGTTTGCCCATTCTTGAGTAAATGTAGCTTATATTAGGAGCAGAGAGATGGGGAATTCTGTGTCTGATATGGATGAATTTTCCCTGTGCCTTCAGAGTTCCAAGGAGCATCTTCCAAAACTCACAGCTGCCATTGTATCAAGCCAAACTGCTACAGCACATTAGAGGGAAATGCACAGTCCTCTATTCATTTTTCTTCTTCACCTGTCATCTAAGTATAATCACTCAGAGCAGGAGCCCCTCCTCAGTCTTTCTGTATGGAAAAATCATAATCTTGTCCTTTTGTGGTGTTCTGCATCCCACCTTCAACTGTGCTAACCTCCTAATGTCAGAATCTGTATCCCTGGCCCATCAGTGGAGCTGCACAGGAAGAGCAGAATTTGGCACCTTGGTTTTCTCTGTTTGAGAGCTCAGAGGTCTGCAGGAGCACAGAGGCTTTATATTTATTTTTATTATTGTGTATACTTTGCTGGGAGCAGAACAGGAGTGCCCACATTTGATGCCAGGCCCTTGTGCAGGGCAAAATCTGCTTTTAGATTCTTTCTGCATATTTCTAATCTGTGATAAAGATCTCTGTAGTGTCTTTCATATTCACAGCCTGATCCGAGGGGCACTGGGTCCCTCTCTGCACAAATACATCCCTGCTATAAACAGGCGTTTGCATGGAAATCAAGAGGCAACCCAAAGCATATGTGAAAATGAACTTGGCCCACTTTTAGTGCATAACTTAAGTCTGATAAACAGGAATATATGTTCCACTTTTGTGTTATTGTTTTTTTCATGTTTGACAGTGAGAACCTTTGGATTCTGCAGTATAGAGTGAGGACACAGTGTCATTCTTCCTTGATGATTTTTTCCTTCTTCACCATTGTCAGGAATTCACAATCCAAATGACTCATGCTATGTGAGCAAATATTGCCTTACTTTGAATTAATTTATTTTTGTTGCAATCACCTTTGAATGTTACTATAGTAATATCTCTGTTTTTTCCTGTCAAGAAACTGTCACAGACAATTTCATAAACCTTTTATGCAGCTACAGGGCAAAGAAAACAATGCATATATTTTACTATTATGCTTACCTGTAAATAATAAGGATATTTTAAATGCACATAATTGCATCATAAGGAAAGAATCTAAAGATGCCAGAATAAAATAGGTTAAAATGAGAAAATATTGAAATTAAAGTTAATATTATTACCCTTTCTCAACCTTTGCCCAAAACTCTATGTCATCCCATTCATGCCTTTTTCTCTGGGTATGAACAGTTCTAGAAATTGTAACTACTGGTAAAGAAAATTCCCTAGCTTTGTGCTCCATTGACAGCACATTATCCTTCATCTACTGTAAGGAAGGACTAGGTTGTATTGCTGTCTGGAACATGCCAAGTCACCTGAATAGCAAGACCATATAATTTGGTCTCTAGGCATGAGGGGATGAAGCAACCTCACTGGAAGGTTCTGAAAGTGGGATTCTTCAGATACTTCAGTTGCTAAGCTTCAAAAAGTCTTCTCCAGACACAGACATATGGTGATTTTCATTTTTTATATGCATATATATGTATACAGTTTGCCACATTTGAGAAAAATGTCCACTAAAATGGCACTCAAGCATATGCACATTAACATCCTGAAAGCAGATACTCAGTTTCAAGCAGCACAGTGTTAAGGCATCTGAATGAAGGCTGTATACTTTTTTGTTTTTCCAAACAAATTACTTTCCTTGACTTCAATCTCAACTTCATAGAAAATCCAAAAGCCCAAAATATTTTGATTGCGTTTCTTCCAAATCCTTAGCTTCACATGGACAACAGGGAAAGAAAAAGGCTCAGTTTAATGATTTAGCAATTAAATGTGCAAACAACTTAACCTGGCAAAGTTCTGAGAACATAAGAGCAGAGTATTGCAATGGGAAGATATCCAGGGGAGAGACTGGGACTCATGGGATCTCTAAAGCATGGAAGGAAACTGGGACGTGTGTCCGCTGATGTTTACATACATCTGTCTCCTGTCACTCACAACATTCCATACTGAACAGTTTGCCTGGCACTCCCATGTGTGTGCCTGAGTGCATCATCTTACGTTGCTTATCCAAGTGTGGCTTTTCCTGAAATTTAAGGGTTGGTTCAAAGCACCTGAGAGGGGGTTGATTTGTGAGCTCTTCCCCATATATTGACATGTATGCCATCAGCAGACATAGACCCAAAGAGACAATTCAACATTCCTGCAGTGTCTGGCAGGAATTCGTCTTTCTTCTCAACTCTGCCTGCCTTGAGCTTCCTGCTGCCAGTACTCTTCATTGTAACAATGGAAGTGCCACTACTCAAGATGTCAGAGGATGCAGAAGCTGTTGGCTGCTGCTGTATGAGCAAAACCAGCCAAGCGTCTGAGTTTGTGTTTAAGCAACAGGATCAGACCAAAAAAGAAAGTGGGCAAATTTTTTCTCTGAGCCTGAGATGAACTAGAGAACCGTCTGCACTCCTGGAAGAGTGGAGCCTAAGCAGAGCCTCAGTAGGCACAATGAAGTCCAGGCCTGCCCTGGGAAAGTGACCTCTTTTTCCAGTGAGGATTTGTCCACTGAAAAAATTTATTGTCTCTTTAAAAGAGGTTGGAAACATAGACCAACTAGGAGAAGAAACAGTATTCACCATGTTGAGGGAGGTTACCATGGCAGAGTCCCACTGCTAGAGTCACAATTTTCTGCTGCTGTACCATATGCTTTCCAGAGAGACCTGTTATTTAAGTTTCCTTATATATCTCTCAAGAAAGGGTGCTGTTAGGTAACAAAAATCTGTCAATTTCTTTATGGCTAGATCAGTGATAGACCAAAGACAAGGATTATTGCACGGATGGATGGTTTTTTCAGGGTCGTGAACCAGCCCACACAGATTAATTTTATATTTTAGGCTTCTTTGGTTATCATTTTATCAGTCACTGTAAGCAGGCAGCAGGGTTTTGCTTCAGCTGTGAAGAATGAAGCATTTTAGATGATGAAATGGCATTGGGAACTTGACATAGCTGTGGGATAAGATCTTTTAAAAAGTACATGCCTTTACCTTATGCAAACAAACAAATGTCCATAGTTGGCTTGGGGCAAAAGGTGAAGGAAGGGCTGGTATGAAAGCACTGCTGCAGGACAACTGCCAGGGGAGTTTACAAGTACTAATTGGAGTCTATAAAGTAGAGGGAGGATAAAACATTGATGGTATGTGATGGGATATTGCACAAAAGGAAAAGAAATGAGATGAGGCAATAGTGAAGTAGAGAAGGTGAAAGAAAAGAGAACTGTTGGAGAAGGGAGAAGAGAACAGCAGGCAGCAGAAGCATGGAGTTTAGTAAAAAATATAGAAACTCACAAGTACAGTGGGGAAATATTTTAACACTATAGGAGGATAAATTTGCATGCAAATTCTGTTTATTTCCTTGGCCAAAAGTAAGCCCTCATAGAACAAGCAAATCTCTCTCTGGTAGCATCTCTTATGCCAGCTCACTGGACTCTCGGTGTGCTGCTGGCATGCTGCCCTCCCTGTGGTGCTGGAGGAGGGTGATTGGAAGCATTTTGCCAAGGTCCCTTTCAATGGGACAAAATTCCGGCATCTAGGGCCATGAGTCTAATCTGAAGCACTTTGTACACTTGAACAGTTTAACCTCAACTTCCTTTTTTAACAAAAATGTGTTTGCAAAGAGGAATCTATTGTTCAGTATTTCACTTAGCAGCTCTGAACTGAGGCCATATTCAAGCTATCTGCAGAGGTGTATTTGCAGAGGTTTCATCACTAGCAAACTGTACTTGGTAGGTTCACAATGTAAAATATAGACTTATTATTTCCCATCTGTCTTGCCTTTTAGCATTTGTCCATCATACACTGACACTTCAAGCTGGCTTGCTGTGATTAGCTTAGTGTGGCAGAGAGATTGCTCACATCATCAGTCAGAGCTCGTGCTCACAGTCCTGGGCTGAAGCTGAAAGTCAAATCCACATGAAACCCTTGAACTGTTACAACAGCCTGATGGTCATTGGAAAATTCTTTCATTTTTTCTTTCTTTTCCTATTAGAAAGTTTTTGGTGAACAAGGTCTAGGAACAAGAATAAGGTGTGGGGGTGATGAATCAGCTGTAGCAGGGGGAAGAGGAGGCAAGTTATTTCATATACAAATGTGCTGTGCATATGTCATGGCTCACCAGGATGTGAATCTGCAGTGGAAATTAGTGAGCAAAGGGAGAAGCGAGAATAGAATTTTCATTTGGAGTCACACTGACTTTTCTTATAAAGTCTTTTTGGTCTTGGCTTCCCACATTGATGGGACTGGTCAAGGCATTTTTAATTAAGTAATGGTTCTGCCAGAAGCTGTTTAGCAATGAGAGGACTGCCTGGATTATGTGAGTGGTCACTCGGTCAGGCCACCAGCTGAAATGTGCTCAGCCCTGTACTGTGTACAGTAGCAGTTCTCATCAGATGTTGCTTGCCATGGCGACTATGAATTGGGAGATTTTGGCTCAGTTTTCCTTGGCCAGAGATCACAGACAGGAAGGAAGGAAGGAAGGACAAACTCTAATTTAAAGATTTCCATGGAAATTTCTGCAGAGACCATGAAAGCACAGACATGAAGGAGAAAATCATTCAAAGTGGACAATGTGCCATTCAGAAGAAGACAAGCCCATCATAAACCTGTCACAGATAGGAGAGAACTTGTGCAGGATCATTGGGCACCTTCTGGTGAAGAGGTAGAAAATGCCTGACTTTAATTTTGTTTTACTGCCTGACTGCCATGGGAGTTCTTTTGAGCTGTAAGAAATCATGATAACAAAGCACAGTGATCATATCACTTCAATATACACAACCAGCAAGGATGTGGAATTATGAGGCAAATAGGTAGAAAAACCCCACGCATCTCCCTCAGAGAAAGTTGCACGTAGAGACCTGTAGCAAAATGAGATTTCCAAAATGATACCAGCTCACCTTTATAAGAAAAAGATAATATTTAGGTGGCTGGTTCCTCCCCCCGTCACTAAATACTGTTTGGATTTAGCATAAAGCTCCTTTAATCAGGGGGTAGTCTTGGTTCCACAGATGAATATTCCCATTCAGCTGATAGATCCAAAATCGAGCCCTGAATTTCCTTGGGTCCAGGTAATTGAAGGATTTTTAATTTAGTAGTTTCCACTGAGTTAAGAATTGATGACAATTTTCCCACTGTAGTAAGTGGAAGGTGCTGTTGCCAAAATACTTGTTACTTTGTGAACATGGAAAACCTGATGGTGTCATAAGGTGTATTAAGGGGCTACAGACCTTTGAAATGTAAGTTACAAGAAAACAAATTAATACATAAGGCACATTCCATGTGAAAAACAAGGGAGGTGTTATGAGATGGGTAAGAAATGTATTTTGTTGGACTATGGTGCCTCAATAAGAAACCAAAGCCACTGCAGGCACTCTCATAGATCAGATAGGGCTGCCTCTACCCTTATTTTGAGCCACAAGTGCCAACCAAAGGCCATATGACCATCTGTGGCTGCTTGTTTCAGGGAACAGGGCTGCACATTAAGTTGTTGTGTTAGTGCTTTTCATCACACAACCAGGCTACTGTATACCTAGGTACATGACTCTGTGCCTCAGCTCCCTGTTGCAACAGGGTATTAGAGGCTTCATTTATTCACCTTTTATAACATCTCTGAGATCACAGAATCACAGAAAGAAGGATCTCTGGAGATCATCTTGCTCAAAGAGGGCCACAGCTCAGATGTTCAGATGCTGGACACTGTACAGTAAGCTAAATTGGCTCTAGCTAATCACTATTTTCAAATAGGAAATAATTTCAGGTTTGAGGCTCATTGTTCTTGAAATGCAGATGAACACATGCCATTTCCTCCCCCTCCCACCTCCTCTCAGACCCAAAACTGGTACTGAAACTGGCAACTGCCTTTATATCTTTTTTTTTTTTTTTTGTTCTTCATTCATGAATGACACAGCTAACAATGAGAGAGAAAAGATGTGAAGACAGTAAATATCACATTTAATCAGATGAACCCTCTCTCTACTATCGCATTTTAAAGTACTCTGGACCAGCTTAATTAGAACCGGTTTAATCCTTGAGCCCAGAGACCAAAAGGTAACTCACCCTCCCACTCACTCTATCCCCATCCACTGAGGAGAGGCATGCAGATGCTAAGGGTTCAGGGTGCCCAGGAAGAACCCCCCAAGCTCTGTCCCATCCCAAATGGTGCCCACCTGCCATGGCAGCCAGCTCTTATGCGCCATGCTCAGCTCCATCCAACAGGGGAGGAAGCTGGCATTGCAGCAGCTTGGGCAGAAGTGCTCATGCTTCTCATGGTACCATCCAGGACACCCAAATGCCACAAATCCTGCTTTCCATAGAACCTCAGTGAGGTGAGGAACCACATCACCTCCCAAAGAAACCTACTCTAGGCTCTGGCAGACTCTCTTGACCTGTGGGCAGTAAGGTGGAGGCTGGGCTGGCAGGACCATTGTGGCTCTGTGCCTTGTCCTCATGCTGGCAGCAGGAGAGCTTTGGCCACGTTGGCTTCTGCACAGGGCCACAGAGCATCTCAGATCACCCACATCCTAAACCATTCAAGGCTCCTTCTCTCCCTCTCACGCACTAACTAGATTGATAGATTGAAATTTAATTAAAAATGATCAGCTTCTGCAAGGACAGACTTTTTTTTTTTTCTTCTTTTTTTTCTTCTTTTTTTTTTTTTTTCTTTCCCCAGGCACTTGGTTTGCATGTTTACTGTGCTAAAAACAGTTACGAGCAATCTGGATAGCCCTCTGTTAGCTGTGATGAAAACATTCTCCAGTATATCTGACAGTGCCTGCCACTGAAGAGGCCCAAGAAATACTCCAGCTCAATGGGGAATGATCCTAGCTTTCTACAAATGACACACTGAAGACCTGATGCTTCCTTTCACTTGGGGCCAGTGCTGTGGCATCATCCCTGGTGGGGATTTGGGCTTGTTTGTGGTTCTGACATCCAGGATACGGCTACTGATGTTTGTGGGCTGCAGTGGGTTATATTCTGTGCTCATCTTCCCTCCACCATGCCACGTTGCTCACAGAACTGTGGTGGACATGAATGTGGGTGGAAAGGAGCTTGCTGTCAGGGCCTGATGCTCTTGGGGGTGACTGACACGTTCACCAGGGAAAATAACAAAACTCTTTACAATCCCTGGCCTCTGGTAAGCTCAGGCAGCAAAAAACAAGCTTATACCCAAAATCTTTCCAGAAATATTAGCCTTAGAGAAGACTGGGGTAGGACACAGTAGCAGCTCAAAATTCTCAAGCCAGATGTACCTTCTGCCTTGGAAATGCCTGACCATTGCATTCCCTAATGGAATGTAGCTGAGAACCACTGTCCATTCAGCAGCAATGTCGTGCTGTGGTCATGGCCAGCTCTCCTTCATCTCTCACTTCAGTCTATCTTGTGGCATCTTTTTCCATAAGCAGTTGTACAAGCCCTTTCCCTGGCTGCAAAGCTGTTTCCTGCTCCTGCATGCTGCTGTTCATTCCCATGGTCATCCTGCAGCTCTCCACCCTCTCTGTTGTGCCATCTGTGTGCTGGGCACTGTTAAGAAATCCTCAGTAGGGAGTTACACTGAGCTCAATGGTCAGGTGGGGCCAGTCTTGCAAGCAGGGCTGGAAAAAGAAAAGAGAAGGTTCATCTCTCCTTTTCAATGATAAGGAATCCGTTCGTTACCAATTCAGTGCTCCCAAAAGTCCTTCTGGTTTGCTTACAGACCTCTACTGATAATGCAAAAAATTGTCTTTCCTTCCCACCTCACACACAACACAAACATTTGGTTTATCTCATAGCTGGGA
Source organism: Sterrhoptilus dennistouni (assembly GCA_013397095.1). Taxonomy (NCBI): domain Eukaryota; kingdom Metazoa; phylum Chordata; class Aves; order Passeriformes; family Zosteropidae; genus Sterrhoptilus; species Sterrhoptilus dennistouni. Next base: position 270,799 of record VWZU01010549.1, on the reverse strand, counting down.
TTATTTTTTGTAGGTGCTAGTGAGCTGTAGCGAGTCAGAGCATTCCCAATGCAAAGCTGCTTTATTACCAATTTTGAAAATGCCTCTGTCCATCATTATCAAATATCCTAAATACCCATGTTCAGCAGCATTCTGCTGGTACTTAGATTATGAGTCACTGGGTAATTTAGCCCTGCGAGTGAGACTGTAAACTGTTCTCCCCCTGCCTTTTCCAAGAGGAGATGCCAGTGGGGGACCTTCATTAATATTCACTGTAACATACATCTGTTAGCCCCCTCAGCCACTGCATGAAAATACACAAGGAGTGGGGGAAGAGCAGAGGGAGAGCTTCAAAATGTTTGTAGCTATGTCAGGAGGCAGGTATGTACCCTGAGCTGTGTCTGTCAGTCTGACAAGGACAGCAAGCATTTGCCATCTCTATGAGCCATTCTTTGTGGCTTACAAGTATTGAGGCATTAGAAGTAAGAAAGGCACTGGCTCTAGCTGAGGAATAATAGCAGAGCTCCGGTGGATAATGCTGCTCAACAGCCCAGTGTTAGGGCTGGATCTTGGGTGTGGATGTAAGTGACCCACTTAAGGTTTTTTGTTGCTGTTGTTCAAAAAACCTCACCGTCTACCTTCTGTCCCGTTGAGACTCAGCTACGACAGAGTCATACTTCATATTCATCTATAGGAACATCTGGCCCATGTCTAACATTTAATTTCCACACCATTAGAGTCAAACAATACGTGTACATCAGTAGATAATGTAATGCATTATCACGCAAGGCAGAGAGCAGCAATTTATTAGCCTAATTTAAAATAGCCTTCAGCAAAAAATAGTGCATCTTAATTCATGGATCTGAAAGGAATGACATATTTTCCTGTAAAATGCAAAGGTATGAACAGAGACATGCTTTTCCACAGTGGTGCTTATATTATTTCATTTTCTTGTAAATCTTTTAAAAGATGAAATATCAGTTCTCTGTCCAAAAAGAAGAAAAAAAGAAAAAAGAGGGGAAAAAAAAGAGAAAAAAGGAAAAGTTCAAAACCAAGGTACATCCATAATAGTACAAAAGGAGAGATCTTACCAAGGGGACAAAAGAGAAAAAGGTGCCCCAGAATACAAGCAAAAGTGACCTTTCTTTTACAGTGAAGTTGTGATCTGAATGTGAAGATCATTCAGACTTTCCAAGCTCATATTTCAACAAATCCAGGCACCTCAAGTGCACATCAAGCATTTCCTCCTCTTTTTTTATCTATTTCTTTAATCTGCCTTTTCCAATAAGAGGCATTCTCTGGATAGGACCAAAAATATCAAAACAAATTAGAAACCTTTGCTGACCTAGCAAAATGAGTCACTTTTCACAAGCCTTTGATTAAAGGCCGTAACTTCCTTCAAGGGGGAAATTAACTTCCCAAATGGCAGAGCAACACCAGGCTTATGTGACACCCGAAGTTCACTTCAGTTCTCTGAAGCAGGATAAATTTTCTCACTTTTGGTTAATAAATACATCACAGCCTCTGACAATACTGCTCAGCTCCAATCTCTAATGTACCCAAGGTTTACAGCTGTCTGAAGATGAGATTTGTATTTGGCAGCTTTTCTGGCTATCTTTTTTTTATTTGACATCAAAATGTCATTGAAAAACTACATAGCCTTGGAGAAAAGTCTAACCCAATAAATCCCACATTGTTTTTCCCAGCGTGGAACAACTGTGCTAGAGAACTAGGGGGTTGCTGTGCCCCACCTGGGATACAGCCTGGAGGTGGGAGAGTGCCCACTCCCTCAACCGCACTTTAAAGAAAGCAGATTATGAGGACATGTGTCAGATGTTTTAAGAGCTTCTTGGAAGACTTAAGTATGATAACCCATAGTTCTGGATCTGATCAGCTTGAGCCCTGCCAAAACTGAAACTGTGCAACAATCAAAGCAGAACTTTTAGATGACTGGGAAACCTTTAGAATTTTTTTAAAAAAAGCTTATCTCAAATATCTGCACCAGTGCCACCCTTGTTTGGCAGCACCTGAATGGGGATTACCAAAATCTCAGCGGCAGATTTTGATTCAGACAACACATAAATGAAAATCCCAAACGAAAGAAGCCTTAAGATTAGTTATTCTTTTGCATTAAAGACAGTGATCTCCTTTTCATCCAGATGAAGTGTAGCCTTTCCGTGGGCTTGCATGGAATAGCATAGGGATGATTGGTCATGGGGAATTATAAAGATAAAAACACAGAGAAGAAGGAAATGGCAGCAATCCCAGGTTCTTGTAGGAGCTTTCCTGGTCAGCCAGGGGCAGGACCTGCTTGCAGACCACCTACAATGTTGCAAGTGCACTGAGGCCAAGGGACTGCCTGAGAAGAAAGGGGTGAGGGTGTATGAGCACACTTCACATGGCAAGGACATTGAAAATGGAGATACGGTTCCATGCAGAGAATCCCACAGCAAAACTATGACAAGGCATGTTTATCAGCTGTGGTACGTGGAATTCTGGAGCTGAAGCTGAAAAACTGGTATGTTTGACCAAGTTAAACAAGTATTCAATCAGACAGACAGTTTCCCTGCTTGGAGAAGGACTGGTACTCATGTGCGTAGAAAAATACTCTGCTACGGGTTTAAAACATGAACAGAGGCAAGGACAGGGAGGATCCGAAATCCAGGCAGGTGACCCAGCTCAGCAGTCAAATAGATCACTGATCTTCTGAAAAGTACTATAAAAGAAGAAGGTCTCAGAGATTTAGGAAGGGTCACACCTGACACATGTCCACTTGACACATGTCAACAGAAAGAGAAAACTGGTAAATCTCATACCAAACAAAATTCCTCTCATCCAAATAGCTGGTGTACTGGAAGGCTTCATCTGGGTGTTTCACTGACTGGCTACAATACAGCACCGTGGCTTGGGGTGGGGGTGGGGGGCGTGCAGTGTGTGAAAGAAGTGAATGATGACATATTAGCAAAAGATTTTGCCTTTTTCATCTCAGCTGGAAAAGAAAGGGAGAATCTTCTGTCTACCATACCCCATGATATATAAAGTGATCTGTAATGAAACTGCTGTATCTTACCTGACCTTCTGTTTACCATCCCCTTAATAAAAGGCAGGAGAACATATTCTCCTGGCCCAATTGCTACCCTTGTTAGGATGCAGTTTATGCTGAGGTACCTGCATCTCTCTAGGAAGGAAATAAGACAAAGAAAAGGTGCTTGCATTAATGCTGCCTCAGGGCACCAGCAAGTTACGGGTTGGTGGGTTTTACAAGACTACTTACTATGCTATTCAATTAAAAAAAAAGAGCAGTTACCATAGCAACACCCACATCTAATGGCTCTTATGCTACCTCTGAGATACAAAGCACCTTCTTACAGAGATACATTGACCAATACAGCATGTCGTGGGAAGTTTTATGCTTCAAGCAATGGTTTAAGGGGGAGAATGTGCATTCCAATAACCAGACATATTTATATCCCCAGGTTGTAATATTAATTTATAACAAATTGTTTTCCTTCCTTGATATCTCTTTTCTTCTCATTACCATTTCTTTTCTAATAGCACTTCCATTTTTTCTTTTCCTCACCTTCCCGGATGGATGATATTTGATTAAGTACAGGATGAGATTTGCATATGGGAGCTCTGTGATGTGTCCCACAGTTAGGTGGGCATATCTGTCTGTAGATCTCATATCTAGGAAATGCTACCACCTTCTCATTGCTGAGCACTCTTGGTGGCCAAAGGAAAGCCAGGGGTGAGTAGGTGTTTGTGGAATGCAGTCTGGCACTATTGGTGGTAAAAGATTGGCTTTGCTGTCCTGAAGAGGGATGGAGGGCAGCAATTTTTATTTCCTTTGACCAGCAGGATAAAGTGGGAAGGTGAGGTGGTGTTTCATCTTCCCCACAGGTGTAGAAGAGGGTGCAGAAGTCTCTTGTCCTTTGTTACAGGCATGGTTGAATGGGAGAGAAGTTACACAACCCCTTGAACATGGCGAGAGCAAAGCTAACACACTCCCAGACAGGCTGGAGCTGGAGAGCCACAGTCAGAAATGTGAGGAAGGGATAAGGCACAGCTGAGCCTCAGGATGTCCTCCTCCTCGCTCCTTGGCCCTCTCTACAGACAGTTTATTTCTCTGCAACAAGTCACAGAGGCAGAGCAAGATGCTGCAGGATTCTGCATCCTCTGTCCCCAGCTGCTGCTGCTTTAAATATACCGCTACCAAGTGGCACATTGCTGGGCCACGGTCACTTGGGCAGGAAGGACTGGCTTCCCTGTGGACCTTGAAGGGGTGTGGGACAAATGCAAGAGTCTCAGAGCTACTTACCTTTCCCTGGGCAAAGTCCATCTCAGGCACTCTGGGTCTCACAGCTTGTGTGCCACTTGAGCTCCCACTGTGCCTCTGAAATGTGGGGTCGCAGCTGACAATTAGTTTCCAGAAACAAAAAAGAGAAAGTGAAATCTTCAATAACCTCTGATTTTGAGTCCCCTAATTATCTAGCCAGCACAGTAGGAGAGGAACAACATGTTTGTCCTTCCTACACCAAATATTCGCTGTAAATCTAAACAAAAAAATCCATTAAAAAACCCACTAATGATTTAAAGAAAAAGAAAGACCAATTAGTCACAGTAATTATTATTTAGATATAGATTATCTTCAGAAACACAGGACACTGGTATTTTGTTACTCAGCATCACTGAAAAACGTCTTTCATTCAAAATGCAAGATTGAGCATAATTTCCATGTTATTTTTCTGTGAACACAGGGCTCCATGTATTATTTGTGATGTTCCTAATTTTTAATTACCCCAAATTAAAACAATGGGATGATATATGATGAATGAAACCAAGCATATGTTAAAAATGTCTAAACAGTTTTACCTGGCAAAATGAACAGAAATATAAATTGCTTGTAGTGCATATTTAAAAATTCAATAGCAAGCTAAAATTATCATTTGCATTAATGTATTCTGAAATATGAATTATTAAGTGATTCACATTGGTGTAACAAAAGCCAGTTTGGAGAACCTAGCTTTAGCCTGCAGCATTCCTCAGCAGCCTTATCTTCCCAGTCCCCTCTAAATAGTGCTAAATATATAAAGGAGATTCTTCTAATTGGAAAAATTTATACAGAACACCTGTATGAAAAAAGAAAGTCCTTTACATTTCCAAGTAGCCTTAAAAAAACCCCTCTCAAACAAAAGAAATTCAAATATTCAGTGCTATTCAAGTCTCCTATCTCTTTTTCTCTTTCCTTCTTTTAACCCCCTTTGTACTTTCCACTACTGTAATTTTTTTCTCTGCTTCAATCCCAGCCATCATGTAGGGGTTTTTTCTTTTATTTTTCTTCTCCTTTTCTTTTTCTTTGTTCTCTTTTTTTTCTCTCCATTCTTTGCATCAAGTTTCATTGTTTAGAGGTCAAGGCAATGACCCACCAGAGGGAAGTGTGGCAGCTGCCTCTGCCTGTGATGCTGTGGAGGAGCTGGGGACAGCTGTGGCAGAATCCTGGAGGTGCACTGGGTGGTGGGACAAGGAGACTTCCCCACCTGTGGGGCAGAAGGACTGCCTTTCTTCTTTAGACAGTGTCAGGGGATGCATAAAGGATTGTGCAGGATGAGAAGCTGAACTGAAACATTATCTGGTGCTTCAAGCAGTGAAATCTTAGTTCACTGAGTAATACTTCCTCCTCTGCATTGTATAAAAAGGGAGAAACCCGTCAGTGAGGTCTTCTGGGGGCTTGGACTTCATACCTCAGGATCCCTTCATAGGACATTTTTTCCCCCTGCCTTTTTATTTTTGCCTGAGGAATGAGATCCCCATCCATAGCAACAAAAAAAGGTGCTAGCTAAAGAACAGCCCAGTGATGGAAAAGCAGCCTCAGGTCACTCTCGGACTCCTGTCCTTCCTCTGTTATGCTGAAGGTCAAGCAACAAGTTTGTGAAAGAGCCAAAGTTTTCAGCCTGTATTCCCAGCACTCTGCTTTCACTGTGCAAACTCGATTTCCCAGATCACTTCCTTCAACTGACTTCAGTGAGAAGGCAGTTGCAAAATGTCTTTGGCTACACATGGCTGAGATGCTGCTGCTTCTCAAAACAGTTTATCAGTCATGAATGCCAGATCTGTGATGTGCATTGTACAGACCAAGTTTACAGACTTCCTTCTGCACTGAGACACAAAGCTCAGCACTTTGGAAGTTGAATTTCTCTTAATACCATGTGATTACAGATATATTCTGACTCACTATTTCCATTTCTCTTATGTCTTAGTAAAGAGGAAAAAATGGCTGGAAAAAATTATCTCTGTAGCATTATTTCTATAAAAATTCATTTCATATGCAAAGTGTTGCTCTGCTTTGGGAAAAGTGACACCGAAGGACTTATGTGTAATTATGTCTATGTGTTGTGCATATACAAACACACACACACAGTGCCCGATGAGCTGTGCTAATAAAGAAACAAAAAGCGGATGTGACATTTACCCAATACAATAAACATAGGTCAAAAAATAAATTGCCACAGGATCATTAGGAGCAGTTATGCATGAATAGCTTTACATGGCCAGCAGTCTTGCTGCTCCAGCATCTTGTCGCCACACAAGCATCTGTAGGAACCCTTGTTCCCTGGAATATTTTAGACCTGGTCTTCACTCATTAAGAATGGGTATAAACCTTGAATTTGTAAACCTGCTTTTGTAAAATTTATTAACCTGGCTGGATATTTTTATTATATCATTAGGTTTCAAGTCCTTGAAAAAAAAATCTTCAATGTTCTTGGCCCCTGAGATTTCCTGGAACAGAGAAGAGATTAATTAGATGCATGCAGGCAGAAGAAATAATCTGTATTTCATTAGATTTGAATTTTTAAGTTTTCTACATCTTTGAATTTCCCCACGTTCTGGTACCAGAGTCCATCAAGCACACTTGGATAAGAGCAGGGAGGACAGGACCTGCAGAACAAGCTGCTGCTCATACAAGGCTCCCATGTTTTTGCCTGAGAGATCCCAAAGGGCATCTTTTGAGCTTGCCCAGTGAGTCCATGCCATGCTCTGTGCATGCCCTGTGTTGATTAACCCAGGAAGACTGAGCATCATTCAGATTTTGTGGAGATAATGTATGTGGAGATATTCTCCACATGAACTTCCAGGTGGCCAGGACATGCTGACAGGTGAACTGCAAGAGGAGTGTCTAGTCTGGCCCATTTTGCCCATACTTACTTCAGACATCCTGAAGTCTCACACTTGGCTGCTTTTCATGGGATGTGGTCCCTGGTCTGAAGCAAACATGAGTAAAGTGACTGGGCTCCAACTACCCCTGAAGATGCATTTCCAGGTAAACCCCTGGCTCCTGCAGGGATGCTTCCAGCCCCTGGTGGTCTAGAGCAGCTAGATCCCTCCCAGTTCTCCACATGGAACAGAGCCGAGGGCAACAGTTCCCCCAAGTCATCCCGTGCTTCATTGTTATCCAGATCAAACCGTGTCTGGGGGAGGGGGTACCTCTCCAGCCTGCTTCACATTCCTTTTTGGCAAGATTTCTAATCTCTTACTTGCCCAGTGAGTGTGGGGTGGGAAGAGTTCCTTTTGGGCACCTCATAGCTGGGTTCCAGGAACTTTCCCCTTTTGTCTATCTGCTGAACCTCATGAACTGGGGCAGCAATTACTGCTCAGGCCCCTTTTTGGAGACAGCTTGCTCCCACCTGCCGAGCTTAGCCGGGCAGTGGTGAGTCAGGGGCCATGCTTGCCCATTTCTCCACATTGCTTCACGTTCAGTTAAAAACAAAGCTGTCAGTAATTAACAAAACATGAGATATTTGAGAAACCAGATTTGCCAAGCTGCTATTTTAGCAAATCATAACGGTGTCGCTGCCAAAATCATCACTTCTCTTTTCCCCTCTGCACCCCCCTCCTCCAGAATCAGTTGTGCACTGTGAAATTGAAAAACTCTGTGTGAAGGAAGAAAGTGAGGTTCAAAGAGAGCTGTGGTTTTTCAATTTGTTACACTACCAATGCAAAACATGCCATAAACAAAATTAATGGCACTGTCTAAAAATTTCTTGCTTCTTTGGATTTTTCTTGCTGTCTGAGTAGTAATGAGTGAGCTGGTCCCAATCAAACAAAACAATCACCTACCATAGAGCTTTGTGAATAAAAAAATTAGCATTCTCTCCCATTAAACAGAGGGAAATTCAGGTTGGCAGAGTTGTGGTAATTCATACAATGTGGTTTGTAGGCCAGGAGTGAAATATGCAGTTCTAAGGGCCCAGTCCAGCACTTTGACTGCTGAACTGCAGTGGTGTCCCTTCCTGTTGAAGAATGAGCTCCCAACATCAGAAGTTACTACAGGCCTCATTCTGCACCACACTTAGTGTTTTAAGATGTACATGACTCTTATATCTCCCAAACTTTAACTGGAACAGAAAGCTCTCACTCTCTCACCAGAGTTGCTCAGTATTAGCCAAAACCTAAAGTATGGCATAATCGACAAAACTTTATTGTTTAAAAGTGTACATTTTTAAAAGAATCTCAGTATTCACCATCCTTTAGGCTTTGTTCTGAGTTCAACCATGCTAGCAAGCTACTTTGACATTTCTAAGAAATCAGCCACAAATCAGGTACCAGACAGAATGAGATTCCCTAGGATTTTTGTTACAGGAACAAAGCTGTATGAGGTCAGGCATTAAATAGGGTGGAAAAAGTCATATTAAAAGCCTGAGACAAGACGTGCATGAGTCATCAGAAATTTTCTGTCTGATTTCTGTGGATGCTGGATGAGGCTGTGAAAGAACATTATGATTTCACATGTCAGTATTCAAACTTCAGAATGTCAAAGTTAGGATATTTACACTGCCCTAGGCATTTGGATTTGGTAGCACGATTTTTCATATAACCCAGTCTTATAGGAGACAACTCCTTTTAGAAACCATATAATAAATGTTGAAGAAATAATTTAATACTGGGACGCTAATGTTAAACTCACTGATGTAATTGATTAGCACATCTTTGTTGACTCATGATGACATTTTCTGAAGTGCTTGAACAGCTGAAGAATACAAACTAATTAAAATGAATTTACATCCCTTTGAAAAAAAGGAGGCATTTTCAAAGGTGTCCAATTAGGATACCCTTTTCCCACTAGAAATGAGAGAGTCTTGAGTACCAACTTTCTAAAACTAGTTTTGAAAATCTCACCTTTAATTCTTTCTCTGAACCATATTTTAGTATTTTTCCATCCCAATACATTTATGCAAGCACTGTCACTCCATCTTGCTCTTCTAACAGGTATTTTCACCGAAGACAGCAATACTGAAATACTCATGTAACCAAGATAACTCCTCCAGTACTGCAGCATCACACTTCTCAACATGTGAGACAACGTCTATCCAGGGATTCGATGGAATTTCCTGGAGTGCTTTAGCTCCTATCTGGTTTCCCACTCTCCTCTTGCGGGTTGCCTCCTATCACAGACAGTCCCTTAGAGCTAAAATAGTCTGCCACCGGCTGTGGGTGCATATGTAGACATGAAGCTGCCTTATTATCCCTAACAGTGACCCATCTTGGCTGAGAACTTTGCTGAGGGTTTCTGTTCTGTTGTGCTCCTCCATGGGAGCTGCACTCACTCCATGTACCTGATGCGCTGTTAATACGGGCATTCGCTTTTTATGACTACCCTGACCTCTTCCTAGAGACATTTGCATAATTATTTCATGCTAAGTAGAACAGCTTCATGTCTCGAGGAAGCTTCGTTGCACCATTTCCAGTTGTGCACGTGGGAGCACTAGGTTCTGGCATTCCTTCAAAACTGGGTCTCTTATATCTGAAGATATTGGGTACACAGTCTCTTCTCCCCTTCCCTCTTCCCAGCACTAGCCCTCAAGGGGAATTTAGATGTGCTCTGGGAGCCCCTGTTTGGTTGAGCTTTAATACCAGCTATTAAACATAGGGGAAGCACAGAGCTTGAGAGACCCACCAAACCTCTGATGTGAGGTGGGTTTCTGATGAACAGCTCAGTAGCTACCTGGTTTGAAGGGTTTTGTAAGTCAGCACAGGCTGAAAGAAGGCCAGTGCAGGGCTGTAGCTACCTCCACAGTCAGCGGGCAATCAGGCATTGTAAGGACAAAGTCCATGATGTTCCAACACTGAAGTAAGACTCTGCTCAGGGGTGTTTTGGCTGCCGCTGATCCACACCAAGACATTGCCTCTTCTAGCCCAGCCCAAGGCATGAATATTGGGTACCATGCCCACAGCATATCTCCAGGTTTATAGTCTGACCCAGTTAAGGCAAACTATGCTTGTTTATCCTTAACACTTTTGATAGTAATTATATTTTTTTTTTGTAATTTGATCATTCTGGTGAGGCAGGGAGTGATGATCATACCAGCAGCAGATCCGAACTCAAGGGGAGAGGGAGGCATGTGCCTATAAAGAAGATAACTGATGAAAATAGGCTGTGTTTGATAATCTCTTAGTTCATATCAGCTGCAGCCGAAAGAGCTGGTTTACATCTGATTATAACCTTTGTCTTCTAGAGAGCTCTGAGTCCCCTGGTGGATCTTAGCAGTTTCAAGAAATTATCTGCTATCTTCATATCCTACATTGCTTAGGTATACAAGCAAGATATTCCTTACAACCCCTCCCTCAGACACTCTGGAGACATGAGACAGATGATTCTAGTCTGGATCCATTCCACTACAATTATCCACTGTTTTTTTGTAACATATTTTTTATTTAAATAAATCAAGAGGTTCCATTTAGCACATTGCGTTTGTCTTGGCATACACTTCACACATGCAGAAACTCTATATTAAGGCTTTCATACAGCCGTTAGCAAAAGAATCAGCCAAATGCATCCCTGGTGTGCAACTGTACTGATTTCAGTGAAGTTTCACTGGAGTATCCCTGTTCTGTTGATTTGTCCCCCTCATTCTGATTCCAAAAGACAAAACAGAGGAAAATGTATGTTTGTATTTAGTTAATGCAACATATTCCCCATATGAGATGCATGTAATCCCCTGCACTTCATTGTCTTCTAGATTGCTTGCTGCTTTATATGACTGATTTTTGCATTTACCTATCATTTTGGTTTTATGACAGCTGCCATAACAACATAGAGGTTGCAAGAACAAGCAGTAGGAAGTCAGGAAACATTAAAATCACCATTTGCTAACATAAGCTAGCAACCTTAAAGTGAGCCTGTTGGCACCAGCAAACACAAGAGAAGCAGGGGTCACTTAGTTTTGAGTGCCAGTCACAAGGATCAGTTCTTGGCCCTATTTCAGTCTAAGGGTTCGAGGAGCAACATCAAAAAGGTAAGAAGAACCAGATCCAGATGGGCTGGTCTGGTCTGAGAGGTGGGCAGGACATTGTGTGTCTTGCACACTGCCTGTGTGTCATGGCTCCAGGTTTGCTTCAACTGGTGTCAAGGTAAGCAGAGCTCTGCCTACTATGAGAGTTAGTTCAGAAAAGTTAAAGCAGAGTGACACCTGTCAAGGAGGTGAGATTTGGGTTGAGGTACTCTAAAAATTTATTTTTATCACTTTGCTTTCAAGCACTTTTATCAACGACATGGATGGAAACATAACTGCAAACAGACTGTCATACAATCACAGTCATTACGCTTGTAAAAGAACTCTATGATGATCATACACTATAGGTCTGGGGACAGAGTGGCTGGAAAGCTGCCCAGCAGGAAAGGACCTGGGAGTGCTGGTCAGCAGTGCCTGAACAGGAGCCAGTGTGTGCCCAGGAAGCCAATGGCATCCTGGCCTGTGTCAGCAATAGTGTGGCGAGCAGGACCAGGGCAGTGATTGATCCTCTGTACTCAGCGCTGGTGAGGTCACACCTCAAGTGCTGTGTTCATTTTTGGGGCTCTCACCACAGGAAAGACACTGAGGGGCTGGAAGTTGTCCAGAGAAGGGCAGCAGAGCTGGGGAAGGGTCTGGAGCACAAGTCTGATGAGGAGCAGCTGAGGGAGTTGGGGATGTTTAACCTGGAGAAAAGGGGGCTCAGGGAGAACTTTATCACTCAGAACAACTGCCTGAAAGGAGGGTGTAGCCAGGTGGGGGTCAGTCTCTTTTCACAGGTAAAAAGTGACAGAATGAAATGGCCTCTATTTGTGTCAGGGGAGGTTCAGTTTAGATATTAGGATTATTTTTTTCGTGGAAAATATTGTCAAGCATTGGAACAGGCTTCCAATGGAAGTGGATGTAGTCACTATCCCTGAAAGTGTAAAAAAAGCAAGCATATAGGGCATTTGAGGGCATGGTTTAATGGTGAACATGGTGTTGATGCTGGCTTAACAGTTGATGATCTCACAGGTCTTTTCCAACCATAATGATTCTATGACTCTATGGACAGGAACCACTGTTTCTCCTGCCACTCATGTATCTTCCCTGTGTTTTGTAGTGGCATGATCTCTGCAATGCTGTGTTCCTGGGTGTTGAAGCACTGATGAGCATTCAGAAAATATCCGTTCAGGATAATGATGGGCTTGGGGCACATAGCTAGGGTACAGACTGAAGGGCACAGTGTGGTTAGCACGTCAAGGAGAAGGCGAAAGACTTATTTAATCACCATTCAAACAGGGTGCAGAAACCTGATAATATGTGGTCTTTTCAATTTAGCAGATATGTAACAACATTCTGTGGCTGGAAGTTGAAACCAGTCAAAATCAGAATAAAACTGACATGCATATTTTTAACATTCTGGATAATGAAAGTGGAATTATTTCCCAAGGGCTACAATAGAGTATACATCACCGGAAAACTTTTCAATCAAAAGAGAATGAGGGTGGGTTTTTGTTTTCTAAACAGATATGCTCTAATTCAAGGAGGAATTAATTGAGGCCAGTACTGCGGTCTGCAAAATAAAGCAGATCGCATTAAATGTAACCCTTGATGTTTCAAGCATCTTTTACTGGCATAGAGGCCCAAAAGCAGGACTGTCCATGTGTAAAAATAGTGTTATTTATTGCTAACACACAGAGCAATGGGCCAGGACTAACATTATTAGGCTAAGCATTCATATGCTCAGAATCCATGGGGCAGCTGCCTTGCGAATCTCTGCTGGCCAAGGTGCTGTCAATCAAGCAGAGAAGTGCCAACCTTTGTTTCTCCTTAGAACATGCAGATGCTCAGTCCTGTTGATGCACTGCCTGCCTCTTCTCTGCCTCCTCTTATAAGGTTTTTAGATCTTGACAAGTCAGTGATGGTTTTCTGCTTTTTTCCCCTGCTGAATCTCTGATGATTTTATTTCTCTGCTTCTGACAAGTACTGCTACTGACCTAACAAGCTCACCTCTGTGGTCCCCCTTTGTTTCTGCCTTCTTGCCTATCAAAATCTCTCACCTCCATCTTAAAATGGGAGTGACAGCAACAGCTCATCTCTGTTAAAACTGAATCCTGAGTCACATATATGGTTCCAGTGGTATCGTTTGTTTTCACAGTCAGCAAACATACAAGGACTCGTATCTGCTCCAAGGCTTCCCCTCATGGTTTGCATCCCATGTGGACATATCTCGTAATGAAAATTATCTGCTCAGCCTTCTTATGCATGAGGGCTGCAAGCACATCCAAAGAGATAGAAGGTTCCTACCTTCCTTACCCCACACATAATATAAGGCATAGCTATGGAAAGCTGGAAAATCAGTAATTAAAAAGAAATTCTTCTTTTGCACAAATACTGAGGGTTATGTATGAGGGCAGGTGATTAGGATCTCATAGAGATAGGTGAAACTATTGGATAAATAGTACTAGGTGTTGCTGTGCTCTTATATTTCACATTTCATATCTTTCTTGATAACTTTATGCAGAAAACCCAAAGTCATGGCTGTGGTTGGGGATAATATATGTGCCAAAGTTCGGAGAGCTACACCAATTCTCTAACATGCTAAAACTGCCTAAGAAAGATAACAGAAAGAGTGCAGTTTCTTCCCCCACCCCATTTTCTAAATTTAAACCTTAATTACAAAACAAAATTCAGCAACTTCACCTTGGGTCCTTCAAGGAATATGTAATAATTTGGACAACATGCTGACAGAATTATGAACATTGTGCAAATGCCCTGTAGAATTAAAGTATTTTAATTATGGGAACCTCCAGAATGGAAAGCAAAAGATTCTCTAGCAGTGATAACAAGTGGTACCATAGTCAGTCCTTAGTATCTTGCTTCACAAGCCTCTGTAGTGTGATATTGTCCTGCAAGCTGCACAAAACCTGTGCATGCATCCCTCCCAGCACTGCTGTGGCAAGCAGAGGGGGAAAAAACTTCCTTCATCTTTAGTGCAAAGACTTCCTTGCTGGATAGGCAAGTAATGTTTGTTCTGACTGTAGTATCTCTTTTAAAGGCTACATGTTGCTGTGCCTAGAAACTCTACTTAATGGCTCTGTGTGTGTGTGTGCGTGACACTGTGACAGATGGATTATAGGGATTGATTACACTGGACATTTTTATGTACTTGTAACCTCATAAAAAATATTTCCTTGTTATATCCATGGATACTTTGAGAAGTAAAATAACAGCAAAGCCCCCATCCCCAACAATGCCCCAAACCCACAACACTCTGGCCCCAACCAACAAGAAGAAAACACTAGCAGAAATGCAAAATAATATGAGAGGACAATTACATTATTTACAGGAGCACCTACTTCACCTCAAAATGACATTCAAGTGAGTTGCACCACTAAGATCTCTCCAAAACCTCCCCATGTGAAACTTCTGCAGGAGGCTGTGACATGCTTTCAGTCTGTCTTAGAAGGATGAATGAATGATGAATCTGGCTAAAGGTAAAACTCACAAACTGAATGCCACTTCACATTTCTGTGTTTATGAGATGAGTACCTCTTTTTCCTCCAGCTTGTGGGAAGGAAATGCAACTCATCTCTTCTTACCCATTTCTCCACCTAAGGAGAATCAGCTTCAGCAAGGTTCTCAGAAATTTGTACACATTGTTTTTCTCCCTTTTTCGAAGACTCAGGAAGATTTCAGAGTAACTGTTCTCCAAGCAGTAGGCCACCTCTGCTTCTAACAGAAAAAAACCCAGAGCTGGTCCCTGCAAAAAATTCCTTGCTTTTGTTTTAAATTAAAGTACTTCCATTCTCAGAGACTGTTTCAATCTGGATGTTGAGGCAACGTTTTTGTTGTTTCTTATTTAAAAGTGCTCATCCATACTCAGTCACAGCAGAGACTGAGCACAGCATTACTTAGGTGTCTGCCTGGGGTGTATATGTCCGTATGGATGTGTCCTATTTTTGAGCTATTTTAACTTATGCTTCATATTCTAGTGCTTTCTGATAAGTAGAGTTTATGTCAGAATAATTGGCCTGAGGATTTTTCTTTCCAGTCCAGTACATTTCTGAGGTACAGCTACATGGGAGATAATGGAAATGCCTCTGGAGTATCTGTCTGACAAGGAAATAGCAAGAGTAAGGAGTGAACACAAAACAGGGACCTTGTCAAAGAGTGTGCAAGTGAATCAGTCCAACCACTCACTGTGGGTGACGTATCTGAACAAATTGAAGTTGACACAATGGTCAATTTGACTGAGGAAAGTATAATTTTGGATAAGGGTGAACACCTTTAATCTGTCAATTGTGGCAGTCTTAAACCTGTAATTGAAAGAGCACAGCACTGCTTTACTCCAGATGTCAGTCAAACCCATTCACCCTCCTCTGATCACTGATCAGTTTGCAGTCTCTTCTGCATTTACTGATTAGGCTCCTAAATACGTCCTTTTTTGGACAAGATTCTTTGCTCCACTTAAAGAAAATATCAATCTAATAAGAGCAGCCCTTCAGAATAACACTTTGATTCACCTGATTTTCAAGCAGATGGTATTCAGGGCACAGGAAAAAACAAAACAGAGCATCGCCATGTGTTTAATTTCAGCTCTTGCTCCCTGAATTGCTGTTTGAGCTATAAAACACTATCTTACTTTTAGTGTGCTTGTGTGCCTTGCCATTCCAGAATTGAAGTCGTGCCTCTAGTGTAATTCAGAATAGGGTGATTTCCTCCCTGGGAGCACCACTCCCAGAAGATGGTTCAGTTTCCAGCCCACCTTACTTGTCCCATCTGTCCCAGTCTGGGACAGGTAAGTGAATGATTTCTGAAGGCATCTTTTTCTCAAACATATCTGTGAAATTACAGACCAAGGATACTGAGTCATGAAAAGTAAGGATATATTAACAGCTTCAGGAGAAGAATTACTCCATCCCTGCCCACTTGCATGCAGATGGTTCTATGATTTATCAAGAGAAATGGTCCATATGCTGCTCACAGTCTCCTGAGACTTTTACCCTAACACCACCTCTTCCAATATTTAGATTAAAGCAACATGAAATGGAGAATAAAATTAGCCTGACCTTGCAGTAAGAAAGGAGGTATCAGAATGACTTGCTACATGAGAAGCTCTCTACTTTGCAGCATCTCAGGGAAATTCAAGATCAGAATCACAGAATTTTCTGAGTTGGAAGAGACCCACGAGGATCATCAAGTCGGGAGTTTCCTTATCTTAGCTCACACTGCAGGTGAGGCATACTCCACACTAATATCCTCTGAATACTCAACCTGACACCTGACAATTCTCCACAGCAGTTTGAATTCTAGCCTCTTTAATTTTATGTTCATCACTGGTACTATTGTTTTAAGTGTTGGCTGTTGTCACAGCTCTAGAGGCAAAACGAGATGGGAACCTCTTGTCATTATTAACAGCAGTGTTGCCTTTGTGAGGCAGGCCACAGGGAAGTACTGGAGAGAGAAGCAGATTCCCGTTCCCTGACAGAATAAAATGCAAAACATTAATGTAGCTAAGCAAACTCATTTCTTCAGCATGTGAGGTTGAAATAAACAGGCAAAGAAGCATCCCACCCTCCAGAGCTTCTCAAGAGTAAATCATCCAAACTATTAGTTATCCATGCTCTACTCTGTCATTATTCTCTGCCTGTCAGCTCCTTGTAAGGGATGCCTGTTCCACCCCTCTTGTGTTATTACTGTTGCCATGCCCTCCTCTCACCAGCTCCTATCAGTTATAATGACACAGTGAGGGGAAAAAACCCACACTCAGGCTTCCAAATTACCAGGAATTAGAGGAACAACAATAAAATTACTTTAGAAAACCCCAACCAACCAACCAAAAATAAAACCAAAACAAACNGAATAAAATAACCAAAATGAGAGAGCGAGAGAATTTTGCAATCTGTAGATGATTTCTGCTTCTGGGATTGCATACGTCATTAAGATTTATAGGTCAGTCCAGAGCTTAAAGAGCAGATGTTTTCTCATTATTTATCTTCCTAGCTAAGGCAGAAGATTCCTTTTTAAGGAAATCTGTGTAACACATGCAATGGAAATGGATCAGGTCCTACAATCAGTCCTTTTAACCAGCTCGTAAAGGGTGAGCTGAGACACCCATCAAAAGAAGTTTCATTTTACCCTCCACAACAGAAAGTTGTGTCAGATACTGAAAATGTCAAATAACAGAACTGAATTTTACCTCTTATCTGGCTGTCCTCTGACTATAGCTATGAACATTCGAAGAGTATCTTGTATGAACAGTCAACTGGCTAGCAGGCTTCAGCTTCTGTACTTCATCCCAAGACCTGGATTTTTGAGCTTTAATCAAAAGATTACTTTGACCAAAGTACTATTCTGAATAATATCACTGCTATACATGCTCTGTAAAGCAGAAGCTGTTAGTGCTGTGTTGCAGTCCCCCAAACTGATCAGAGAGATGTCACTTCAACAGGCACCTGTTCTCAGCAGAGCCCTTCTGGACTTTTTACTTAAGTAGCCACAGAAATGAAGTGACTTTCAAGGACCCACTTTTCTAATCGTTGCACCCCTTTGTAGGCCAATCACTAGGCACTTTGGAGGCAATTTGCACAGGTTATCTTCTGTGATGAAGGTGGAAAGGAAAAATCAAAATACAAAATATTCCAACAAAATATTCTAAGAATGTGAATTTTGAATTTTCCATCAGAAATACCAGATTCAGAGCTACAGAATATCCTTTCCATCATTGTAGCATTCTTCCAAAATATAGGAGTTTTACACATTTATAACTTCCATAAATTTTTGCATATACTCTTCCGTCTTTTTTGTCAGTGTAATTGGTCTGAATAGGAATCTCACATATTCCCAAGGCTGCTGGGACAGGTCTGACTTTTGAAGTGTTTCTAACTCAGGATCACAGAATGTCATGTATGTGAACATCCTCTTTCTCACTGCTCTTCTCTTGAAGAGATGCTTCTGCAATTCTCCTGCTCCAGGCCTTAAAAGCACTGCTGAGACAGCTCATGCCTGAAGAACCTACTCAAGGCCACACACCTCCAGGGTGATAGATTCACTTTAGAATCAAAAGTAATTAAGAGAAAAAGGAACACAGGCTTGCACAGCAGCCTCACTATCAAACAACACCAGCAATAAAGCTCTTTAAGCAAATCATTAAAAGCCTTCATAATCCTCTGCAAAGCCAATGCCCTTTTCTTAGGATTCTATGGGATCTCCTTTCCTCTGCAGATGTTAAGGCATGGAATGAATGAAACCTTGTCCCTTTTCCTGAGATCCCAATTTCTTACCTGCTTCTCTGAGAAGCCAACCTGCTTCTCAGCATCTTCAGGCAATTAAAGCTCAAACCCCTTTGTGGATGAACTGGAACGACCAGTTCCCTGGAGCCTCTCTGCTTTAGCAAATCTTTTGCTCTGAGAAATACCACCACAGACCCCCACAGGAGCTGTGATGGTGAGGTGCTGTGTGACATTTTAACTCTAAGCAGGGCTCTGGCTGAGCTGGATGAACAGGCCAAGGCCAGTTTTATGAGGTTCAACAAGGAGAATGCCACATCCTGCCCTTTGGCCATAACAACCCGTCAGGTTTGAAGTAGACAGGACTGAAGACAGGAGAGAAAGAAAACCCCAAATCATTTCTCACGGTATGAGAGCCATCCAGAAGACAAGCCACCTACAGCATAGGTCTGAAGTGCACTAAGGAGAAAGCTCCAGGGTCAGCATTAGATGCAGACACACCTGGTTTTTTCCTACTGTATTTAGCATTGGAGTGGCCTTACCTTGAGCACTGTGTGCAGTTCTGAGCCTTACAGTTTAAGACAGATGTGAAGGTCCTTGAATGTGCCCAGAGGAGGACACCAAAGCTGGAGAAGAGGCTGAAATCCATATACTGTGAGGAGTGGCTTAGGACTTTGTGCTTGTCTAGTTTTGAGAGAAGGAGTTTGAGGGGCAACCTCACTGCTCACTACGGCTTCCTGAGGAGGGGAAGTGTAGATGAGGTGCTGAGCTCTCCTCCCTGGGATCTAAGGGACAACACATGTGGGAATGTTATAAAGCTGCAGCAGGGCAAGTTTGGACTTCATATTATAAAGCAATTATTTACCAAGAGGATGGTCAATCCCTGGAACAGCATTCCTAGAGAGATGGTTGATGCCCTGAGCCTGTCAGTGCTTAAGAGGCATTTGGAAAATGCCCCTAATAGAATGTTTTGACTTTTGGTCAGCCCTGAAGTGGTCAGGCAGC
The DNA here is from genome assembly GCA_013397095.1 of Sterrhoptilus dennistouni. Classification (NCBI taxonomy): domain Eukaryota; kingdom Metazoa; phylum Chordata; class Aves; order Passeriformes; family Zosteropidae; genus Sterrhoptilus; species Sterrhoptilus dennistouni. The sequence goes on along the minus strand of VWZU01010549.1, from coordinate 251,316 downwards.
TGGAATCAGTGTTCATTGTATGTCCCTTCCAATACTACTCTGTCCTTTCCATTCCACTCTACCTACAACACAGCTCAAACAAAGATGGAGGCCCAGGCCCCAGCTGAGGCTCTTGGGTCCATGGGAAGAGCTGTGGGTGGAGGCCACAAGTTAGGCTAGTCATGAGCATTAAGGACCATTAGTGCCCTCAGGGCTCTGGCATCTATTATGGGGCATTGATCTGTCTACCTTTGGGTGACCCAGTGAGGTAGCTCAACCAGCCTGACCTTTCAATATCACCCGTGGCAGACATTTGGATTCGCTTTTACAGTATAGTTGGAATTTTCTAAGTTTATCTGGATGGTGTGACTGTCCCACTGCAGAGACAGTCCCACCTGTCTCTCTCTGGGGAAGTAAAATAGTCCTGTACATGTGACTCTCATGCTCTGCTGGATTTTCCTCTAGGTAGACTACACTCTCTCTTTAGTCCCACAAATTCCAAAGTTTTCCTCAGTCATTCTCAGACCAAATTACCCTCTGATTCTTGTCTTTAACCTTTTTCTCATGTATTTGCATAGTGGCTCAATGAGCCATCTGTAGTGCCAGTCTATCCATCCTCTGTTCTACTATGTCATGAGGAGGTAAAGAAAACGCATTAAAAAGCTGTAGTCAGTGCTGTGTGCTAGCTGCTAGTGTCCCTTGGAAAATATTTGCGCTGTTTGTTACTGACATGAAAGTTCTCTTGGTAATTGGTGTGCTGCTTATAGTTCTTCAGGATTCCTTCCCTCTTTGGCTACCCCAGAGAAATGTGCTGTACGGGCCAATGTGAGCGTTCAGCTGAGCTGATCCAGTCCAGTACTTTTCTGTATTAGGCGAAAATATTGTTCTCATTACCAATCTTTAACTCTTAAAAAAAAAAATAAAAAAAAAATATAAAAATCCCTGCAACTGTAACTGTTTCTCATAAAGTCCACATTGCATAAACACTTGCCCCAGGTCCTGGGAACAACAGCCCGTTCACACATGGACTGCACCACAAAGGCAATAGCTCACAGTGGTCAGGCCAGGGCAGAACAAGGACGTGCTCTCTGTAAGGGACAGATGGTATCTATTTAGCTAAACATTCTTCCACTAAGGCTGTTTTAACGCCCAGATAATTTTTATCAGCTTCTTATCACATTTGGGAACCCAGCATGCTTCTGATAGAGGCTGTGTAAGTGCTTCCCAGAGAGTGCTGTAGTTTCAGGGTTCAAGGCAGCATATCAGCATGAAGAGGAGGTGTGTGGATGTGGAGGGGTAGAATAAAAACAACCCGATGCCATGTTTGCTGATTTTGAAATGTTCTTGGATGATTTTCCAGGTAGAATATAGATGCAAGAACGTGGGAGGCCTCTTTCATCCATACTCAGTTTTGCTATACATTCAGGGCCAGACTGTGAGCCTTTAACTCATCTGTGTGTGCTGTTTTGTAGGCTGACATGAAGGAGGTCTGCCAGTGCTCTGAGCAACTCAGAGATGCCTCACTGGCATCTGCAGCATCGTATTAAGCCCAAGCTATCCTGGCTCACATCTGATTGCAAAATTCAGTGTAGAAATGCAACTTAGCCTGGCACCCACTCCTAGGAATGCTTCCCTTCCCAGATACTTCTGCTGTGAGGACAAGGTGTTACTCATCCTCACTACGCATATCACAGGGTGCCTTACTGTTAGACTGTCAGGCAGAGCTGTCATCTGAAAGCCCCAGAGCAGTGAGGCGATGCAGCCCCGTGTCATTCCTCTGGAGCTGTGACAGTACCACATGCGACACGAGGAGCGTGACATCTGCACAGCGTAGCGTGCACCAGAGCACCTTGATGTAAAGAGTGCCTGGGTGTTCAGAGAGAGAGCAGAGAGGAAAGTATGGGACACTTATGAAAGGCAAAGAAAAGTCTGTCTCTCTCTCTCTCTCTCTCTCTCTCTCTCCCCTTTTCTTTCTTCACCAGGGAACTGGCTCACACAGTATTACAATAACAAGAACTGGCAGGTTGCCCAGCATCGCTGTACTTTGGTTGTAAGTGAACTATGAGGCTCAAGCAATCTTCTGGGAAAAGTTCACACCAAATGTATTGTATGTTATGTTTTCCCCTCATTGTATTTTTTTCCAAAACAGTCTATTATATTCCTTCCCTGTTGCACTGTGGATTTCTTTAAGATCCCCAGGAGCTGCCTTTTTTTTTAAAACCAAACATTTGGGTAATCGAACAGATCTGTTTTTTGAAGTAACAGAGATAAACTAGTAATCCTCCTCTCAGAGCCAGCCTTCAGAATAAAACCAGAGCACAATTCATTGAATGGTGAGGGTTTCTGTTGTTGGAAGTTCATTTGCTTGGTTTTTTTTCCTCAGTTAAAGCCAAAAAGTTAAATAAGAGAAAGAAGCCTGCCATTAAAACACTATCATTACCTATATGATGTACATCTTCCACGGAGTGGAAGCCAAAGCAGAAGGAGCTTTACAATAGTAGTGCAGTAAAAGGAAAAATATTCCAAATAGTATGTTCTCTGTTTCACTTGAAGCTTTCAAAAAAAGTCTGATGTGGTTTTATATTATAGTCCTGGACACCTTAGAGATGACAGCTGTAACTTCCACTGTAAGATGCCCTCATTTATTTTTTCCTGTTTCTCAATATGGTTTTTGCAGGAGCATAAAAAGACACATTTTTTAAGTTCACAGGCACTATGAACATACTGAACACAGTTTATCTGACAAATCAAGCCATGGACAGTCAGTTGGAAACTGGGTAACAAAAGTATGCCATAACCAGGCCAAGTACATATTCTCCATTGCCCTGCAAATGCAGATGCTGTGAATTTATAATTTACTGTTGTTTTTACTAATTAATTTTACTGTATTATTGCCTAGAGGCCTTCACTAGGCTCTGCATTGCATTGTGTGAGGTGTTGTACCTATGCATAGGAAATTTCTTCCTCAGAAGATTTAGGAGGTTACCTTATAGTCGTTTTCCAGGTGTGTTGGCACGGTACACGAAGTAAATTCACAGCAAACATGAAACAGTTAATTCAGCTTAAATTAACAGTGGTATCAAGTACCTGTAATTCCAGGAGGCCTTGGTAGGAGTTTTTGGTGTTCAGCACTTTTGAAAGCCAGACTGAAGTTCCTTGCCATGCTTCTGACAAAAAGTCCTTAGAAATAAAAGGCAGAAAAGAATTATTAGGTTATCAGTCCAAATTCATCCCAGAAGAAAACCCATTGAAGTCAATGAAATTTCACTGGGGATGGATTTACCATAGCAAGATTGATCCCTATAGTATATTTAGAAGTGCTTTGTCCTATACAGTTTTAATTAGCTCTACATTAGTCAAGGTACTGTACCATTGTTTTAATCAGCTACTCTAGCAGAGAACGGTCTCTAACTATCCTTGTCCACATTTCCCCTCCCACCTCCATCCCTTGCTGCCTCCTTTCCACCCTCTCATTATTTTATCTCTAATTTGGCTAATGAATTTCTCAGACAGAGCCTTCTTTCGTGTTTGATAAGGACCTTGCCTGTATTGAGGCTAAAAAAAAAAAATCAAACTACACCAAAGGAAAAAAATAAAAGAACCAGAAAGAAAGAGCAAATTCTTCTATTGAGAAAAGCAGAGGTGTCTATGAAGCTTTAAGCTGTTCTTTGTGACTCCATCAATCCACATATAGGTAGGTCACAGTTTTTCACTCCATATTCTGCATTAAGGTGAGCATGAGTACTTTAGTCTTGACTTCCCATTTTCAACACTGCATTGTCAGAGCAAGTGATTCTTGTTTCAAACCTCTGCTTTACCACAGTTATGACAGCCATAATCATTCACATGTACATGTAAAGAATTTCTGAAGTTGCTTCACAAAAATCAGGAAAGACTTTTAAGTTCTCTAGTGGAAAAGTACATGTAATACAAGGCAAAGTACTGTTGCCATAAGTAGTACTGTCTTTTTTTTTTTTAATCATTCCAACACAAGCATTCACACACAATCTTTTCTCTGAGTTTGCCAATTATTTTTTTACCTTCTCTAATGAAAGTTCTAACAAGATTATAAGAAATTTGTCGTCTCTGTATGCTTTCAGTCATATAATTACAACTAAAACAACTGTGTCGAGAATAACTGCAGAAACTGTGGGTTCAGTGCTGCTTTCTGCCAAAGAAAAAAAAATGTCCACAGCTAAGGAAACAACCTCCAAAACCACACTGGACAAGTTACTAAATCCCATCTACGTAAACACGTGTGTGTTCATTTCTGAGTCACCGTATCATCTGACCATGCAAGAAACAAGACAGTTTGCTTGAAGAATGTCAGGAAGACCGGAATATAATTTTTAAAAATGCCATGTTTTCAGTTTTCTTAATGCTCTTCTAAAACAGGCACACACTCACTTTAAAATTAACCACAGAGCTTAATTAAGCGTCTTCTGATTTTGCTGGGAGGGTTCCATGTTGTCTTCCTGTGGTCATTTCATCAGCCAGGGCTTTTCATGTAAGAATGTGCTGCATCCATGTCACAGCATGGGGTCTCATCACAGACACCTGCTCTCAGCCTGTGAACACAGATTTTAATCCCCTTCCCTGCAAAAATGGTGACAGAAGGACATGTTATTTAATTACTCATGCATGCTCTCCAAGACAGGGTCCACAGCTCCACTTGTTTCATATGGCTTGCGCTATTTTTGGGGAGTGATCAAATAGGATGGTTGTTTAAAAAGGAGAAAGCCTCACAATAGACTTCTCTTTGCTATTTGATGAGAACAATAAATGAAAAGATTGGCAGGATAAGAACAGAGTGGGAACTGAAGAAAATCTAGGTATGGTAAATATAGCCATAAAATTACATGTGACTTCTTCTGCTCTCACTCTGAAGATATGTAAGCTAAAATGTACTGTGTAACTTCACTCTCTTCCACTGCAAGATCATGGATCCAGCAAAAATTAACAGTGATAGCCACTTCTAACATACTGAAGAATATGAAACCAACTGAAATTTACTAAAGCTTTTATCTACATAAGATTTGCAATAGTAATTATGTTTGCCTCAGGTGCTAGAAGAGGAAAAAAACAGGAGGAAGATTAAAGAAGAAGTATAAGTTTTTAGTAGTGCTTAAACAATGCATTTGCTAAATCGCTCTAGTCAAAATCATTCAGCAATCCCTACAAAATCCTATCATGGACCAAGGCAAAGCACAGCTAAATGAAACGTTATATATTGTATCCGGCAAGCAATCACTGTACTTGCATTCTCGTTGCCCTCAGCAGCACCTGCATTCTTTGATCACAGTCCTTTTATGTGCTGCACTGTATACAAAAGACCAAGCCAGCAATTAGCCATTCTAGCACTGGGTCCCGAAATCTCTGCAAATGCTTCAGCTCTTTAATGAATTCCTAAATAGAAGGAAGTTGCAAACAAAGTTCAGCTTGTGTATTTTATGCCAGGTTCCCACAGCACTGTAGGGTTTTAGAGCTTAATTAATGACACTTGCATCCTGTATGCCTTCCAGAGTTTTAGTGGAACTTTTACTGGTCACTTCAAACTTTGACATCTTTTGGACAATTGTCCTCAGAATATTGGCCAACCTCCCCAGTCTTTGGAAGGAAAAAAAACAAGACGTTGCTGCCAATCATGACTCATCTGTATTAACGGGATGAACAAAAACTGGAGGGACAAAACGTGCATCATTTCAAGTAAACTACTCATCAGAAATCCTATGCATTGTATAGGAACCAAAACGGGTGATGAAAATTAAAACCACAGCCTAATATACCAACATTTGGGAACTCTGCCAATGCCCCTAATTAAAATTTTGAACTAATCTCTTCAGGGAATCCAAGAAATTCTTACAGAAAATGGAACATTCTTCTATGCATATCCAACTACTTATCCTGTAAGAGGGAATATAAAGGAGATTGTATACGATCAGACAGAGGTCAGTCGAGTGGAAAGGACAGTGTGAAAGCTACAGGAAATGAACCATCTATGAATGAAAATGCTGGAATTCCCTCTTGAACTCTGACTCACATAATGTAAGGTTTTGCTGGTCCTCACCAAAGGATCATTACATCAATGGAAAGTCTTCACTAATTTTAGTATGATTTTAATCAGTTCCCAAAACAGGAGGATATGAACATAGCTGTTTATAACATCAAGGTATGCCAACATGTCCTTTCACTTCTTTTCTACCATCGTTAGAGAGCTTGGTGAGAGTGGTTTGGGATAAATGAGAGGCTGGACTGGAGAGGGTCTAAGACAGCCCCTGACATTGGCTTACAGACAATAAACAACAGATCCAGTACTGTTAGAGATGCAATTAGACATGAAAGGATGGAAAGGGTTGGTAATTGGCTAGTAAGTGGAGAGGGAAAGGATGTTGATAAGTATTTCTTAGAAGGGAAAGCCCAAATCTTCTTTATTGTTAATAATTAAAAAAAACCAAAAAGCCAGAATAAGATTTTAAGAAGAAAAATACTATTATAGGCAGGTGGGAAGAAGAGGGGAATAAGATAACTAGAGGAAGTGTACAAGGCTAGGTTAGAATCTCACACATTGAAAAAGAGACAAGACAGGTAGGAGTTACAAGGAAAAAAGTTACAAGCAGGGAAACTGCATCATATTAAGTAAGTTTTGTCTTTGGAGAAACCATCAGGGTCCTGTAAAGAAAAATATGTGAAGGCAATAGGAGAGAACTACCAAAGATTAATCTAGGCTGGCTCTGCAATGAGTAAATCTGTTTAGGTATGCAACTGAGCCTCATAAATCAAGCAATCCTATCCTGAGTTCAAATTATTCAAATCTATTGCCTTATTTTTTTTTTTTTTTTTTTTTTTTTTTTTTTTTTTTTTTTTTTTTTTGCCAAGGTGGAACTACAGGGGTTAGCTATTGTCTTACACTTCCCATAGCCCCTGACACTCAGGCAGAGTGTCTGACTTAGGGGAAAGAGAGGCACAAGCCTCCCTTTGCATGACTGTAAATGGCTACAAAGCAAAGCTGTGAGGACTCAGTTCTCTTGGCAGATTCTCCCAACTGAATCCAAACACAACTTTAGCTCTGATATGCTTGCCATTTGCAGAACTTTGCCTCTTCTCTCTGGCTTAGAAACAAACAGAACTTCCTTTCTGCTGCCTTTTTCTAAAGGATCTTTCTATGACTAAGCCATTTACGTGTCTATATTACACGTAATCCTCTGATGCCAGATGAGATAAGAGAGATAATTCTCATAAAAGATTTGTGGCATTATAGATTACAGCTTCCTTTTGTATGTTGTATGCACTGCCTTGAAGAGGCCTTGAGTGATGCTATAGGATCTCTGTATTGGGATTACAAGATACTTGAGTTCAGCACTGCCTTATTATAGGTTTAGAAACACCAACAACCCAACTAAGTGGCCAGCTAAGTTCAGATCCTGCTGTTCTCTTAACCCATGCAAAGGTAAAGTACTATTGTGGTCAGTGGGATCCTTGCCAGGGTAACAAGATTGAAACAATTTTCCTTGTATTTATTCAACTGCCACTTCAGTGGTAAAGTAGTAATGGTAAAGTAAATAATAATAAACTGATTGTTTAGCAGACAGAACAAGTTATTCCAGGAAGAAGTGATCCGTGCTTCAATCATATTTTGTCCAGGCCAGAAAGATACTTAGTTACTCTGCCTTATTATTATTATTATTGTTATTATTATTAATATCCAAACTCCTGTTGACACAACCAGCTGGGATCTTGAAATTGGATTTTACTTATAATTTAAGGATCTTTTGTGGAACCTGAAGGTGCCCTCACTAGGCATCTCTCAGAAAAAAAGTTAAGTAACAGCTAAACTGCCGCTCTGGAACTCAGTTTCTCCATCAGAATGAATATGGCATAGTTCTTTGAGGAGGCAATAATCACTAGGAAGGTCTTTAGTTGTATCTCCTGCTGTGCAATATGCTCCTTGGATGAAGAAACTGAATAATTTTGGAAACACAGAGGAGCTATGTTCAGCAGCTTCACAATATGAGTGTTCTGATACAAGGCCGACTCCAGTTTCTAAGCCTGGAAAACAATATAGCCAATCTTTGTTCTACTGGATGGTGTGAACTATTCACACAATGGTATATCCTGCTTAGCACATGTGAGATGTCTAGGAGGAACATGGCTGATGATATATTTACATGACATTAACACAAATGTCATTTACACTGCTCATTTGCCTAATTAATAGTGTATTTATGTTTCTTGAACACTGCAGTGATCATTTTTTAATTTCCTCTCCGGTGAGAGCATTTAGTAGAGTGGGGGAATTTATGTTTGCTCTCCAATGATGGTACATTAATCTCTATGGCAAAAAATCTGCTTTTTCTAGTCTCACCTACACTGATATTTTGCTTGCTCCTGAATGGATCAGCAACATTCCCCTAACAATAACTATTTTCAATGTGGAACAGTTATCTACATCTTAAAAGAAGTCTTCACACTCTTGATTTCTACTACTCAGAAAGAGAAAGTGAAGTATGTAGCATAATTCTGCTACATATAACCAGGCAAACATCTGATGGAAATTCACCTTTAGCACCTTGTGTCTGCATGATTTAGGATGTCACAGATCTCAGCTGTTTGCTGTCTTTCTGACTCCCCTGGCTGTGTTGAAATCACCACAGTGACAGCCAAGATGAAGTAGCTGACTATGTGAGCATTCCTTGTCCTTTCCAATGCCCAACAAAGCTACTTAGCTTAAATCACCACTGACGGGAACTAACTTCTTAAACAGGTTTGAACTTGATCCTTGTTGAGCACATCTGACTGTGCCCCAGATTGCCTAGTTCAGCTCCACGCCAGCACATGTACCCTATTATCAGCAGCAGCAGCTCTACATCAGTCAGCAGCTGGCAGACGGGCCCTTGGGGACTTTTCTAGCTGAGGCTAGTGCAGCCCTATGGCTGCTTCAATATATTCTCTGTGCACAAAAGGGGACATATCTCTGTGCAAATGTTGTTATTGCACAATGGGTGTCGTTGATAGCAGGAAAGAGACAATGCTTGGGAGCTGGACATGTTGTTCAAACATTCCAGCCTTTTTATATACTCTGATTAAGGTCCTTTACTTAGAACTGCCATCATGCTGTTGCTGGCTGCTTTGGGTGCACAGAGAATATCTGAAATCCTTTTTCACCCTCTTTTAAAGAATCGATTGAACTGCATTTCAGTGCCTGTAATTCCAGAGTTTGTGGCTTTCTCTTAATGTAGATTCTGGCTTATCTATGTAAGATACACAAACAGGTACATCCATAGTACCCATCTTTACAAGCGCTACAAATATTTTCACTATTAGCCAATTCCTTTTCTCCACTGCATTTCCAGGTCATAACCCCACTGTTGTCAGCATTACTTAGCCCTTGACACCCTAGCAGTATTTCTTCAGCAGCGGCAGACAGGGCTCTTAGGCAACCAGGAAATCTAAAACAAAGGAAAACTGTTACAAGGAGAATATGGGACAAACGGAGGAGCAAGTGGAACTAACAGAATAAAGGCCCAAGGGAAAGAAATTAGGTTGAGGCTGGGAATAAGGGCAGCAACATTTCAGAGGATTTGCTCCCAGACAGGCAGCAACAGCAACTGCTAATTCTGCCAGGGACAGTGTCAGTCAGAACAGCCAGGAATTCACCTGTTTTCAAAGTGCACCACCAGCACAGGGTAAAACTATTAACATCCCATGTTCAAAATGATACAAAACTAAGTGCAGAGACAGAACATATTACTATCTAAAGGGATTAATTTTCTAAACCTAGATGTCTCTTTTCAACTCCCAAGTCTCTCCCAGGGGACCTGTGATGCATCTACTGTCCCTGTGCCAATGTCTCAGATCATTACATTTAGCCTACTGAATACTAACCACCGTGTCCTTTTCAGGCTTGAGAAAATGAATGGGGGCCAGCTTCAACTGACTTGAGATAGAACAGCCCTGATGGCCCAGGTGGTACCTGCAGTTCCCTGATCTTACCCAGGGTAGTGGGCCTGGCTCAAACACTTGGCCACCTCTAAAAGCTTACAGGAACCCCTGCTCCCTGCCACATGTGCTGAATGCAAACTGTGTGGCTGAGCACTGTCATTTCCCACAGCACAGCTGTAGAACTCAGAAGAAACAGTGTAATCAAGCTCCAGGCATCGCCCATCACTGCACCCATGAGAAGTGGGTTGCCTTTCTACAACACAGCCTTTTCCCCCAGCCCATCCTGCCTGCTTTTACCTTCGCTCTGTCAGTCACTGCCATTCCTCCCTAAAGCTTCCACGTGGCTGTGACAGGAATTTCTAAGATGAGATAGAAGCACCAACAGCACATAGACAAATAAATGAATAAAGCACTAAAAAGACCAAGCTGGAGAACAAGAGGGACATGAGCTGTTCAGAGGCTCGAAGGCCAGCCCATAGAGTCACTCAGTCTAGACTCCAGATGTGAACGCAGAGCCTCAGTGAGTGCAATACGGGACTGCGTAAATATCTCAGCCAGATGTCTCAGGGCCCAAGCTACAAATCCTCACAAACGGTGACAGAGTTGGCTGTTGCTGTTTGTACAGCTCTGCTTCCAAGAGAATCAGTGGTCATTCAGTCAGCAGCAGTTCATTTTTGCTGCCAGATGGGAGGGAAAACCAGGCTCAGAGTTGCAGTTAGTCTCATAGCAAACTCAGCAGTCGATGGATGGGTCATGGAGCCCTCTGTGGGTACTGAGGTTGGCTCAAAATAGCAATCTAGGGAAAGGGCTGAAAAGATGATAGTAAGCATAAAAGCACATGATGCTTAACTCCCAAATAGGCTAAAGTAACAGGCTGCAATGTCAGGCATTTGAATTAAAATGTAGGTCTTCCAGACCCCTCCCACTTGGTCAACTAAGCTTACAGATGCTTAACATTATGCGATGGAATTACCTTACGTTTCAGTTGCTGGAGACATGTGATACACTGGCTCTAAGGAGCTTGATGCTTGTATCTGCACTTTCAAATTAAGCATTCCTCCGCCCCACATTCATGTTCCCAGAAATTGTCTCCTAGGTGGGTGCCTCACAGAAAGCACCTGGAGGAAATCTCCACCACCTTCTTGTCTATTTGCAGTTGGATCTGTCCCTGGAGAGGCTTGAGATTAGTTTCAGCTCCCTCTTCTGTCTGACTTAGACCAGAGAATTGAGCCTGTCTCTCCCAGGAAATTCTACCACTAGTCTATACTGTATTTCAAACCAAAGCTTTCCCAGCCTCTTGGGTTTCTCTCACACCCCATAAAAAAATTAAGTATTTATTGCAGCAGTGTATAGGACCTGGGGATCTGCAGTAAAAGTCCTTTTATAATCTACCCTGTCACTGACCCAGTTTAGGATATATCAATTTATGACCTAGATTCTCTTCAGCAAGTCACCAAAATTGGAACCGGCTGAATAATTTATGAGAAGATTTGTAAGCAAAAGTCCTGAGTTGGGACACTCTGATTCATGGGGATAATATTATTTATGATTTCTTGTTCAGGAACGAACATGTTTTAGGGTGGCAAATAATTGTTGTAAGATTTGCAAGAGGATGGTTTTCATTCTCCTTTTTAAGACTACCAATAGAAAAGTGAATCATACAGTTTAAAAGATGAGCTTTTGAATCAGCTCAGAAAAACCTGTCAAAGACATGTGCCAGTCAAACAAATCAAACAGCCCAGAAAAACTTGACAAAGAGACGTGTGCTATCACGCATCAGACGTATCAGTGTTCTGTTTCTCTAGGTCCAGTTATAGCCCAAAGTTACACCTCCTGGAGAAATATTTTAAAAGGCCATTGTCCCTGTCTTCAGACCTAGGCTCACAGAGACAACTTGGAGTCAAAAAAGTTTAGGATAAATTGCAGTACTTCAGACTCACCACAGGCTAAGAACTCACATATGAGTAGTAGCTGATGCAGGGTGAACTCTTTTATCTTCCATGGCGAATCTTGGGACTGTGAGCCCCATTTCACAGACACTTTTTTCTGATTCCCAAGGTCCTAATGGAGGTCATGCCAAAAGATGTTCTGAACAATGCCAGGTACCCAGAGTGGTACATTTCCCATAAACGTTGCAAGGTCTTGCTCTGTTTTATACCTCTGTCACTTCTGAATCCTCAAACCATTGCTGCGATCCACTTAGTTCTAATAAAAATGTTTCCTGAGCTGCCACATTCAGCCCAGGGTCTAAGTCAGATTTATCTGCACTGACATGTGTGCTTTTGAGGTTTAAATAATTTCTCTCCCTATCCTGAACAACTTAACTACAAAAAACACAGTATAGCGACCTGTGCTGGACATGGACATCCTTTTCCTTGTTATTCTGCACTTTCTAAAGAGAAAAGGCATAGAGTATAATAACCTTAAATAACAGCTAACTCCACGATCTAAAACAAATACACTGAACAGTTCATTCAAGCACATCATGCTGTTCTTCCACCTCCTTGGTAATGCATGCACAGCATCACTATGGCTGAAAGTTAAAGGGGATATTTCTTCTGGCAGTGCCCTCTGGGTCCGTTAGGCTGGCTTATCCAGCAATTGTGTTGGCAGTTTGGAGTTTTTCCCAGGATCTTCTATGGCCAGGGATGCTACAGGCCACTTTATTAAATGTCAATGCCCATTGCATTAATTTTATTTTTTTGGGGGGGTATCAACCTTAGAATGTTTTCCTTCTGCTTCACATCAAAAACTCATCTATTTAAAAGTCTTTTCAGAGAGGGTCCTTTTGTTTGGAACAAAAGAGTCGCATTTGGAAACCTGCTGTGCAGCACTGACTCCTCCGTATTAGGAGATATAAAATTTTCCCCATCTTGCTCTTGAATCTGCAGTTGCAACCCCTCTTCCAGCACAGGCTCAGAACACACCTCTGACTCATAAATGTCAGTTGCAGTGTATAAGCAGCAAGTAGACAAAAATATGAGATAAGTGAAACTTTTCCTCCTGCAGTATGGGAGATGAAATTCGTGTTGACCAGTAAAAAAAGTAGGTGTTGAGATACAGTGTTGGAGGAGGATGCTGGAATTCCATAATCCTTATCTCTGTCCCTGAAAAAAACAGTCTCTTCAACCACAGACCACAGCGAGTTCCTATCTGTGAAAAATCAGGTTTATTTTGCCATTCATGCAAGTGCAGTTGCCATCTGAGAGCCTCAAAGCTGCATTCCTCAATGCCTGTGGCCATATCAAATTTTTGGGAAGCCATGAAGAACCATTATCAGGAAAATGGTGCTTCATTTACTCTTTGACTCTCAAAGAATGTTTTGTCTTCCTCTCTGTTTTGTGAAGTGCTGTCAACACTTACAGTGAAGTTTATTGTAAATACACAATAATAACAACTGTGCACATTCATCTCCGATTCAATTCCTATGTAAATTTATGTTAATGTGTATGCAGATTAGGTCTGCCCCCCTTGGTCCTGGAAAGTTGTCAGAATGACACATGGGTTCTGAAGAGGTTGTGTACTACTGATCTGCAGTTTTTGTATAGTATTCAATAACTGGCAAGCCAGCAACAAGAGACTGTGTATATTTGTCTTCACTTTTGCTGGATAAATCAATGAAGTCTTCTAGAGTCTGACTAACCTAACGAGGATTTTTCTAGAGTCTAGTCAGAATTAAAAAGAAGTCTCTAAAACCCTCCTCTGAAACCATGACCTGCTATTTTTATTTCTAGTTCTCAATAGAGCAAATACACGTTGGATCTCTTGAAAAATTGGGTAGTACAAGGGAGCCTAGTAAGTTTCAAGATCTGATTTGTCATTTATGTAACAGAAAAGCATTTTTTTCTCCCTAATATTTAGCAACCACTAAACCAATGCCTGGAGTTTATGGGTATTCCTCACTTTTTGTTGACTAAACCAGTACACTTTTTAAGATAACTTCAATAGGTCATTTATTTTATTCTTTCCTTCTCAACCTCCCTTTTCTCTGTTCTAACATGAAAAACCACCGATCTTCCACCTGTGTGTGCAGCCAGAGCCATTCTGAGTACTCAGGTCAGACCAATGGAGAAGAAGGCAGCTGCAGTGTTGCTGTTGGCTGTTCTCTGCTTTCCCCACATGAGTGTTTTGCTATGACTCTTTCTAGTCCTTTGCAGTAAATAGAAACTAATCTTTAGCTCATCCCATGACTGTGTCCCTACGAGGTTCCTAGGCACTGCTTAAATAATCACAACAGGACTTAAATTAGGACTATAAGAGATACAAGTGCTCTTTGCACAGGGGTGATTTTCTGGTAATCCAAAAAGAGGTTGGGGAAGTTACCATCAGAAACAGCAGGCACCACAATTTTTGGCTAGGAAGACATACCAGACAGCAAAAGTCCAATTGCCAGGAAGTATTTATACTCCTGCAGTTCACAGCTGAGGACCTGGTCCTGACCTTTGATAGACAAAACAAATTTGTTCTTCAGTTGGAAAATCAGTTGTGCTTGGAGGGTAATATTGTGCCCAGAGCTGATAAAGGTGACAGTTGAGTCATCAGTTCAGAATGAGGCAGCAGTCTCCTGACCACGATTACCTCCAACCCTAATAATACTTCATGGATTGAGGTGGCCAGTGATTTTGCGGGAAAAGAACTGAACGGACCAAGAAATAACAAAACAATGAATTAGAACAGAACTGTACCTTATAGACTGATGAGAAACTTCAGTCACCATTTATTTCTGGCCTTTCATCTGATTTAAAGACTGATGCTGAGGAAATCTCTTACTCCTTCAAGTTTTTCTCACTTGAATCTGGTTCAGAGTGTTATCTCACTCTACTTTTTTAATCTCATTTTATTGAAGACAATGTTAGCCCCAAGAGCAAAACAAGCAAAATAAAAACAATTAGAGCCTGGAAGGGACCTGTATTTTTTCTTTGAAATAGAGCCCCATGTCAGACAGCTTTCCATGTACCTTGTTCAGTGTAGGTTACATTATGGCATCCCACCAGGCCCATTCAAACTAGGTTGCAAAAGTATTGTGGCTGGGATCCAATGCTGCTTTCCCTGCCCATGATAGCTGTTGGTGGTGATTTCATCTTAATCATTTTCTCTCTTTCCACCTCTCATGCAGCTGCCTTCCTGTCTTGATAGGACCAAAGTGCAGCTCATAGAATCTATATGATAATCACAAAAATAGCTATATCTGTTGAAAAATGGATTTAATTCCCCCTCTAAACCTTTGTGTATTGCCAACTGGGGGTGTGAAACCAGCTGGCAAAAGATGCATTCATTTCAATTTCATGACTTTCATATACTGCAGCTTCCCAACTTTAAATGGTTCTCCCCTCTCTAATGAGAGTACCAAGGCCTTGATTAACAGCCCTCAGTTTAAACAAAGTTTTGGAGTTTCTTTCCATGGTAACTTCTCCGAGGATGTCTGACAGCCTGCTCAATCCAGGGCAGCTGAATGCCTCTTCTTTCACAGCATGAGCATTTGTCAGAGGCACTAGGAGTCAGGCTTGGTGAGGATTTGTATCCCTGAGCAGTCTGCAAGTAACTTGCACAACAGCGTGGGAAGCAAGCTTAAAAGTAGTGCTGGTAAAACTGTGAAAAACTAATTTCATCAATGTTTTCAAAATGAAAAGGCTTGGAATGGACGATGTTTTACTTTTTTTAACTCTTTTATCCCTATTCTTATAAAACACATTTTTATTTACTGAAAAGCTTGTCTTCAGTACATTGTTTTCAATTATTTTTTTTTGTCTAAACAGGATTTTAGAAAGATGACTAGGCAGTGTGAGAGAAAAGCCTGGTATATTTTTTCACAATTGATCACAGAGAAGGGAAAGGCAATTTCTTGGGAAAGATTCCTTCAAGACAGGTAGAACTATATAGATCAGAGCCTTGAATCTGGACTTAGAGGGCATGACTGAGCCCTCTTGAATTTTTGTTTAACATTTAGATGAAGTTTTGTTTTGGCTGTGCTTGACAGTCAGAAAGTTACACTTACTTTCAGCCAAAGCATGAAAGGAAATACTGAGGTCTTGGGGGATGGAGGGAAAATGGAGAGGGGGTAAATCAAGCCTAAGTAAAAAGCTCCCATGAAGTTGGTAGCATAACCAGACAAGCAAAGCAAGAAAAAGAGAGTGAAAAATTTCAGCCACAGAAGTCAAAAGCTGCAGCTCTCTTACAGGGAAGGAATACATTGCATCTCATTTCTGCTGTGCCTTTTGATACCATCTACAGAAAATCTATCACTAGTTGAAAGATGGTTACTTTCCTTGTCAATGCATTCCACCACATTGGTGTCTTGACTTTCAAGAGTTCATTAGATGCACAGTCATGGAATTTTGTTTGAAACAGAAAGACAATACAGCTCCTTTATTTTGGCCTCATAGAACCATTAATAACTCCATTTCTTTATATATTAATTTCCCTCCATTTATTGCTTCAGCTATCAGCAACACAATAAATTCACCTTAAAGCAAATTGTGGCATATCTTTCCCTATATATTCCCCTATCCATGTATATATACAACCCCCACGCATATGTGTATATACATAAACATAAAACATGAAAATGAATAGCAGAATTTACAGAAAGGCAAGAAAAAACTAGCATATTAAGAAACAGGAGAAAATAAACACTGAATTATAAATAATACAGCTTAGGTATTAGACATATTTTACACTTTGTTCTTCTGTCATTATTCTATTTCTGTGATTACGACATTTTATTCTTGCATACCTGGCTTTCAGGAAGATAGCCCCTCTGGAAGATCCCATTGAACTGGGATACTTACAAAGAAATCTGACTAGTTTGTTTAGAGGGAAATGACAAAACTGGAGTCCAGAGACTTAAAAGAGAATACTAAGAGTACAGCACAGTTAGTGGAGAGGGGTAACACCTATGGAGCCTTTGTCTTTGAGCAGGAGCTGAAAAGCACAAATAGATTCAAGTTAACAGTGCCAGACTGTCAGCTCAGTGAAGTCATTGTATGTGTCCTCACTAACAAAGAGCTTTAGTCTGACATTAGGACTTGTTCCTGTGCTATACTTTCTTCCCATGCAATATCTGCCTCCAGAAATATTTGTTTCTAGTAGCAATAGGGATGCAAACTTCACTCAAGGGAGACATAGGACTGGGAGAGCAGAGCATGCTTGAAATGTGATTTAACAGGAGTCTACCAGACTTGGTGTCAGCTCTTCTGTCCTTAAGACTTAGAAAAACTAGGTTTCTGAGCATCTTAGAAAACTGTTCTGCCTTTATTAGAATTTAGAAATATCTACAAGAGTTGTAACAATAGAGTCTAATTTTCACCCAGGGAGTTCCAAGCACAATGAATGAAAAATGAAGGAAGTCACCTGCAAGTAATTGCTTTACCTCATAATTAGAGCACAGAATTTTTAGTCTCATTAAAGGTGATAAAAGCAGGACTCTTCATCTGGAGAACCTGTGAAATCACAGCTTGTGAAATATAATTTAGTCCTTATCCTCAACCAAAAATGATGGGAAGCAAAGCTGCTCTGCTCTACCTCTTCACTGAATTCAGAGCTTTCGGCCATTAATACAACACAACCAGAGTCAGCACTGCACCAATGGATTTGCTACTGGCAGGAATGGCATGAAGTCCGTGTCTGGATCAATACAGTATTGTAGGGCACTGTTGGGGCACTGTTAGAAGGAATACAATAATCTCAAGTTCCAAACCCAAGGCTGTACATACTTACCACTTTGTGATGTACAAAAGACAACTATTATATAAACCAGTAAAATGTACATATCCCAACCCAGATAACAAGGCAGACATGCAAGTCCCACATGTAATTCAGATTTAAACACTACCCAATGTGGCAGGAATCCCAGTGTCCTAACTCATAAAAGGAGTATTTTCAGAGCTTTCACCTGGAAACAGAAAAGAAAAAAAGGAAAATAAATTCTGCCTCAACATCTTGCAAGGAGGCAGTCACCTCTCCAGGGTTTCTTCCTCAGTTAGGCAGAGTTCCTTGCCTTGGTTGGATAACAAATGCACATTCATAAGTCCACATGTGCTCAGACATCTGTAACACTACACCATTTATGCCACAGCCGAAATACATTCTTACTTTCCCTGACAAGTGAGGGGACAGCTCAACCTGGTATAATTCACCTTTTGTGCTTCAGTAGACAATTCTAATATAAAAATGGAGGCAACATATAACTGGTGGGAAAGGAGGGAAATAAGTTTACATTTGTCACTTCTGTAACACTTCAGAGAACCTGAATAACACACTGTTTTATTCATGTGTTAGTGCAACTGTCTCCCCAAAAATCAGTGTCTCTTGCATTGAAAATAGACTGGTTTTGAGTGCCCTGTCCTAAGTAGAACACCATAAAAGTGATACCACATAGGATCCTCTTCAGAAACATAATTTTGTGGCAGAGGATCTCTGAGCTAAACATTTCCTTTCAGACACTTTATTCCCAGAGGAGCCTGGCTTTCTGCAAGAGCCCTTTGTAGTCCAGCTGGATGTCATTACATAATTAAGCCTGTGAGCCAGGAGGTAGTCTTGAGCATGGCAATTTTACAATGTAAGATCAAAATGTTATTCTTTCTTTCAAAAGACCTGGTGCCATTTGTTGTAGTGCCTTTATGCAAGGGATCAAATATAATATTGATTATTCATTATTACCTTTAAAGAGGTCAGGAAGCTTCTGGAATTCAGAAGATTTCTGGGGATCTGAAGTGATATAGGGCCTTGGGGCTTGATGACTCTTCCTGACCTGAAGCTTTGAAATATCACCTGCTGTCTGGATTGTTCCTACTTGCTGCCTGGGATTTCAAAGTCTCTCTCTTTCCTTTTTTTCCCCTCAATGTCTTACAGACATTGCCAGATCAAGAGAAGCAAAGAATGCAAAAGAAAGGGAAAGTGAGAAGACCAGGGTTTGGAAGCCCAGCTGGCATACATCTGCTTTGCTAAGCTTGAATTGAAAATGAGCATAATTATTCTTGTTCTTCTGCATCCTACTGTGTTTGGTTATTGCATCACACAGAAGAGGCAATGGGCATATCCTGTGGCCAGCTCCATTGCCTTCAACGTGGGTTAACCAACTGTCCCACATCCCAACACAGGGAGTTTTTAAACCTTTCTCTGCCAGTTTGATCTTTGGGCACATTCAAATGGAGGCATGTTTAGAGGAGACTGGGAGTGTCATTATGTGGAGACCCTGACAAAATTTAAAACACTATCTTCACCAGCAAAGAAAAAAAAAATCAATGTCACTTTAATCTAAACACTATATTAAAAGATTCCATTTTCAACAACAGTGCCTTTATGTTGTAGAATAAACCTCCAAGAGTGCTTTTTGGCAGATGGTTAAATATTTAAGTAGTTGGCCACAGATTTTTAAAAATTGAGATAATTAGAATACTTGAAGCAGTTAATATTTATTAGTCATGAAGAGTTTGACAGATTAGATGTTTTCCTACCCACACATTCTCTGGCAGAAAAAAATTCCAACAAACCAAACCAAGCCCCCTTATCTTTCATTCTATGGGTAACAAACTTTGATATGAAGCAGAAGTAGAAGGCATGGACTTCCAAGTTTACTCAGTATGAGACACCGAGAGAAGTTGCTGTCACTTAATTCAAGAAAAGGGCATGAAAAAAATTATGGGAACAGCATGATTTCTGTGGAAATGCACAGAGTTCACCCTGGAAAGTGCCTAGGATTAAAACCTGAAGACTGAATCTTCTGCACCCCTTCAACTTTCACTACAAATTGCAGTGTCTCTAGCAAAGTTGCTGGGCTATTCCAGCCACTGGGGATCATGAGACAACCCATTTCCTATTAACCTTTTTCCTTCTGTTGGCCTTCCTTGCAGGACATGAGATGGATGAGACAAAGGCAGATCAGTTCTGGGGCACTCCAGAAATTCATCAGAGAGAAGAACAGCAAGTCACAGTGGAGTCTTGGCCTCCCGTCCTTAAAATGGGAGACAAGAGGCCAAGAACTGACAGATTACTGAGGCTGCTCTAGAGCCTGGTTTCACCAAACATGTCCTCTTTTATCTGTCCAGAAATCTGGCTGAAAATAAGGATTGCTGGCTGTCCCATGGACTGTCAATACCTGTAAATGTTCAAATAGTATCTGGGCATAGACAGAGCCTGTTTTTGCGTAGTATGTATATATTACTAATGTATAGTAGAGCAGCCACATGAAACTCCTAGTCAGCAATTCATGCAAAACATGAAGGTACCACCAGTGTTAGACTATACAGCTGGCTGGCTGGAAAGAGAGCCATCTCCATTATATCTTACCTCTCCTTTTTTAATAGCACCACTGACTGGTTACTCTGTGCCCCTGCATGAAGTCCCTTGGCTTCTTACACTCACAGGCAATAAAGCACCTCTGTAATGGTATTTGCATGTCATTTGCATGCAGCGTTAAAAGGAGTGAATGCATAGGATTAACTGCAGCAGGCAGGGGGATGAGTGGAAAGGATCTTCATCACTGTCTACACAGCAAGGTCAAGAGCAGACAGGAGTAGATTATACACCTGCTCTTAACCTGGTACAAACCAGTAGGGCAGGACTGACTGCCCTGCAGGCTGATCACAGCCCTGATCTGGAGTCACATCAGCACTGCCCTCAAGGAAATCAAGAGACATATTGGAAAGTAACTGTGGATACCACCCTGTGCTGGTGCCAGTTTGCTTTCTTAAGGGGATGGTAGCTGGAGCAGAGCGATCTCTCAGCTATACCCTCTCTTCCTGTGATCAGCAGAGATGAACTGCTGAAATCACTGAGATTTTTTCTTTATCCTACAAAAATCTTTAAGGGCCATTCCTGTCATAGACAAAATGATAGGGTATTTTTATTCAGCTTTTTAATTTTGATTAAAATGATTTTAGAGACATTTTTCCAGTGTCACCTTGTCCAACAATAGCAATTCATGCTTTAATTATCTCATTGGCATAGTGAGGCTGCAGGAAAACTGGTAGAATTGTGAGCTACAATGAAAGAAAAACATGGTTTAGATGTGCAAACACTCAGAAGTTTCCAGCTTTCATAGGTTTTCTTTGATTGCTAAAAAAGCATGTTGGAGAAAATCTGTTAAAGTTTCAGTATCCTTCCTCTTCAAGGGGAATCCACAATTCTTAACCCTTAAGAGCACCATCAAGACACGTTGCAAACCAGAAGATAAGACAAGAATAGAACCCAGCAATAAAAAGTGTCACAACTTTTTAAAAAACAAATATCCCAGGATCACATAACACCGTAAAGGGGAAAAAAAACCAAAACAAAACAAAACAAAAAAAACGGAAATGAACCCACATTGTTTCCTCTTGAAGTACCCAGAAGAAAAATCTGCACCTTAAAAAGGTTTGACCTCAATATAGGCCATAATGTAGAAATGTGAGGATCTTGGAAAGTTGTGCTTTTCCTGGATTGAGGCCCAGATTTTGTAATATATCTTGCCTGTTACTATTTTTCTTGCTTCTTCCAGAGTAGAAAAGGCTCTTTTGAAGAAATGTGTTTTCTAGACACTTTGATACACCAGAATTGGGGTCTGTTTAAATACTTCAAATTTGACATATATATGCATGTATTTATAACATTTTGTGAATGTGAGCCAACATTGCCTTCTCTGGATCCAGTCCTCCCTATCAGTATGTTGTAACACACTAGACAGAGCGGTGTCTACCCTAACATGCAGAGTATCCACTAGGCCAGACAAATAACACTAAAACACTCAACTTTCCTGTGCCTTTACCTTCTTCACCACAGTTTTAATGAACAGCAACTGAAAAAATTTATGCCCATATTGAAACTGGAGTTCCAGGACACAGTGGTGGCACATCACATCTGCTTGGAAAAGGAACCGTTTCTTCATCTCAAACTTACTTCACACAAGGAAATCTACCAATAGTTTGATCCAGTGACTGTCAATGGTATGAGCATTCCCTCAGAGGCCATTTTCCTACCCTGACCACAAGGTGCTTTTACACCTTGACCTGCTATTTGATTCCTGATGCTTTCCAGACCGAGTTGAAACTGTGGCTACAAGAGGTTTACCCTACCCTAAGATGCTCATGGCCTGTCACATGCATCCCTCTTTTTTGCTATCTAGAGAGTATGTATGCAAAGGCTTCCCCGTGTGTTATCTCATACCAGTTAACTGAGGGGACCAGAACAACAGAAAGACAAAGTCTGATCAATGTTTTTCCTCCATGTACTCCTCAAAATCCAGGTAGAAGGGGGCCATCCATACAATAATTCATTATTACTAGCCCCACTAAAATTAATTCCTGCCATATCTTATCACAC
Organism: Sterrhoptilus dennistouni; assembly: GCA_013397095.1. NCBI lineage: Eukaryota > Metazoa > Chordata > Aves > Passeriformes > Zosteropidae > Sterrhoptilus > Sterrhoptilus dennistouni. The sequence continues at coordinate 229,101 of VWZU01010549.1, read as the reverse complement.
AATCGGACATGAGAGAAAGTTTTCCCTACTGGAACATGCATAAGTCACTCCAACTTTTGTGGCTGTGAACTGAAAGCAATTCTTTCTCCACCTTCCAATGTTTGCTCAGGTGCAGTTTGGTTTCCACGAGGACTGATTGAGGAGAACCTGCCCCAACCAGCGAGCTGACAGGAGCCACCAACCAACTCGCACTGACTGCAAACAAAGTCCTCGTCCCAAAAGAGTCTGTTACATAAAAGTGCACAACATAAAAACCATCTTTGTATTTGTGACTTACTGTAAGTCCTTAGGAGGTTTGCCTTTAAGGATGACTACATTTTTAATCAATCAGCAAGGCATGCAGTATGTAAAGCTCATGCTAGCTTGAGCGGCAGCGCACTGTGTTTTTCCCCTGGTGAGCAACCCCCTCTCAGCCCCTGAGCTTTAGCTGGTGAGGTTATGCAGCCTTGCCTATTAGGACTGCTCTCAGCCACATGCCTGACTGCACTCTCAAGTCTCAGGGCCAAGAGTAAACTTTGAAGGAACCCTGCCAATTAAATGTAAGCAGAAAACAAAGTCTTTATTTTTCAGCAAAGCTAATGTGGTCAGAAATGTTCTCATGCTGCTGCTACTGATAATTATTATTTCGCATTCAGTAACGATGCCTTTTAACTCAATTTGAATATTAAATTCTGTCATGAAAAATGAAGGTATCAAAAAATGAGAGTTGATCAGATTGTCATTGGTAAATAGACTAAATAAATTTTACTAATGGTGAAAAGTGAACTCTTCTATGACAAATGTTTTCTGTGACAAAAATCTTGTTTTGGGAATCCTACAGGAAAAAAAAAAAGCTTAGATGGCATGCATTGTCTACAACAGGCAAAGACAAAACACTGCAGAAAGATTAACTCAGATGAATTCCAGTAAACCCTTTATATCTTTTCATAGTCCAAATAGACTACAGCAGGTTGCAGAAAACATATTTAAGGAATGACATACAAACTTTAATAGAATATACTTGGATTAGTTCTTGTACTTTCTCCATTTAAATATTATTGTTTCAGTCCTCAGTTCAGATACAATAAGGTTCCAATTTCAGTGTTTAACTATTCTGTTGGATTGTGACCCTGCCTACAATGAATCAAACATCACAGACAGACTCCAAAGAGGTCTTAACTTAAAAATAACAACATTTTCAATCCCTTTATCTTCTTATTCTTTTCAACATTAGAAACAAGTGGTGTACATACAACTTTCTAGTGCTTGAAGGGCCTTTATTATAATCTTTCTACCCTATGAGACAGCTAAAAACTGTGGCAGGACAGATGATCATCTGGTTGTCAGAGCTTGCCCAGAGCTTCTAGTGCAGTCTGGGCACCAGGAAAAGCAAGAAGGATATAAAAAATTTCATAATGTCCCAGACAGATTCTTGGTTGCCTGCTGCACTGCATAAATGGATTTCTTTGAAACAGACCTTGTGGTAATATATTGGATTGATTTCTCTTGGGGCCTCCTAACACTCTCATAAAGGTCTCAGGTAGGTGCCAAACAAAAGGAGAACAAAGATTTCTGCTTTAGAAAGCCCTTCAAGAAAGATCAGATGAACTTCAGCTTAAAAGAGAAGTAAGAATATGACCATTCCAAAGGGATGCTTATAATTTCTACCATGACTTCCATAATTCAATACCTTACAATTATGCATTTCAAAGTCATCTGAAAGTACCAATAAAGACAGATTGATTACTTTATTTGTATACATTGCTATGAGACATTATCATTCAATGCTGCCAAAGCGAGTTCCATGCCAGCCCTTGGTCTAAAATTAGAGTAAGGACATGGAAGTGTTTTTTCCTCTACAATGATCACCTAAACCCAAATGAGCCAACAGAGGCTGAGAGACTGTAAAGCAGTTGGTAACAAGGGGTGTTTCCTGATGGAAAACCACAGGACCTCCAAACAGGCCCCTCGGAAGTTTCTTGAGAACATATACAAATTTCAGCACCCAGTCATCAAAGTGGTAAAAATATTCGCTAGGGATAGGGCTTGAAATTTACCCAGAGAAGGTAACTAGGCAGGGGAGACAGACTGTGCAGAAGCATGAAGGACTCAGAGTGGCTTTTGTTTCCCAAAAAAACATCATTGGTCCTAACAGAAGTAGAAGGTATTATGCATTGACTTCTGCTCCCTGCAGTTGCTCCTCTGAGAATAACAGAGATCTCACAGACCCTGTCCCTGCAACTCTACTCCACTTGGACAGGGCAGAAAAATCTCAGCCTTGTGCCTGGGCAGTGCCATTTCACAGATACTGAGTAGAGGGTCAAGGAAATAAATTTTGGCTCTTACTTCCAAAGGCAGGTTTGGCACTTCTTCACACCCACCTGACTGCTCTTTAATTCCAGCACTTGGTTAAAGTAGGGAATCTGTTTGTTGCTCTCTGGAAGACAATGCCTTCCATATAACCCTGACCCAGCATAGACACAAGGTACTGAGCGCTCAACCTGCACCACAGCTGCTCCATCCAGGACCACCTGTGGGGAGAGTTTACTCAAAGGATTGTGCTCATCTAACTCCACAAGTGCTCAAGCCTGCTTTCACCTTAAGACACAAGATGGGTTTGTACGTGTGTACCTCAAGTTATTTCTCTGCACACTTCATCTGTGTGTTGTCCCAGATCCATGTGTGTGTATGTGCATGGAGATAGATAAACAGATAATCTGGAATTGTTTCAAAACAAGGGAAACTTTTTTCTTTTTCTTTTTCTTGTCATTTTGCAACAACTTGGCCTTGGGATCTTCCAGGGAGCTGTGTGCATATATGAGTGACACACTTGCCTGTTTTCACAGCTCCTGCCTTACATCAATTTAAGCATCTTTCCTACACCTGGAGGAGTTCAACAAACATCAGCTCACAGGTGTCACCCTCCATTGGCTGAAGGCTGGCTCCAGTGAGTCTAGCCAATATCTGCTTTGGCTATTAACAGCCTTGGAGAGGCCAAGCTCAGTGTGTGTGGGGAAGCAGGGGGAGGAAAAGGTGGAAGGAAAAGGAAGGGGGGGGTTACATGTATGTGCATGTGCATTTGCTGCTGCTTTAACTTTCCATCCATTTAAGAGTTTAAATACTAGTCAAGCACTTAAAAAAACATTAGGACACATTCCAGCTTTCTCTGCCAGTCAGAGGGAAAAAATGTTTGAAACCCTGCATCTCAGCACCCCAAGGGCTTTATGATTTGTTAGGTTTAGTAGTTCAGAGGATTAAAAAGACAGAAATATTAGTAGAAAAAGAAGAGGAAAAAGTCAATGTACTCACTGAAGCAAATCTAATGGGTTGCTGGGCCAGAGAAGAAAAGGTTCTACTACCTGACTGAATCTTATTTATATTTCTTGCTCCACAATAAAAAATAATTTTCCAGACATTCCCCCCCCCTTTTTTTTTTTTTGCTATGCTAGTCACATTTCCTAAATCCTTTATCAACGACTGCTCTGCATATGAATGGGCTGTAATTGAACTGTCACATTCATGAAGGTCAGTAACCTTTCATTAGGAAGAATGTGTCTTTCTTGATAAATTGGAAAGTCCCTGAGGATTTGAAAGCATTTTTTTATTTCATTCTTTCAAATATACCTTAAAAATCTAACACAGATCTTTCTCTCTTTTCACAGTACTCTGACAAACCCCTTGTCTTTCTCTTTGTCATAGGCCGTTCCATGCAAAATATTCAATCACAAGCTTTCACTGTGACCTTCTTAAAAATGAAATGGGAAGCATAAGCCCCCCACCCTCAACCCCTCACTTTGAATTGCAGATGGCTAATACTTCTGCTTTAAAATCTCTGAAAGTCAAAACCTTGAGATTAGAAGCTTTGCCATGTCCTTGCTTCTTCAGATTGATTTGAGTTTCTACTGTAATGCGAGCTAAGTGACACTCTGTTGGTGCCAGTGCATCAGTCCATCTTCTTGGTGTGTCCATTCGTGTGCAGAGATGGACAGAAAAGTACACCAAGTAGTGACAGGCTGTATGAGAAAAACAAATTGGGGCAGAGAATGGTGCTTGAAAAAACTTATTTAGTACTGCAGACAGTATTCAATCCTTGCCGCAGGTTAGCTGCATGCAACTTATTCTTCCCTATCTAAGGAAAATAAGCTTTTCAGAAGGTTGGTTTTGCACCTTGATCTGCACCCTGACACAGCAGGGTACTTAAAAGAAACTGACTGGCTGCCAAGTTCATAACTGCTGCCAGAAGTTCAATTCCTCCTCCAGATTCCGATCAGAAAGCGTGCAGCAGGATGCATGGAAATGTGTCGAGCTTCCCACCCTTACCAGTGCAAAGGTGCCTTCAGAAGTGTAAAAGTACTACCAAGGCTTCTGAGGCAGAAGCCATCTGTTCCTGTGCCATGTTCTAGCTAGCTAAACCTAGGGCCCATCTTCAGCCAGTTGACTGGCTGGGGACTGTCAAAGAGTCAGGAAAAAGGCAGCTTGGTGAAAAGTCAGCCATGATCAAGGTAGAAACACCACAACACGAAGAGGGTGAGACATGATAAATGGAAGCAACCATCTGGGCTTCTGTGTTAGCTATTCAAATGCTTAAAAAGTAACATGAATTGCAGGTTTTTGAGAGCTGGCAGAAGACTGTCCTTTTATTGTCAGCACCCATAAAATTGTGGTGATTTAGGGTTCACCCCATAAGATGGGATATAGAGGAAAGAGGAACAAGGCATAATTGCTAAGCAGTTGAAATACTTTGATGGTACAGGCCACACTGGAAGCTTTTTAGCTGGAAGGAGAAAAGAAGCAAACATTTCTTTTGATTTTTTGAAGGAATGATTGAAGAATTAATACTTTAATTAGGCTTAACTCACTTTTCACACAACTTTTCTGAAGTAGTGAATTCTGTTGGGTTCATATGCCCAGCTTTGAATGGGAATCATTTACTGTAGTAGCACAGAATGGATCTTACATCAGTAACAGATGTCATAGAAAAAAAGACTCTCACAAAGCAAAAAAATACAAGTTCTGCCTGACTTCCATATTAACATCCTCCTTCAGCAGCCAGAGTATGTTTGAATTCACAGGGAGAGGGTCTTTATTTAAAAGGTAATTTCCTCTAGTGCTCCAGCTCTGCAATCGTTCTCTAGACACAGAGTTCGTGGTGAAGGGTAGCCAGAGGTGCCCAGAAGCATAAATCAGCCTAGACAATTCATCATCTGAATTATCTCTGCCACTGGTGAAGTAAGGTACTTGTGATAACACTGTGAAGAAAAAGACCAGATTTCATCAGTGGCCAAAGGTATGTGGCAAAGACCACCTAGGACTTTAAAACAACAGAAAGGCCTTCACAGATCATCACTTTCAGTGCCACCACATTCAGGCTGCTCATTGGAAGAGCCTAATGTAGAAAACCCGCACTACAGTGGCATCTTGGGTCAATATGCAAAGAGTGATTCAGACTTCTAGTGAGCAGGAGCCACGATGCATCAAGCAGGCAGGACTGACTTCTCTACATGCCTGACTTTGGTACCAAGATGACTTTTCTTTCCGCTGACTGCACAGAAAGACAAAGTCTAGCAATTTGGCAAGGTGTGCAGTATTGCTCACCAGTCTCTTGACCTGACACACTGTCTTTGCTCTTGTTTCATACTGGGCAACAGGAATACAGCTCCCAGTTTCTAGCTCCCAGTATCATTGTTCCTGTGTGGAATGTATAAATACGTTCTTGTGTGGTGCTTTTCAACTGTACATCAGGAGATGATTTTGTAGGGACCCCCATTTTGGAGGCAAGATGCTGACTGCTTTACTAGAGAGAGTAAGCAAAGAAGAATAAAGGAGTTATATTTTAATGTAAAGCACATTAGGTGTTGGACCACTTAATGTGGTCGAAGTTATGGACCAGTTTTCCCAAGCGTTGATTTGGAGACCATTGATGATTTATTCTCTTGCAATGTATTTGGGTGTACCAGTGATCTGGAGAATGTTTTCATGCAAGTGCCCAATCATCCAGACATTTTCAGTTGCCAAAAACCCAGAATTAACTGACAGTCAAATCAATTGAAGTGGAAGACCACAATCTTGGAAATGAACTTACATCAAAATAAATATTTTTGCAGATATTTTCTAGCATGCCTGCCCTAAAATGCCCCAGAGGCAATAATTCCTAAGGTGTATTGTTATTTTTGTTCTCAGATAAAATGTTAATAGCCAAGTGGATATGAGGTTACTACTTATAAATCTCTGGAGAACTGGTGTTTTGATTCATGCACTTTGGTCCTCTGTCCAGAGTTTACTAATTTATTTCCTTGCTTGAAACTGGGGGTAGTTCCTACATCGCAGTACTCGGATTCATACACAGCTAAACCTTTCTGTATATCAGAAAGGGAATTCAGACCCAGATTCAGATTTCAGTAGATAACTGCATATGGAAAAACAACAGAGCAGTATATCACCTCATTGTATATATCCAGACCAAAACCAATGAGAATTCTCAAGCACTCCACACTGTGTATAAAATAAAAGTCATTAAGGAATTTGTTTATAAGTGTGTTAAGCATTTTCTAGGCAGGCTGTGAATAAATCCACTTTACCACTTCATGGCTTTACAAAGAAGCCCATCCATTAACATGGGAACCCTCTTGTTTGCATTTCTTAACAGCTGACATTTGTACCTTTCGAAGGAAAGTGAAGGGCATCTCATTGCCTCATTGTTTAAATCAGTGTGAAAATAATGGGGATGATAGGGAATTGGAGCTAATTTCCTTTGTCTCCTATTCAGCAGATAATGGTGGTATGTGTGGGATGCTAAAGGCCAGGCAGAGGAGGTGACCTGAAGATGACTTCATTCTTATGAGGTTTATCAAAGGCTCCTGTCAGTCAAATGCATGCTGAGAGATTGGGGACTGGCCATCTGGTCCAAAGTTAATCAAAGAGGAAAAAAGGAAAGTGAGGAGGTGAAAAATCCCCCTGTCAGCTTTCTGGAAGATGGAGGGAGAGGCAGACAGAAGAGGGAACTCTTGTTCTCCAACAGCCCAGCACCCAGACTTGATGGCTGCAGAGGGTGCAGAGTGGGGTGGAGAAGCAGCAGGGAAAGGGAAAGATACAGTTGTTTTGAAATTTCCCTGGGATGATCCCACACCAGCTTTAAGTGGTAAGCCTGAAGGTCACTGCTGCTGTTAACCATGCAGAGCAGAGGCAGAATTGTTTCACTTGTCCTCAGAAAAAAAAGGGGGAGTGACTGACTCACAGTAGGGAACCAGTGTAATATAAAGCACAGGGTTTTCTGTCACAGAGCCAGACTTCCTTCCTCTGAGTTTTGCTTCTTACAAACAGGAGCAAGAGTTACAGCCATGGCACCTTCATGTTCTGCAGATTCAACCATACCCCACTCCTCACTCTACCCCCTCCACCCACTGGGCTCAAAACCAGGTGTCCTGCAAGCACTACCCACATCCAAGAGATTGGCATATTTTGCCCAAAATGGCTTTTCTGTCAATACTGACCCATATACATTTTTGCACTGTGCGTAAGCTAAGAGGGGAATAGAGCGGGGATTTATCTACAAACTACTTGGTTTATGCTGGGCATCACACAATGCTTGTACAGGAAAGTGAAGGCACCAATCAGATAACTAAAATACTATCTAAATGTGTGTGCGTGTGTTACGCAAAAATACATTTCTTCACCAAAGATGCATTCTGAAGTAAAACACCCGAGTGTGACAGCCTGATTTCCATAACTAGCCCTGTTCAGCTGCTCAAATCAGCTAAATAGAGACATATTTTTAAAACTACAAACGTCCAGATTGCGAATCCCTCCTTCATGCTGGCAAGTAGTCATGCTAATGAGTAGTCTCCTTGACTCCAGGGGAAAAACTCTTGCCAGCAAAGGTTTCACAATCTCAGCCCTAAACATTTCTGAAATGATTAACCAATGTGAA
>VWZU01010549.1:100826-221153 GCA_013397095.1 Sterrhoptilus dennistouni | reverse complement strand
AAAAAAAGAAAAAGAAAAAAAGAAATAGGAGAAGGGGTTTTTTGAGGCTGCGGGTTAAGGCTGAGCATTAAATGTGTTCATGGAATTAGCAGAGCAAGGGATGAATGTGATTGCTGTAGTACACACTGACACAAGCTCCTCCCCCAGGACAGAAGCACCCTAAATCAAAGAGAATGAGAACAAAAGAGTTTGGCTGCCGCATATACCTGGGGTGGGACTTGCTTCTCCATTAAGTTTCCATTTTGCATCTTCCTCAGGTCGAGGTCCAGTCAGGCCCCCATAGAGAGGAACATATGGAAAACAGTGCAGCTTTGCTGAGCTGAATCTCCTCCAATGCCCTGTTTGGGAGCATCACTTTGCATGGCCAAGTGCTGCAAAATAGAGCTGAGAATAGCGAGAATAGAATCAGACAATACTTTAAAACCAAACCTTTACAAAGCACTCAACCCAAGGAACCTCTGCTGAACAGAGGATTTCAGTTGAGGATATACAGCTCTGTGTGTACATCCATAGTCTAAACACCACTATACACTCACTGCTTGCTGCCCTCCTATTTTTATTGGGTTTTTAAAATAGCAAGCAACCTGCTGCACACTAGGCAGCCCGAAACAGGCACAGCCAAAAATTAACAAGGGTAGATGGATGTTGGGACATCTAGTTTTTCTTGATGCTAATGTCTGATGTGACCCTTTTGCATGGCAATAACTGTCAGTGAACAATCTCATAGGTACCAAACATGCTTTTACATATCCCACCCTGCATTTTACTCTCTACTGAACTGCTTTACCTGACCTGTGATCACTTCAGAAGGAAGGGAGGTGATAGCACTAAGGGTTCTTCTTCAGTTTTGTTTTTATCTGCACAGCTCTGAATCTCAGAGAAATATGACTAAGAAAATGATCTTTCCCAACCCCTGGAAACAAAATGCAGCCATGTGGATCCCAAGATAAAAACAAGCATCAGCATGTCTGAAATTCTCTACCAGCTATAATTAAAACTCACGAGCAACTACGACACAACTGCTTCTGTCTTTATGATATGAAACATTCAGACATTTAGAAATGCGCTGACAGAAAATTCAGCAAGGAAACTTCACCAGAAACCTTCTATCCCCTGGAAAAAATGGGTATTTTTATCAGGCGGCAAGCCATTATCATAATATTTATGATTCCCCTTGCCCAGTTCCTGCTGAATCTCACAGAAGGAAAAAGCTTTAGGCTTACCTGTGTCTGGCACAGATCCCTAGTCTAACACATTGGTTGAATACACAGGCATTAACATGCTGTCATCAGCATGTCCTCCTCCTTCTTGTGGGCTTGAAATAATTTGATATGCCAAATTAGACAATACCCTAAATCAATCAGTAGCTCCATTTTCATCAGTGGCTGAGACTATTTCCAAAAGCAGATAGATTTAGCTACCTAACCCCAAACTGATGGAAGATAAGCAACCACATCCCCTTGAAGACACTGAGAACATCAAACTGTGCTCTTTTCCCCACTCTTTCCACAACTCCCTTATTTCTAGTTAGAAATCACATAATTGCAAATTTTCACAATGTTAAGTAATTTCTGAAGGGTTTTTTGAACTTCTCTGTTATACTTCATGGTCAAGAGCACGCATGCTGAATATATGCTTTAATGATAGCCACAGCAATAAATTCACACAGAAACAGTTTTCTTTCAAACACTTCAGAATAGTAAGGAGTTGGGGGAGGGAAGTTATCAGCACTAATACAATTTATTAGACAAACCCTATGTGGATGCCATGGCAGGTCTGCTATCAAAGGCAAAAACCTTCAGGCTTTTTACATCCCATAATCCCAATGAAAGCCTGCTTTTGCAGATACCCTGCAGTTCATGAATCACTGGCTGTAGCATACAAAATCCCCTATTTAAGTAATTACTGTACAATAGACAAATCTGCACAGTGGCTGATGTTATATAAAATATTCCAAGACAGTCTCAAAACCACAACATATTAAAAAAAAATCTCAACTGGAAACAAGTGTCTTTCAGTAAGTATTTTTAGTGAAATAGGGGATGCTGTGATCTAACCAGGTCTGTCCTGAGGGCTGGAAAAGGTCTGGCAATAAAGGAACCCAAGCCAGTCACGGACACTGAATGGCTCCTATCTCTAGTCACTCTTTTCTATTTGTTTTAACTTGGGCTTCAATACACCCTCAAGTGCCTGATTTTTACATAATTGGATGGTTCTATTATTGCCAACTTAATAATCAAAGAGTACAGAGTCATCTCAAATCCATGCATTGCCTGAATAATGGGCCTGGCTTCCTGGCTTCCATTTATTCAGCAGAATGAACAAAAAGCCCAGTATTTTTAGGAAGATACCAAACCTAAACCCTGATCTTGGCCATGCATTACCTTGGTAACGGAGCTGGCTTCCACATCTTCACCAGAATGAACCAAAAGCCATGGTATGTTAGAAAGACAGCAAAATTTCACCAGAGTCTTATCTCTGTACTTGGTTCTGATTTCTCCCCACATCTGGAAAGTCCAGCTTCCACATTTAGCAACAAGGAAGATAGGTTTTCTTTCATGAGGAGCCCCTATTTATCTAACTTTGGTTTCATCTATGGACAAATTACTTCACCAAAGCTTGTACCCTTCAGCTAGTCTGTAAATCAGACTTGGAGTGACAAGCAGGTGGCATTTTGCCAAGTCACTTCCAGAGCAGACCAGCAATGCTCAGTCATACACACATAATCAGAAAACAAACAAAAAAGGATAAAGAAGGGCAGAACTGTGTTAAAATTTACAGTGCATGATGAATACATTCAATTTAGATTAATTATAAAATATGTTCTATTCATCTGTTTACAATTTAAGATCTGGTGAATGGCACAGCAGAAAAACAATCTGAACTGGAAAATTAGCACTACTTTAATTGCAAGACTACTGACTTTTCTCTTTCTTTCAAAGGAAGTACACAGTCCTTCTTCAGTGGAAACTGTGGCTTTAGAAATGTTGATCTGAATCAGACTTAGCATTTTCAGAAATCTCCTGTACCTTCCACAATGTCCAAGGTTTATTACATACTTTATTTTCTTGTTCTTGGTGCAAGAAATCTACAGGACAGTTGGAACTTGGTTTGCAAAAAGAAAAATTATAGTGGCCAACGAAACAGAAGGTCAATCTGTTTTGGAAGTGCTTTATGAACTGGAAATCTTTCTCCAAAGTATTTCACTACAGCCCAATAAAAAATTACATGCTGGCAGAATTTTATCCTTTTAAAGTTGGCAATGCTTCCTCCACCAAAGACTAAGTTTTGTTCAGGTTTAATTTGCTTTCAGTGCTCCTCTCACAATCAGTATAATCGCTCCAGTGCAGTTTGACAGGTTCCTGAGATAATGTAAACTAAGTGACCCACAGCAACCTAGGCACAAACACCAACTACACTGTGAAAATGTGGAGGGACAGCAATTACCAGCAAAAAAGCAAAATCTGGCAAAGGCTGACTGTGTTAGGTTTGTGTGGAGCTCCCAGGCAGGCTGTTAAATCAGGCATAAGTTTTTGTTTGAAGGAAGGCAGAGCTATGATGCAGAAGACTTTCCTGGATTAGGTCTGCCTTTTTGCTACAAGCATCAATCACAAAGAGTGCAAGTGGTTTAAGACACAGTGAAGAGTTTGGCAGAAGTTTGGACTGCTCTCTATGTGGGATGTTGTGATTCCTCCAGCTGCAATTCCCTAGGATGCATTTCACCTAGCCAACACCTGACAGGAAATATTTAGGAGGTTATAAGTCTTCTTTAGAAAAAAAATATACAGCAGAAAGAGGTCCAATATAACAACGAAAACTTGAAAAAAAAGCTTTCTCACAGTTTGTGTTCTAGGTGCCTGGCCAAAATCCTGGCTCCATGAAAAGTCTTTTACTGTGTGCTTCCAGGATGCCAGGTTTGTCAACATCTAGCTAGCTTTCATGTATATTTGACCTAGTATTTTGCCTAGCATCATAGTCAAAGAATACTAGACTGAATCTCATCACAGAATATTAGATTCTAGCACAATCAAAGTGTGAAGAAGAAACATGGTACACACTGAGATGGTTTGCACAGTCCAGTGCAACTCAGGAGGCAGCCATTTTATATACAAAGGTGTCCCCATCCTTGTCATTTATTGGATTTTTTTTTTTGACAGTGGCAGGGAGGGAAAAGCTTTGAGAGAATTTTTGACACAGTTGATGTGTTGATTCTGATCTTATTTTTCTCTAAAAGAGTTTTATCAACTCAATAATTACCAAGATTTGAGGATCAGGGATCATATTGCTACAGCATGACAATGGATTTGTCTTCTCTAACAGAGACCCAGTTGTGCCACAACTGTTCCACAGTATCTAATCAACCCTTTTCATACACATACAGCTTACTTGGAGGCTTTACTTTAAAGAACAGAACAAAATATACAGCCTTATAAAAAAGGGTAGTTGTGGCTGTCATACAGATGTTTTGCTGAAAAAACCCTAACGCACAAAAAAAAAATCAGAGAGGTAGGAAAGAATGGGTACAGCCTATTCACTCCTACCATTTCATGTCACTTTAACAAACCCATTGATGTCAAAATTGCAGCAGTATTTACAGACAAGATAGTCAGTGCCATCTTCTCATCTTCTCATCATCTAAGCCCAAGAAACAGAAACAAAAGTTTTAAAAGCTGCCTTTTTTTTTTTTTCCCGAGGCATGTCCAATGCCTAGTATTGGCCCTTTTCCTGTGTTCCTGGTCAAACTATCAATGTGAATGAGCACTGGAATGAGTGTCCATCCTGGCAGGGTATATGAACCCATAGAGCCATGACTGAGATTAGAACATAGCTTCCAGAAAAAAAACCAGGCATTAATCTATATCTTTTTTCTTCTACTTCCTGTTATTCCCTACCCTTCCAAAATACAGAGAATGAAAAGATCATCAGAAGAAAGTAGCATAAAATGAAAGAAAAATCCATGGTTCTGCTAATTATTTGTAATATTCTATATAGCCACCAAAGTCAAGCAGGGATCTTTGATCTATTGTGCTGTATAATATGACTTCAAGAAAATGAGATGGGAAGGTAAATATACAAAGTAGGATTTAGCAAGATGCTGGGTGAAGAGGGACAAAACCCCTTTTTATGGTTGTCAGGAAAAAGGAGGGTGACATTCTTACAGAGTTAGAAGGAGGTCAATAAATCATCATCCTTATCTTGCAAACAGAGCCTGTGACTTCAAAAATTAGCTCATTTATTCTGCACAATTAAATTTATTGAAGTGTGACAGAAAAAGTTTAGCAGTCGCTGATGCAGAAAGGCAGCAACAACGGAGGCAGGCAACTGACTGAATGACACAATTAGTTGATTTTCATTTTATTTATCAATATAATTATTGAATTGTATTCATCTTATTTCACAGATTTTTACCATTATTAGAGCCTAGGCCTCAAGGGAAATAATTAGTTCAAATTTTCAGTCTAAGTTAATGTGATTATCGAGCTGGTAATAAAAGAAAAGTTCTATAAAGTGCTACACAATCTTGTATTCAATGTCACCCCACCATCCAGCTCTGGAATCCAGAAACCTTTCACGTAAAAGCAGTAAATTGAATGTGAATTGTGAATGTCCTACATTCCCCAGGTGGCATCCAAGCCTGTGTTTACAGGATCCAATCTTAAAGGAGCCAAGATTCTATCAGAGTTTTAAACTCAGGTACATTTTTCTTTCTTAAAAAACCCCTTCCAAACAAACAAAATCCCCAACTAAAGCAAAACCAATCAACCAATGAAAAAAACCTCAAAACACAAAAAAATCTCGAACTCAAAAAACCCCCATTGCATCATCTTTGACTTAACCCCTATGACAAGATTCAGTAAACTTATTTGTAAATGCTGTGAAAACAGTGCAGGAATGCTGGAGAAAGACTGCCATGGCAGAGGAACAGTGCATGAGTATGGTTCATATGCAAAATTACCACACTGGCCATTTTGATACACACTGAAAAAATATCATTCCAAAACTTCTGACAAGTTTTTTTTAAGCAAAATACAATAAAAACTATTTAAAAATTAGAGAGGTTAGGAAAAGTTATTTTCTTGTCCAGTCCAGTTTAGAAGCATCTAGACTACTCTAAATTGCTCTGGCTCCCTTCTTGGCAGCCTTCCTGTCAATCACAATGTCTGCTTTGGTTTTAAATTTGTAAGAGACAGAATGAGAAAGGCTGGACTTTACTCATGCACGTATTCCACCCTTTATTTCTACATACGTAAGGAATCAGGCATATGTTCAGCAGTCAGCTATATAATAATTCATGTCCTTTCTCACAGGTTCAGGAAATTAGACCACATGCTATTGCAAGTGTCTAACTTTTCCAATGTTTTGAAAGATTATTTCCATTGCAACTAGCTTATTCAGTTCTACCCTCCACTTACCATTCCATAAAAATTAATTTATTTGCTCTGAGAAAAAGACACACGGGCCATTTTTTTCTAAATGTTGGTCAAAGTGTCATGGAGCATTGCCTAAAGCATTAAAAAATGGAAAGGGTCCAACATAATTCTATAGCCATAATTAATAAGAATGAATATTATTACTTACGATCAATGAGTGATTTTGGGTGTTAAGACACTTCCAGAATTCCCACTGACTTAAACAATATGTTCCAGTTACTAGGATCTTGATGTCTGTGTAAGCTCAGACTATTTTTTGGGAATTTAGTGTGCTGACTTCTTCAGAAATGAGCAGGAAGGGAAGTTTATGTCTGTAAAACATATAAATTATTAGTGCTAATAAACTGGATCTCACTGGGACTATTTGACTTAAATATGACATTCATTATCTAAAGAAAAAGGGATCAAAAGAAAGAAAACCGTATGTTTTCCTTTGTGTGTTTCTTTGGGGCAAAGCCTAGAAAGTTGCCTTTCCATTTATGAAGAATTATACACCCCACTGGGACCTGGAGTTGATGGAAACCATCCCATAGCAGCACCATGCAGTGAGCTGCCCACCTCCAGAGATGCAGGAGCAGCAGATGAGCCTTCTCTTCAGCACTAGAAAAGATATAACAAAGAGACAGGTGAGTACAAATAGGGATGAAAGGACAGCAACCAGCTCCCCCAAGTCCCTTTCTGCTCTCTCAGAATGACATCTCTCAAGCCACTCGGCCCAAAGCCTGTGGTGCTGTTCTTGTGAGGCAGGTGCAGGACCCAGCCCATTGCCTTATTGAAGATCACACAGCTGGCCCCAGCCCATGGATCCAGTCCATGGAGACCTCTCTGTACAGCCTTCCTGCCCTCCAGGAAACCAACAGTCCCACCCAACTTGATGTTGTCTGTGAACTAACCAGGGAATGCATTCAGGTCCCTTGCCCAAATCATCAGTAAAGATGTTAAACAGGACTAGCCCCAATGCTGAGTCTTGTGGAGCACCACTGGAGACCAGCTGCCAAATGCTTTTAGTTCCATTCAGCACCACTCTCTGGGCCAGACCATCCATCCAATCTTTCACAAATTGGACTGACTACATCAAACACAATCACCATAAAATGGATGGCATAAATCCATTTTCCCCTGCCCACTGCATCCTTGCAGGGATTCTTGCTATTCTGGTTTCATTCAACTCAGTCAATCTTTGGACCAGAGCAGGCCATGCATAACCAGTCCTGGTCCTCATGAAGCTGCTTCTTCCCATCCCAAAGACACTTAATTATGAATCTACTTCTTGCTTTTATTCATTATGTCCCAGCCTGCCCACTGGAAGCCTCTTTTAGTAAGCAGTTGCTCCTTCCTGTCTGTCATACCCTACCTCTTCTATGAAGTCACCTCCTCCTTGACACTTCATGGATAAAAAGGGTAGAAGGAACCATCTTCCTCTCACAAGGGCTGCAGTTGGGTCAACTATATCTTATTACAAAGAAATCTAAACTCTAAACTGAGGATAAATAAAACAGACACTGTCAGTTGAACCTTGGCATTATCCTAATTTTTCAGCTGGGAAACAGGAGCCAAGAAAAGGAAACATCCAAGATAACAAAAATTAGTGTGAGGCCTCTAACTTCCTAGGTGCCTTGTCCAATTCTCCAACTTGGCTGGTTTATATAGCATGCCATAAAAATTTAGATGAGTCCATTTTAAAGTCTTCCATGTCCTGGAAATTCTCAGAGAACTTACCCACTCACCACTGACAAGAATGTTGCTCCTGTGCATATATAAAGCATTGGCCTTAATTAATCTGATGTACAACATTTTGTCTTAAAAATGTCAAAAGCCTAGAGGATGCTTTTCTCCACCAACAGCAATCAACAATGCTTTGTTTTTCTCTCTAATTCTCAAAATAAAAACTTCACCAGGCCAGTTTTGTTCAAGGATTAATTTGATTTTTGACTGATTTCACAACCTTCCCAGTTTAACCCTGTGGACTACTGTATAACCATCAGCCTTTGAGCTGACTTTTCATTCCAAATCAATGTTTTCTAAATAATTATTTACTCATGAACCGGTCATAGAGGCCTTATGGCAATGTTTTCCTCCCCCTTCCATATGCAGAATCATTACTCAAAAGGGCAATGTGCCTTAGGTTTCCAGACTGCTCACCAATTCATCTTTTCTTAAGGCCACATTATGCATAAGCATTAATGTGCAGCACCAAATCTGGAGAAAGCCTGTCCAGCTCTTCAGAGGAAACAAATTAATTGAATACCATCAGTGAGAACAAAGTGCAGAGGCACCCTGAGTGTGTGAAGCTCCTGAACCGCTCCTAAGCTTTCAACTAACAGGGGCTCAGGCAACAGTAAACAGCAGTTCTGAAAAGCACATGGAGCAGTACCATGAAATTCCATTTTTCTATATACAAGTTTCACTTTTTTTTCTTCCAAAAAAGTGAAGATTTACCAGCCAGCCTGAAACATTCAGCTTTCCAGTGCTGCAGGAGGCTGCCAAAAGGAATTGTTCCAGTTCTGAAACTGGGCAAACAGGATGAAAGGGAGGGGATCACAGAGGTGAGCCCATGACATGAAGTGTAGTCAAAGTGCTAGAGTTGCACAGTATTTTAGTGTTTCAGTGACCCGCTCCTCCACAAGGTTTCTGCTGGATTGAGTAACACCTCCATTCAGACTTGCCCTGAATTCAAACACAAAACAAAATTCCCTTACAAGAAAGCTCAAATGCTACAAAAGATGGCTCAGTTCTGTCAACTCCATCTTCCCCACCAGTGTTCTGCCCACCAAGTTCTTTGCAGTGTCTCTCAAATTCTAAATAGTTCAGCATGACAAATCTGACCTTCACCTAGGCTGAGTTTAGTTGGTATAGGGGCAGGTTGCTGCTCCTTCAAAGCTGGTAACCTGGACATGGCAGTGGTCTGTATGTGAAAGGGACAATAATTGGAGCCAACATGTTAGTTAGAGTGAACAGGTAGCAGGGCCAAGACGCAAGTTTATGATACTTCTCCTTGGCTCTGATGAGATTGTGCAGAGCAGGACCTGTTCAGGGCTTGTGCCACCACTTACACAAAATTTCACAATGAATAAGACAAATGATTATGGCTAAAAGCTAGATCCTGAAGGAAATGGGGAATAAACTGGAAAGTGGAACACTGAAATTCTCTGGGGAAAATGGTGTTTTGTCCTGTGCCTAACTGCAAAAAACATAAATCAACAGACATCAAAGAAAATATTCCTTCTCCCTAGATCTCAAAACCTTTGAAATGCAGGAGCCCCACCAGTCTAAGGTTAAGCAAAAAAAGTGAAAGGAGTGTTAGAGTGAGGGAGTAGGTTAGTACACAGACTTTGGAAAAGGGAATGCTGTATTTAACAGCCATTACTTGCCTTTATAGCATGTAAGAGGTCAGAACATTGGGGTTTCCTCTCTGCATCTGTCACCAGAAGTGGGTGGTCAGCAGAGCACACTGTTGCTGAGAAAAGAGATCACCAACAAGAGAAGAGTCAAGCTCTCCACAGCTGTGTGTGGTGGGAAGGCAAGGCATAAATGGAAAACAGTCCAGATGGTTCTAAGAATATTTATTTTTCCCCTGGGGACAACCAGAGCTGCCCAGAGATTGTGCAGCCTCCTTGGAGGTTTTCAAGGCCCACTTAGATAAAGTTTGGAGTAGCCTGGTCTCATCTTACTGCAGATCCTGTCTAGAACAGAATGTTGGACTAGAGACCTCCTGAGATCTTTTCCACCCTAATTATCCAGTGGTCATACTTCCTCTGATATTGTTTGCGTATCAACTGATCCTGTATCAGAAAAGAAAACAGCTCTATAATTGGTAGCAAAGACTCTGTCTCAGTATTGCAATATTTGGGTTCTTCTGCCTTTTGTAATGGCCTATTAAGTACTACTACAATTACATTACAATTGAGATTTCACTACAATTGAGATTACACCTAGATGCCTAACACCTCTAGTTTAATATCCAATTTTGACTTCAGTGTATCAACAAGCCAATACTTTTCAGCACAGAAAGTTTGCATGCTGAACGTACTACATATAGTATGGTGTTTTGATACAGTGACCCATAATAGGAAAAAATACACATGCACAGGAAATTAATCTCCTGGAGCTGTTCAAACATCCAAGGTTCCATCAGACTCTTCCAGCTTAGCGCCATCTTCCTTTGCATTTCTAGGGGATGAGAACATAAGGAAATGCCATTCCTTTTACAGCTAAATCGTGCTATTACTCCAGCTACTTCTGAGATATTGGTACTGTTTGTTCTCCTAGCAGCAACTTTGAGATACTCAAACAGTCACATATTGCTCAGAGAAAATACAGAAGAAAAACAACCTGAAATTTTGGTGGAGACCTTAATTATGAACATATAAGGATAAGTACATTTTTCTTCTTTAAGTCCAGAATGTCCAGCCTGTACAACACAGCAAGAATTTCTAACCCTTCTCAAGTAATGTCATTGATGCCAGATATTTAGTGCAATGATTTCAGAGAATGTCAAATATCTCTCAAATATTTGCATGCTTCTTAGCTCCTAAACTGACAAGCTTTAATTTAAGCAGATATAAGTGAAATCTGCCACGGCACATGTTGGCTAAGATATTTAAATTATACAGGCCACAATGAGAAAGACACAGAGCACATGCAATCCTCATTAGAATCAGTGTGGCAGGGGCTCTTCTCACTGCAGTTATTTAAACAATAAATTAATTAAAAACTCCTCAAAAAGCCCAAGCACAAAACTATTCAAGATGTGTGGGAAAAATGCCACAGTCTTGCAATCTGCTCTTCCTGGAAAAAGTGGCAGTCCTCTCTTTTCATCTTCACTTCTCTTTTCCCTACAGATCTCATGTGGAGCATATAATACATAACCAAGCAAATGGGGCAGCAGAAAGTGTGAGGACATTAATTCCTGCATCATACCTTTCTGAAAGCTCAATAGACCCCAGGACCCTAGGTAGTGGCAAACTGAACTGAGGGGTGCCTCAAGTTGCTAAAATAATTACCTGCTCTTTCCAGCATGAGTCCTTAGTATGTTGTACCTCCCTCAGCCCATTCTCTTGTCTTTAGCCCATCCTTTAGGGGTACAATAAGCTTCATAGGACAGACACGACACCATTTTAAGTTTACTTTTCTCTGGAAAGCACTACATGCCAGCTTGTATCTTTTTACCTTCTCTCCCCCGCCCCAGCCTTTTGAGCCTGCTGGCACATTTCAAGTCAGCTACTAGAGGACTAGAAGATAAAAGATGAAATTCCACAAATCATGTGAAACTCAGAAGGGAGGAAATAATTGTAGTGCTTTTAGCAAAAGAGTCCTCTAAGAACTCTTTCACCCTATTTTTAGTCACAAGAGAATCCCCAGAGGAAAGCATTTTGAGGAGTTTCTGATCGAGAGGTCTCCATGGACTGGATCCATGGGCTGGGGCCAGCTGTGTGATCTTCAATAAGGCAATGGGCTGGGTCCTGCACCTGCCTCACAAGAACAGCACCACAGGCTTTGGGCCGAGTGGCTTGAGAGATGTCATTCTGAGAGAGCAGAAAGGGACTTGGGGGAGCTGGTTGCCAGCCATTGAACATGATCCAGGGTGTGCCTGGGTGGCCAAGAAGGCAAACCTTGGAATAAGCCTCATACCTTCTTAGACACAGATTAA
Source organism: Sterrhoptilus dennistouni (assembly GCA_013397095.1). NCBI lineage: Eukaryota > Metazoa > Chordata > Aves > Passeriformes > Zosteropidae > Sterrhoptilus > Sterrhoptilus dennistouni. Next base: position 209,072 of record VWZU01010549.1, on the reverse strand, counting down.
TCCAGTCACAAGATCCAAAGCCATAGAAAACCAGGCTTCTCATTTGCCACTCAATTCCAGCTATCAAACTCTAATTCTAGGCCTACTTTTGGGTAGAACTAATTGTCATCTCCATCTGTTTGTTCAAGTCCATGGAGGACAAAGGACTGGAACTAAATCTGCAGCTAAGTGCCCACAGTGCCACTTGGATAGGTGGAGAGGCCTGACAGCAAAGGATCTTTTGTCCCTCCTCTAACCACTCAGTTCTCCTCCAGAGCAGTTACTGAGGCACCTCTAATTCATGTACTGAGCATGTCCAGAAATATAAAAGTTTTGGCTACATTGGGCCAAACACCTTGGAGCCATCCTACCCCAGAAGGCATTTGGGACCTATGAACTAGGTCCTCCTGTGCTGATATTCACTCAGCACATGGCTGGTGGAGAGGAGAAAGTCCTATTGGATCTGTCCTGTTAGACAGCCAGCAGCAGCTCAGTTGCCAGGGTTTAGCAAGAGTGCACAGAGGGAGCTCTCCTTTTGGGATCTGGTCACTTTCTGCCTGAGGTGTGTCCGTACCAGGTACCATTCACAATTATTCGCTCGGTCTGAAGCCAAAGGAACTGGGAATAACAGATGATGGTGATGACTAACTACAAACATCCTGTTAATGCCCTGCTGAGATGATCAGCCAACAAATTTCCATCCAAAGATAAGTGCCTAAGAAAATGGAACATGCCAACCTCTCTCCACTGACAGCAACCTAAACCATTATACTTCTCTCTCTTACACAGGTACCTTTACAATATGTCCTTCAGACTCCAAAATATACAATTCAATCTTTTTAACTTGTAACAATTTTATTTTTAATCCAGACAAACTTGTTAGATTCAGATGGGTTACATTTTGGACTCTATAAATAACGTTCATATATTTACATTATAAATTTAGTATCTCAAGTCTTACATTTTAGAAGCCAAATGCTCTTAGTAGAAAGCTTTTTAGATAATAGGATCTTTCTTGTATTATGCATTCATAAATTTCTTTCAGTGATAGGGGTGGGTTGAAAAATCAGTTCAACACTGGTGATTAGTTTCTTAATTAAGTTATTGTGTTCAAAGAGGGATAAATAAATACCGGTCACAATTTAAAGGGAAGCAAAAGTGGGTCACAGAACTTGAAAAGGCTGCCCAATGAAATAAAAACAACAAAATGTTGCATTTTTCTCTTTGGAGAAGCACTTTTGCAAGCGGCTAGTGCAATTTTTATCCCTCTCAAGAAGTGGACTGGAAATGCTGCACTGAGCTATCATGAAAAAGGGGTCAATCAGGGGTGTTTTGTAAGGTGGGGAACGAGATTTACAGCAACATAATCAGTTGGCCAGTTCATCATTACACACTACACGTGTCCTAAATTAGGAGAGCATGAAGCGGGTGGATACATTATGCTGTTTCACGGGAAGCAATTTAAGCGAGTTGTTCTTGTTCCAGTTCTTTGAGACTCAACAACACATCTCCCAGGAATCTGTAAATCATCAGCAGGTGATATTATTGGCTGTCATAGCACAGACAGGCAGAGCCAGCTACAACTTTTACCAGGCATTTTTTCTGTTCTTGTTCTTAAAATTCTCCTTTCCAGGAAGCTGCAAAACAAACCACAAAACAGTCAGTAAAGTAGGACAGCACAAAACAAAATTCCAGAGATAAGAGGCATGCTGATAATAAAGTCTTTGACATCCGTTTGGGAGCATTGCTGAGTTAAATATCAGTCCTTTGCCAAATTAACATATGTATTCCTGCTCTCTCTGTTCACCTATGTAGCCTGTGTCAGTGCAGTATCTGAATGCCCTGGGAAACACCAATGAATATACCCTCACAGCACCCTTTTGGGGTATCAAAATAAAGAGATTACCAGACTTCACTCAGGACAGATATAAAACACATGGCGTAGAAAGGCCTCCAGAATTCTGGTTCCACATAACCACAGCAGGAGCATCTATGTTACAGGGCCCCCCATTTATCTGGTACGTGAAAGGTTGTTACTGATTGCTTCTGTGGCCACTGAGGAGGGAACAAGATTTACATCAAAGACATCTGTGTTGGACTTGAGGGGAATCTTCTAACTGCAGAGAAATGAGATACTGGGATAGGATATTCACAGCAACACTTGTGACTTGTCCTTCAAAAGGGTTTTTGAAAAAAGTCTGATAAATAATCCTCAGGAATGGGTCTTTTGAAAGATGGAATTGCCCTGCTGTGTTCTATGCTGTGGACATGACAGCCTAGGGTATTACATAGTTTGTTTTGCTGTGTTTAGCTTTGCAGTGCATATCAGGACTTGAGTGGTAGACAAGTAGTGGTGACATTTATTATCACCATGGTAAAAAAGAAATGGGTTTAAGTCTACTGTGTCAGAAGATATACAAAAATTATATAGCTCATGAAGTTATTAGAATAAACCAAGAAGCAACAGAGGACTTGAGACAGCAACACTGAAGCACAGTGGGGCATGAGGGAACATGTCCATATAAAGAGACTAGGGCTCTGACAGGAACTATAGGAAGTATGTAAAGTGTGCTGAAAAATAAAGTGACTTTCAGGAATTCTCTCATCTATGAGACGGAAAAGCAAATGAAACGGCCACATCTGCATGGAAGATGAGATCTTATGGTCCAACCCAACCCCTTTTTCAATTCAACAGAGCACTTCCATCTGACTTCAGGACCTTGGACTTGGCTTCCCCTTTATGAAAAGTGACCCAAACTTCATATTTTACAAGGGGCTGAATTCCTAGGGAATGCCAAGAAATTTAGCACCCTCCAATGGAGTCTCTTGTTACAGCATACTTGTGTGGGATTTCTGAACATCTGGAAGCTCGTCCTGACCTAAAGTCATGGACAAACAGTGACTGCACAGATGCAGTCAGAGGGCTCTCAACTTTCTTTGTGTTCACTCAGCAATTCAGACTGCCCAAGCATTAAAACACAGGTATCACATTTCTGATCTGGGCTTTCCGGTCAAAAATCTATGTGTGTGTAACCCCAGATATCATTTTGCAGTGCATCTTCCGACCCTTGCTTGTTTGAATGAGGTTTGCCTCTGCCCTCTTTATAGAGATAAAATAATTGAAACAGCTGACATAAAGCATGTGTTCTGAATTATTTATGTGTTTTCTAGAGGACTAAAAAAAAAAAAAAAAAGGAAAAAAGAAAAAAGAAGAACAAAAAATACCAAGCATACCTCCCCATCTATGCAGCAGAAATGGAGAAGATCTGGGAACAAATAGTTCAAAACCATGGTTTGCATTCCGTGAGGAAAATACTTGTTACATCATATATGGGTATGTGAGTTTTCTGTGGATTAAGCAAACACTACCATATGCTCCAGGTCAAAAAAAAGATAAAACCCTGTGCATGTGTAGAGATACAGATATCTGTCTCCTTCTGCCATTTCTAACAGTATGCAGAACTAGAGTTCATAGCAGGATCTGGCACTGAGGAACCAACATGTGCATCTGAATGTGGCCCTACAGAGATAGATTCATTTGTTTGTATGCTTATACTGCGTCAAGGGTGGAATATGCAGCTCATTTCTTCTCTTTTGGCCAAGCTGTGGAAGGCTCAAGTCATGAAACCCTGGCAGCCTACCACCCATCAGGGCATTCCCAACAAAAGCCTCAAAATTCTCTGAGTAGCCAAGCTGCAGGTGTATACCTGAGGGTTTCCACAGACCAGCTCACCATGTTACAGGGTCACAGCTGTGACAACTTGATTTTCACTACACTCTAGGGAGAAATTTAAGTCAAAAGCTCTTCAGGGCTACAGGTCTGACTTTTCTGTGGCATGGTATGTTGCATTTATCTGAAGATTATGTTCAGCTGTTACCTTTCCAAATCTTTTGATACAGCGCCTGTAGATGTTCACTAGCCTGTCAAGGATAAAATGAATACAGGGGAATCTTGGAAAGACATCAAGCAGAGAGGAACCTAGATCACAATAACATGATATCAAGTTTAGATAAAGATCCAAACTTATCTAGGGCCTGGGGTTTAGTTGTCCCCTTTCTATCCACAGCATGGATGCTTATAAAAAATCCTCTAAAATTTTACACATTCAAGTTCTGTGGCATTGGCCATTGAGGAACTCATGCTGGTTTTGGTAAGTGCTGGGAAAACTGGCCTTTTTGGCCTAGAGCTATTACTTTTGCCTCTGGGAAGCAAAGAAAGTAAAAATAAATCAATAACTACAGCTCAAGAGACAGATTTACATGGCCATGTAAATAAAAAATTTGGCCAGGCTTCTTTTATTTCCAATTGTTTCATCTTTATAATATCTTTTCAGCTTTACATTAAAGATGGTTCTTATCACAGAAATCAGCCTCAAATCCAAGGCTAGATGTGAAATATCCTTTACCTAGACCAACCCCTTTTTAACCCTATGTCTGCCCTTTACAGGACATATGCTCTGGTTCAGAACCAGACACAATCTCCTCTTTTAACAAAAATTTAATATTTTTTCTAAGTTTGCTGGCCATAAAGTATTTCTCAGTTTCAATATAGCCTGGCTTCCCACATGTGTCCTATGGTTACTTCTAGAGAACCTATCCAATATCTATACCTAAATTGGTATACAGTCTTCAGGAAACAAAGGCGAATATTAGTTGTCTACTGCGACATAACCTTATAAGCCTCTTGCAAGCCCACCTCGTCACCCTTCTCCCTCTAGGGCCAGAAACCTGTTGCTGCAGATTTTGGGTACTTGAGGCTGGAATTAGGCATCAGAGTGATGAGGGGGAACACACAACAACACAACTGCTCTCTGCTCACAGGGCGAGTGCTACAGAGGAGTCTGCCAGCATCTCTGTCCCTGCCTTGAAAAACAATGCTGCCTGGTTATTGAAAACTCTTGCAGATCTCCTCTCTACTCACATGATGAGCATATCCAGACCACTGGCTCAAAATCTCTATGCCCTAGAATCCCCTTCCTTCCTGTTTTAACGAAGACAATTTCAAAATCTGGTAGCTTGAAAACTCCCAGATTTCAGCACAAACTGCTTTAAATCCCAGTGGAAAATAGATTCTCCCATTTCAATAACATAGAGTTTGCTTAGAGAGCTGGCAATTCAGAGGAGACTGAACCACAGCTCCTGCCAAGCCTCAGCTGCACACCACAGCAGCTAGGGCAACGAGTATTTATTTTCTCCCACAGCGGTGAAATTGAGACATCACTCATGTAAATATGTTTCCCTGTGTTTTAAATGATGGCTGCCAAAAAGTGTCTCCCACACTTCAAGAAGCTGAGTGAACATCTTTGTCTAGTCACCTGCTCTGGAAAATTTGGATCAGGTCATGTACCTCTGACTATGTCTTAGGTTGGATACTCCTGCTGGTCTTTAAAATACAAAACATTCTCCTAAAGGAATGGAAAGGAGAACCTCAGTAAAACATCATAGATGTGAGAACAGTTCTTCTCCTTCAGTTAACACCTGGCATCCTTCTCACTAGTTTCAGCTGTCCTCACACATAAGCCCACACTAACAACCATCCATTGCTGTCTCAAAGAAGTTCTACACAGCCTGCAAGGGGCTTATGCTAAATACTGATCTAGCCTAAGTCTCACCCAACCAGCAATACCTTTAACACTTTGCTGACCAACAAACTGCAGGAAAAGCGAGATTACTTCTCATCCCCCTCAGCCCAGTAAGCATCATCCTTCTTAGTCACTCAAGTCCAATACCATACACTGTCTCAGGTCCTCCTTACAGGCAGCAGTAGCTGTTGCAGCCCTACAGGAACCAAATTATTCCATTTCTTCTCAGGGGAAAATGCCAGCACCACGAAGAGCCTGCCTTCCCAAAATACTCAGGAGTCAGCACAGTAATCAGCAAGATCCAGAAGTTTTCTACAGAGCCTCAGATCCAGGACTGCCACTAGGATTTAACAGTGTCCAACACAGGCAGATGTGGCCAAAGAAATCCAACTGCTGCCAAATTGGTTGCAGTTGTAAATGCATCTGAAGCTGGCCAGCACTCTGAGGTGGTATTCTCACACCTTTTCCTTAATGTGAGCGGCCCGAGCATGCCAAAGGGGTTAGGATCTGCACAGATATAAGTTCAGGCAACTGCAAACAAAGAGAACACAAAGCTTGGAACGGAAAAAAACACCAACAGTCCTTGCCACTCCTTCTCTACTTCATCTTCCCAGCTGTTATGTATTCACATGCTAAGGAGCTCCCAAACCTCCCTTAAGTCCAGCAGTTTTCAATGCTCAGCTTCAAGATCTGAACCACTCTTGCTGGCTCTCAGGAGATGCTCTATGAGGGCCAAGTGGGGATGTCATGGCCCAATGCCATGCTCAGGAGTTTCCCAAGAGTTCTGCTCCACTTTTGGGGGTATGTGTTGGATAGAATAGGGTGCCCCACACTGCCCTCTGTAAAAGCTCTCCTCAGCTCCCAGAAGCCTTCTGAGAAGAGGTAGTTTTCCCCTTTCTTCAGAACTGAAACAGGCAGAATAAAACACCTTGGTGATCACCCACAGTTTCCCTAACAAAACAGAACATTCACTGGCAGAAAAACAAAATAGCTACCTTCCCTTACAACAAATTACACAGCTTTGTCTGACATATTTTTCTACTCTAAAACCCATCCCAAGAATGAAAGCAGTAAGTGGGCACCATCAGAGGACTGGGAACAAATATCAGAACAAGTTCCGCCATAAAGCACCTGTACAGCCACAGATACACATGCAATGATGAGGACGCAGAAAAGCTCATGAGGGAATCAACCATTTTCTCATCAAAGAAGGACTTGAATGTTGTCCCATCAATAAGGGTAGGGGCCACACAGTGAGCAGTAAGGAGAAAACTAAATATTGAGTTGTTGCTCAGTAATTGAGCACAGCCCATGCTGTGCACGAAATAAGGCAGAAATGAAAGGGAAGAAAATAGCAGGAGCATATGTAATTAAATGCTATGACAGAAAAGCATTCCCACAGGGACTAACAGAAGATACCAGAGGTAGCTGGAGTTCTGGGACTTGCTGACTTGAAATCGTCAAACACGTGCATGTATGAGTGTGTCTGTTTGTGTGTATTCCAGCTGTGCACGTGGGATTGCTCCATGCACAAGTCATCTACATAGAATCAGTAGCCCAGTCCCTTGAGAGAATGCTAGAGGGATGGAAACTGAGGCTAGAAGGACTAGTGCCAGAGGTCCATCAACAAAAAACTATGCAGAAGGACAGAGTGGTTCTTTATATTGTTCATATACATATATGATTTCCACTATTGAGGAATTTACAGTCAAGTTGCAGGTTATCTACTAGAAAACAACAGCCTTGCCTTTGCAACTCTGAGACCATCCTTTAATTAATTTCTTTTTAAATGTGCATGCATTCAACTTTAGCATGAGCAATGACTGGAGTAGGAGAAATTCATGATACCTCTCTTCTAGTAGAGCAAGTAGGGAGCTAGACATCTACTCATCATTTAGACCTCTCTCCAGAATACTGTTTGCCTGCAGATCATTGATCAAAATGATAGTTTTTGATCATAGATCAAAAAGCATTTGTTCCAATTCTGGGACAGACCAGAGAGTGAGGCAAGGCCTGGGTGGAGCTGGAAAAACTGACAGCAGGCAGCAGATGGGAAATGGAGGTAGCCCAAGGAGGAGAGGCAGTGGAAAACTATCTTAGTAGGTAGCAGCTGGGATGGGAGGGGAAGTGGTCAGTTTAAGGGGAGAAGGAAAGACAGAGCTGTAACGCTGGTCACTACTGCAACGTATGAAAAAGAGCATGGAAAAGGAAAATCAGAAGGCAGCCTTTAACTTCTCTGGTTTCTGGGAAGCCTTGTTCTGATCATTAAAATAATGGCCAGCCTACCGTATAGTGAGAGGAGGGTGCCAGCCACCTCTTCTCCAAAACTGACCAAAGCTGCCAGTAATTTTTCCCACTGGTTTGGGCCTAAGGGTGCCACTAAGCCGATTGCTAATCTCTAACACATGCCTTGTCTCAGTAGTCGCAGTGGGGTGAGGCACAAGGGTTTTAATTTCTGCTTTACATCCTTCCCGCTAACGCCCAGCACGCCTCTCCCTTCACCGCATGGCTTTGCGACCTCTGCTTCTACTATTTTCCACCTTCTTTTTCCAAAAGTCAGCCTCAAGGCCAGGGAAGGTGGTAAAACACTGTGTGGAAGCAAAACCCAAACATGGCTACTTAAAGCAAATATTATTTTTCAACTGAAAGATTTTTAAATCTCCCCCCCTCCTCAGTTTATTTTTAGAACAATGGTAAAATATACAAATCCTGGAGGCCTCGAGCACTTTCCTGCTGTGGTATTGATTTTATTTATTTATTTAATTTGTTAAAACCTCACCAAAAAAAATGTTATTCTTTGGAGACTTTGCTAGCCCAAGTTTTGCATATATTATTTGCTGCAAAAGATTAATGAGGTAGCAAAGGCATTTTTTTAATGGATTCCCTTGGTTTTCTCTCACTCTCCATCACTTTTTTCCTTTTTTTTTCAACTCACACAGCAGTGCAGGTCCACGAGTCTGCTAAGGGCTCTCCACAGACAGGATACAGGGTATGGGGAGGGAGTAAAAAGCCTCCCGGGGCGCAGAGGGAGCCCAACAGCCCGGGTTTACAGGGTTTACAGGAAGGCTGCGCCTGGGACAGCAGCTAATCCTACGCATAGTTCAGAGGTGCCGTCAGCCAGCCCAGCCAGGCACTGAGGCCCTTCTCTTGGCTCACCGAGGAATCTGCTGACACTCCCAGAGACTCTTGGGGAGCACTTTGGATCCCGGCCCCAGAAACCTTCCCGTCGACCTGCCCCTCTGACGGGAACTGAGGAATGCCTGAAGCGTGGCAGCAGCACAGACTTCCCTGGTGGTGGCTAAGAATCAGGTTTATTTCTCTTTCTTCATCCAGCATAAGCAGGCTATTTGTCAAGAAGACGCACCATGCTTAGAGGTGTCTAAATACTTTCTCTTCTCTCAGCCCACGCTCAGCCTCTATTCCACAGAGCACAGATTTTGCCCAACAGGAGGTGAAATGGAGAGAGAAAACAAGAAGTGAGGGAGGCCAAGGGAGAGTGGGTTAAGATACTGGGGTCAGGGCAGAGTGATGTAATAGGTTCTCTGTGATAGCTTTGGAGGCAGGGTAGGTCTGTGATGGGGGGCAAAGGTACGTAAAAGGGAAAAGAAGTCACAACACCCTGCTGCAGAAGTGAGAAGAAAGGTGAAAGTCTCTTGAAAAGCAGCCAACAGAGACCTCCTCCCTTTCTTCACATGCAACGCTGATTTTTAACCTGAATGGACAAAAAAAAAAAAAAAAAAAAAAAAAAAAAAAAAAGGCAAGCAGCCGCTCTTCTAGCTTGTCGCCCTGCCTTTTGGGAAGTCTGCCCATTGCTTCAGTTCTTCCTATATGCTGAAGAACTGAAGACAAATGCTCTTCAGCATGACTGCAGCCAGGCCACTCAGCACATCACTGCACTCAAACCACTCAGAACAATTTGGAACTCTGTCCAACTTGACCCATCAGAGAGAATACACAACAGGAACTGAGTCGGGAATACTAACCATGGTATGATTTAATTTAGGGGGATCAGCTAGTGGTCCAAGGGCCATGTATTGTACAGTCTGTGGGGCAAATCCATGCAGCTCAGTATCTTTTTTGCTGCAGTCTTAGCACTAACACTGTCAGGACCATTGCCAAACATTTCTGAGTGTGCCACTGGTGCAGCACTGAGCCTGATAATCTGCACTTTTGCCTGAATCAGAGTGTGTCAGACATGATCAGGCAGATTTCTACAGGTTCTCTTCTGTGCTCTCAACTGCCCTGCTTTGGGTGCTGGTGCCACAAAGGCACAAATGTTCTGTGAGAGATCTGGCTCCTGCAGTGTGCCATTCCACCGAACACCACCAGCACATTTTTCTCACCCCGTCTTCTTTTTCCACACAGAAAGAGCAAGGCAGAGCAACAGTGCAGGAATAAGGAAATGACATGAAAGTACCTGTCTGGAACAGCCAACTCAAAGACAGTGACACACAATAAATAACCCTGAAAACTGAAAAATGGGGCTGCCATTCTCTGTCACACCAGAAATGTCATAAACCACAAAAGAGACATGCCAATCACCTGAGCAACCCCCCAGAAGAATTTTTATAGCACCGTATTTCATAACTTCTTTTGCTACCTAGAGGGCCTAATTTCCTAATCTGTGTCTGCCTCTGCCTCTCCAGTTCAGTCCCTGCTGCTGCAGGTGTATTCACATCCCTGGCTACCCATCCCCAGAGGCACCTGGGGCCCTCCAGTGCACATAAAACATGGCTTCATCCAACTTGCTTAATGCTGGGATCCAAAGGAAGGACTGCTGAGGGAGGCAAATCAAAACAATAACTCAGTTATGATTCAGACTAAGGAATAAGATCAGCTGAGAGGAAGTGTCCTTTGTGTATTCAGCAAGTTTTGGAGGCAACATTGAACTCAGTGCTATTGGACAAAGTAGTTTAGAGCTAATTGGGGCATTTCTAGATGAGTTGCAAGCATAGCCATACACCCTCTTAGGCAACTCTGAAAAAAACATAAACATTTTGTTCAACCAACAGAATTTTAAGTGTGCAAATGTAGCCCTAACACCTTTGAATATCACTGACTGGATTGCTCAATATATCATGTTGATCAAAAACTTGACAGGATTCCCCTTCTGGATTTTCTTTGATTTGGTTTTGTGTTTTTGGTGGTGTTGTTTTTTGTTGTTATTTTTTGGTTTTTCTTTTTTTTCAATGGTGTGACACATGGTAAACAATACCACACAGATATGGTAATGGCACTTAAATAACCCCATACACAGCAAATATTCTTGCATACATTGATTTAAAGTAGGCCTGAGGCAAGCCAAATATACAAACAATTAGAGATCTGTAGGCATGCCAAGAAATATTCATGCAGCATATAGGCCCAAGAGAAAATATAGTGAAGATTAAGAATATTATTAACACATATCTGGAGATAATAGTATTTGATGAATTTCTCTATGAGTATCTCTGTGATCCTGGCAATTCCCATAAAAAGGACTGGACTGACATTTTCCACATTTACCTGCAACAGTCCAATCTATAGCCCTGCAGTAGGGCTTAGTATCTGCAATTTAAACAGCTGCTGAGCCATCTTCCTTTGTTTTGTTACACAGTAATTAGATCCACCTTCTTCACTCAGTTCATGACCAATGTTTCTGTTTCACTCACATCCCAACTTCTGTTGCCCTTTTCTTTAATTTTTTTCCACAAAAAGGCTTTTTTTTCTCCTCCTGAAACTTGTAAGCTTTTTGTTCCCATTACAATCTTTGGCACGCAAAGCAGGTGATATCAGAAAGTGCAAATGCTTCCATATTCTTTGAATTGCTATAAACTGCTGTATGGTTTTGTTCATCTTAAGTACCCAGTCTTTTGATATCTCAGCCAGTCCATTCCATGCTCACAAGTTAATAAGACTAGAGGCAGGGAGAGACATGAGAAAGGCCACCCAATTAAAGTGAGAAAATGAAGATCAAAACAGGCTACTGTGCTGTCATATGGTCAGGTACTGAACTGTGCCTGGTACAGTCACTGATAACAGGCTAGATAATGTTGAATGTGTCACTTTGCTGTGACCTTCACCAGTCACCTGGCTCTAGCCTTATGAGAGCTGACTAACTTTTAAGTTAAAAAGGTTTAGATTAAGATTATTAGTAACCCTGAAAATCCTCAAATAGCATCACTGAAACAAGAGAAATTACTTTGAAATTACATGCCCTGTGGAAAGGACTCTACATAATTTGAAAATGGACACAGATCCTTTTCTTCTCCATTAAACCAGCAGGAACTGAGCAATGAAAGTACATGCTTAATAGAGGGATAAGGCACTAAACCATGTGGCATGTAAGCATGAGGTTACCAGTGTCTAGGTCAATCCTTGGATCTGCTCAGGTACAAGCTGCTCCATCCAGCATGTACTGTTCTCCTGATCATGTATCCAGAAACCACAGCATAAACACTGCTCTAGGCATCAATGCTATGGAGAAAGTGTTCCCAAGCCCAGTGTTCCTGTTCCTGAATACACTGAGAAGGAAGTGAGGGGCAGGATATTCACTGTTAAGCAGAGACATAAGCCTTCATTAAAACAGCATAAGTATCATGGAATATCTTCTTTTCAGAGAACTCTCACATCTGGAAATTGATAAGAAAAGTAGGACATATCTAATTTTTAAAATAATAATAAAAAATACTTCAATGGATTCTCTCTTAGGAGTTTTTAAATAAAGGCTGCTTCTTCCTGCAAATGGGGGCAGCTGAGAAGGGTTTGCCACATTTTGTACCAAATAAAGCTCTTACTAGAAACAGAACACATACCACAGGAATTATTTGCTGGTGTGTTCTATTGCTTTTGACCAAAATTCTTGTGAGTTCTGCTACCATGAGAGTATTCAGTGAAGAAGAAGAAGAGGGAGCCTAAAAAACTAAAAATCTGTCAGTGCTACTGGACATTCCAGTTTGCAAAGAAGGCTGACCAATTTACTACCTGGGGAACTTGGTATTTTACACAATGACCTGTGAGGAGTCCATCTTAAATAAAATAACTGGGAAAACCCAAATAACTGGAAGGAGAATGCAGGTATGATTTTGTTACCTAAGACATCAAATAGTTTCACAACTGGTCTCTCAAAAACAAAGGAAAAAAGCACCATAAAAATGCTGAATTTGGCTTCCACAGTGCAAAGAACAGCTGGAGCATTTCTGCATGACTTAGTTTAATGCAGCAAGATTGGAATTTTTAAGTTCCCAAGGAAAAAAAAAGCACAGTTGCTTTTCACTTTCTGCTATCTGTACCAGTTACCACCTGGATCCAAGTATTTGCGACTTAGGATCCAACTATTCAAAAATCCACATAATTAATTGGTATCAAAGCAAAGGTCTGTGAAACATCTGTACTCAAGGAGTGACCTTTGGATGAGAGAAGATTGTTCCTTGACTCCCCAAGTCCTACAGCTCAAACTTGCTGCTTGAAAAACTGTTTTCTAGCTCCAAGTCCCACCAGTCAGGCAGTGAAGTGCAGGTGAGATATAAACAAACACAGGAGAAAGGGAGAGCTTTCTTAGGCATTATTGTAGGCTCAGCAGGTTTCATTAATTTGCCTGTTGTGGGGAAATTCAGACCCCTTTTCCATTTATTTTCTGATACTTTCCTGAAACCTACACAACACAGCAAGCAGTGCATTAGGCAGCACAGGTTTTGTGCCACCAGAGTCTCAAGGGTGGGCACACACCTCATCACAGCAAGGAATCCACACAGTCATAAGGCAATGACCTGAGAGCTGTGCACCACATCAGCTGGAGGTCTCTATGGGGTCAGAAGAGCAAGGGAACTAGAGACTTGTTTGCCCCAGATTTGCCCCCAAATTCCACGTTTCTTCCTGTGGAGTCCTCTGACACACTCAGACATGGGTATGGGCACAATGCATGTTCCTGGATGCTATTCTTTCAGACATAAAATCATACCACTGCTCATGCCAGGCACTGGCACTTGTTCTTAATCTTACAGGGCTGTTTCACCTAATGGCTCCAAACCTGGCTTCCTGAAAGCAGCAGGGGACAGCTGCTGAAACACCATCAATCCAGACAAAGTCAACATGACCTGTGGATGTGGTCCAGCTCTGCCAGGAAGGGCCCAACAGTGAGAGTGGCTGAGGAAATATTATTGCAGCCTGGAGGCTTTCTCATGCAGAATTCTATTTTGGTGCACCATTTTTTGTTGCTTGAGCATTCCCCAGACATTTTGGAAGCTCCAGATGCAATAATACTGAGTTCTAGGTCACAATGTTTTTATTGATAGATGTTTCACTGTCCTGATGTGGGTGTGAACACTTGTGAATGCTGCAGGAATATACAGGGAAAAATCACTCGCCATAGCCCACAACATATAATATGCCCACCAAAAAGCACAGTAAATTAAATAAAAGTGTTTCCTGCCAGTCCAAACAAATGCTTTCCCTTTCCTAGCACAGCAAAAGAGTACTAACCCACAGAACTGCAGTGGTTTGGAACTTCATGTAATAGTAGCAAGTAAAAAGTCACACTGCTATGAAGTGACACAGAAACATCTGTAACACATTTTTGCCATCAAGGCAGCAGCAGTGGTTATACACAAGGAAATGTTTATTTGATCCATTTGCTAACATATAAATCAGCTCGTTCTAAAACTATTTCATAATATGCATTCTCAAGCAATGACCCAATTTGAGGTGAACTATTCGCACTATTTGAGGTGATCACTGCATGCTCTGAGGCAAGACAGCCATCTGAGCAACAACTATACCTTCTTTGTCCACAGACTGCGGAATTTGCACCAGGAAGAGACCTTGAAATGAAAAGAAATTAATCCATTTTACTTGAGCCATGTTAATTGTTTTTGCTTGAAAAGGAAGAATGAAACTATGACTTAGTAAATGGGAAATCCTCAAGGACTTGGCCGAGTTGTCATGTGTATCCACTTGCCCCAACCTTTGGCCTTTTGTCTAAGTACAAGGAGCATATCAGTTAAATAAATGATGTCTTCTCTCTGGGAAACTCAGAGAGTTAATAAGTAATTTCAAACTATTATAATTTTGATGCATGGAAAAAAAACAACTTGGCTTTCCTCAGACAGTACAGCTGGGTAAGTACAGAATTTCCCGGCACTGTTTAAGGCTGGGTGGGATGGGAAAAAGAAGAAGGAAAAAGAGAAACAAATGAAGTTGCTAAAGAAGGGAAAAAATGTGCAGAAATCCTGCCAGAAGTTCAGGAAATATTTTCTTCCTTGTTTCACTTATAGAGATCAAAAAATCCAAATTAAACATGAATTCCTTTGCAAAATGCTGATGACTTTGCTCAAACTAGGGCAGCTAAGGTGCTGAGAAGCCATGAAGCTCAGCTGTAGTCCTTCAGATAATTCATATAAGCAAATCACTTAAGTGATAGGTCTCGTGTCTGCAGGGTCAGCACAACAGTTCTAATCCTTAAGGAGGAACTGACTCCTGGGTATGCCTACAGCCCAAACCAGCTCTGTCCAAGTCCTCCAGGCGCCTCCACAGCAGAAGCAGAAAATAGCAACTGCAGAGGAGAACATATGACCACAGCAAAACCACTGCCGTGTTCCAGGGAGATCTCAGCCCACAGCAGAGGAACACGCAGGGAGTTGCATCTTTTCCAACCTGGTGCACAGCAGAGCGAAATGCCATTAGCCATTGTGTAAATGGGATGACTCATTTTTCCCAGTGCCAGTGGATGGGACTATTCTCACAGTGAGAGGACAGAATTCCAGTGTCAAGAAAGGCCCTTCTTATTGTCCGTTAGCTTGGTCTTTTGTCAGCCTCTAGCCTTACTCGCAAAGCAAATCTACAATTTCATTCCATCAAATCCCTTATTTTTTACCTAACCCTCTTGAAAACAAACCTTGAAAAGTCTACATGTCACACTACCTGTCCCCACTTAAAAAAAACACGAGCAGTGCACAAACTAATTAATCAACAGAGGGTGCACGGTGGAAGTCAAACCCACCTTATGAATCCCATTCATGAAATGATCAGCCTTCTCTGCTCTCACTTTTCCCACAGCTTCCTTAAGTGACCAGATTTCTCTCTCTAGGGTTTTTAAAAGACAAAAGTGTCCTTTAATATGTGCAGGAACAAATTCAGGACCATGCCTACACAAAATATATGCTTATCAATATTTGATCTACATATTGATCTCCCCTGACTGGTTTCCTGTGGCCAAACAAGCGCAAATAAATTTTTAAGAGAAATCTGAAGCTAGGAAATACAACTTGCAGACGTATGCAAGCCAGTGTCTCTCTCACACCCAAGTTTGGCAGACAGATCTTTCATAACCAGATTGCAGGAGGTGGCTCTGCAAGCAGGAAGCCTTTTAAAGTAGTGCACAGGTACAGGGATGATTTTCATGTCAAGAAAGTAATGTTAAGTCCATAAAAAACCCCTGCTTTCTGCAGTGATTCAGGGACCGTGAAGTCAGGAGAGACCACTGGAATCCCACCCAATGCAAAACACAACCCAGGGGATTTAATCCTTTAATTTCTGCAGTGTCTTGCACATCCCACTTCATTGAGCCCCTAACTTTTGACTAACCTCAAATCTGTATTCCAGAATTAAAATTACCTTAAAAGTCACTGTCTTCAGGGCTATGTCAAGGTTACCTTGTGTAACATGGACCTGGGGGCAGGCCACTAAAATATGACTGTACAACTGTATTATTAAGAACCTGCTGCTCAACCTCCTCTGTGTCCCATGGAGCCTCCTTGTCATGCAGTAGGAACCTTTCCAGGAAAGAACTTGGCCCACCCACCTATCAGGGAATATTTCCTCATGTTTGACAGGACAGGCATTGGCAGATTCAAGTCAGCATGGGTGTATCTCAAGAAATGCCCTATCCTGAACCCAACCCATCTGTAGTGCAAGGAGTGTTCAGTTTGGATGCAAGATGAACTGGAGAATGATCCCAAACTTGGAACTGCTCAAAAGGCATCCCAGCCATAGCCTACATGCCAGAAAATCCATGATCACTCCTTTGATCATGCCCCCTTCATCTGAAGCACTCTCATCAAAAAGCAAATGCATGAAATCCTTCCTCACACAGAGTATAACTCTGCAGGTTCAAGAAGTGATCTGTATCATGCTGTTTGGGAGGAAGGGGTGCAATTATGCAGTGCAGCACTATTAAAATCAGCCATATAAGCTGGTTGCTCATCTAATCCATCACACTGCTTGGCCCACTTGCTCTTTTGAGTTTCTACTTTGCACTCCACTCTGCAGCTGCCTTGCACCTCCCACTCCTTATTCTTTACTGTCTTCATGTAAATCAAAAATCCATCAAACCTCGCTTCTTCAGTAATAAATTAATTCTTTGGATTACCCAACTATAAAAGCATGACTTTGAGGCTGCAAAGGCAGACTAGGTTTGAGCACCTGGATGACAGTGAGCAAAAGAGAGAAAGAAGTACTTTAATAATACTTAAGGCTCACAGAGGGCCTTTTCTTCTTGGCACATCTGAGCTCACCAGAAGGGTTGTACCATGCTAAAAAAAGCCTCATTTCTTGCTTGCCAGTCACACCACACACCCTCCCCGCCCCCACCCCCCCAGGATAATAATAATTAAAAAAATCCTATCCTTTTCTGTGCTGTTTTCTTTGTTTGTATGCTGTATTCGCTGCTTTCTATCCTGAATACAGGCAAGTACAAGTGTCAGAGGCAGACTAGAAATGTTGGGGCACACACAATGCATTCTCGTTTTCTTCTAAACATCAGACCATATCACCAATTAAAAAAGAAAGAAGATTAAAAAGAACAGGACTGAGCCTCAATCTACCTGCTTCCAAGCCAAGATAAGGAAATATCTCAAACTTTCCACAAAGCCTCCTATTAGCTCCCCTCAAAGCCAGGAGAACCCATCCTATTGTTTCCCTTGCTAGTGCTGCATCGCTGCATTCCTACAGAGCTTCTGAATTTGTTCAGAGCTTGTTGATGTTGTTGTTGTTATTGTAAAAGCTGAGTGTTACACAAGACAGAGAGCTTGACAGCTTTCCCACAATCCTCAGCATGTGGGAATAGCGAGTAACAAAGTGTTAACACCTGCCAACTGGTGGTTAGGTGTACATGTCTCTGTTAACAACAAACACTGCTTCTAGCAGTCATCAGAGCAAAGCAGCAAATCTGTTCCCTTCTCCAGCTTGGAAAACACCAAACAATAATAAAAAAAAGGCACCTAATTGCTTGATTAAGATGTATCAGTGTTGGAAACTGCTGATCTAGAACACTAAATCTCTGACATTTACTTCACTCTTGATTAAACAGAAATGTTTTAAACCAGTTATTGTGCAGGCAGAAGCTCAGAGCACTGTGTACCATCCAGGGAATTGTGGCAGTGAAACTTTTTACGAAGAAACAGAATCAGAACCACCTCCTCTCTGCTGTTTCATAAAAGCACCAGATGCTGAGACTGGCTATTAGGGAAAAGGGATGGAAGAGCACTAATAAAGGACTAGGAGTAGGGTAACTTCTTGGAACTTCCAGGGAAACCTTGTGAAAAAGTTCAACTCCTTCTCTGACAGAAGTCAGGACCATTTCTTTATGGTGGGAAGGATTAGTTGTGTATTTTTAAAGATGTTTTCATTTGATGATTTCCTAGGCAGCACTGTGAGCCAGGTGGCACTGATTTATCATTACCAATTTGCATGTGACTAATGTCCTAGACCTGAGGCTAAAAGCCTGCTTTTCTAGATTTGCCCTCAATAGCCAGCTTGCTTGTTTTGTTGCTCTTTGCTTGTGATGAAAAGGTAAGGGAGAAGTGAGTCAAGTCACTCATCTCATGTAAACTGGAGATTGCTAAATCGAAAGGAGGGGAACTTCATTAATGTAACAGTACTCACAAAAGCTTACTGCTGTCCAAATCTCCCTAACTGCACACACAGAAACTCCAGCTCAGCTGGGGAGGGACATTCATCCTGATTTCCACCAGATTGTATTTCTTCGGTAATTGCTATCAGGAAAAGAAATTATCCCATTCTTTAACAGTGGGGTGGGGGGTGGGGTGGATTTTCACATTTATATATTTTCCCTAACCATATCGTCTGAAATAATTCAGACAACTATGATTGTACCTGATTAATCAGATGATGACCAGGACAACAAATAATTTTAACCTACATCAGTTCCTGAATCTAAGTCACATGGGAGGAGGAGGGTGAGTGGAAGGCATGAGTAACTTCTTTTGATGGTTCTACCAATTTTTTGCCAGCATTAATGTTGCATGAAATAAAGACTTCCAGTAGTCAGCACCTTGAAACAGAGGACACACATACTCCTTATTTCATGAAACACCAAGTATTTGAAAATCCTACAAGTAGTAGACAATTAGTGGTAATAAATCGTCTTACAAAGGCTGCCAGAACACTGTTCTGACTCTAAGCAATATCATTTACCAAATTGCTATGGTGAAGACTCAAAATCCTCCCATATAAAGGTCCCTGCAGAAGGTTCTATGGATAAAAATGGACAATTTTTTAGTCGGCCACAAGTGGTCTTCTCTACCACTTCAGGAACAGAGGAATAAGGTAATATACTTGCCTGCCAACATGAATATTGACCAATTTACTGAGATAGATATTTCCAAATAGCAGCTGGAAATCTTCTTTGGTATAGGATTTTAGGATCACCTGCACCAGAATAGTATTAGAGGAAAATTTCTAAGCTTTGTGTGAATATTCAAGCCCTTTAGCAGATGAATTTAGAACCTCAGTCACATGGTTTCTGTGACTCAGCCATTTTGTTAGTCATCCTCTGCCCATTATATCTCAGAAAAGTTACAGGTACCCATAATTAGAAAGGCAATCCCCCACCTTCTGTCTCTTTTCTGCCTGTTCTCTAGATTTCATGGCCTCTCACTCCCTTACTTACCAGAGGTCCAGTGCTATTTTTTCCCATTTTCCTCCTACCATCTCTAGATCCTACCCCACATTCAGAATGTTCCAAATCAACAGCTGCCCTCATCAATCCTCCCTTTTCTGAGCTCAGCAGCTCTGCCTGGGTCCTCGTCTCTCTCTCACACAGCTTTTTTTTCAAGAATTGCCTTCTGTGCTCCAACTGGCCTTATTCAATTCAGTGCCATTCTTGCAAACTCTGGCAGCATAATGCAAGAGATGCATAATGCTGCGTTGCTTCTGTTTAAACCTCTCCTGGGCTAGTTTCTTTCATTTGTCTGAGTTGTTGATCTGTGGAGCTGGCACTTCAGAATGTTCTTCTTCCAAGTAACATTGCTACCTGATATGTTATTTCTACTCCTAGATGCTACTCCCTCCATGTGTCATTCCACCAGTTCTCTCTTCTTTGCTGCATCAAACAGCTTTCCTGGGTTTGCCCTGCAACTCACTATCTTCTCTTCTTGCTTTTCAGTCAACTCCCACCATCCCTCTGCCAGGGATAACTGCATTGATCAGAAGCAAGTCTAGTTTTCCCAGTACTCCATGAAAAGACTTTATTGTATTTTCTATTTGGTAAAGAACAGAAATCTCTGAACTACCAAAGCCAGAGAGCCAACTGCTATTCAGCCTGAGACAGTGTAGCTCCTGTTCATGAGGACAAATACACAGAAAATGCTGTAGTGAATTATCAGTGTCTAATCTGCCATAGGCAAAGGGGCATGCATCACTTAAATCTCAGATTTATGGCCCACGTACTGGGAAGCAAGAGAAGACTGGGAAGGACAGGTACATACATGCCCTTATCACACTGAGCACACTCTGAATATGAGGATGAGAGTCTCTCTCACACAGAACCCTATCCCTTTAATAAAAACTGCATAATCTTCCCTTCAGAAAAAACACCTTGGTGGAAAATTTCAGACCAGTACTAAACTCTCACAGCCTGAATGCCATAAACATCCCACACTGACATCTGCAATGCCTCTGCCAATTTCCAAATTCTTCCTGAGTTACTCTTTCTTTGGTGACGGAAGATATTAGATTTATTATTGGTTCATTAACCCGTACTTGTCCCAAACACATGGCAGGTATATTTTACCTGAGGATAACCCTGCTTTGTTCAGGACAAGACACCTCATAACAATCCCTTTTCCAGCAGCCCTCCCACCCCTCGGGGTGTTTGCTGGGCATTGCCAGGCAGGCAGGTGCACACCAGAGCAGTAAGGCTCGCTTAGATCCTATTGGCCTGAACTTTATCCATTGTGTTTCTTTCTGAAGCAACCATCTTCAAAGCAGGTTGGTTCTTTGTTCAGGCACCTTGTAACACCTGAGACCACCATACTAGAGCACTACAGCAGCAGAAGAGCTAAATCTAAATGCAGAAAAACCCAGCACATTCTGGTATTTAATGCACAGAGCACATGATCTTAATTGAGCACACAGAGTCTGACTCCATCCATGACTGTACCAGGTGGTGAGGGCTCTGGCAAGCTCTGATTTGGCATAGTGAGGTCACATGCTTTCCCTACTGACACGTGCACATTCCTGTCTTTAGTCTTAACATGAACAGGTTAAAGTATCTTCCTCCTCTGCTATATTCAGATGATCACTGAAAGCTACATCTGCATAGTGTTTTCCCATTAGGTCAATAGCAGCCAACAAAGGAGCAGTTGCTTCTGGTTCTTTAGCTGAATAGGAGAAAACAACTGGTGCAATATTAGCCCAAAGAGGGAGGAATATAGAGCACCTGAAATGCACTGCCAACAAAGCAATTAGCAGGAGGATTGGGGGTGGGCACTGCCTGCCTGCCCTGTTCATCAGCCTCACTGTGGGACTCAGTTCTCCGGTATTTGATACAACTCATCAGAGCAAATATGCAAAATTTTGCATACACTATCTTGGAAATAAAGTACTTTTCCTGTGTATCAGGAAATAGATCTGTTTCTTGGTAGTCTTTGAACAAAGGAATGAGTTGTCCATTCTGTTCCATGCTAATCTCAACAGTTTACACTACATTACTTACAACTCGTCTATTTGAAGGGCAGCTGGGAAGGAAATAGTTCTCTTAGTGGTGACGTGGAGAACTCAAATGGACAAGTTCAAACAATGTAAGGACAAAACAGGCATGTGAAAAACACTCCAACACCTACCTCCCAGTGAATTCCAGGGTGTTGGTCAATTTAGATGGTTTCTTGAGGGGTTAATGTCTTGGTGCCAGGCAAGTCTTGTTCCTGTTCCTGTAGATCAAGGCTCCAGAATTGCACTTATGGTATCCAATAATGTGTCCTGCTTGTCTTTCATCCCTCACCAATGATGTGCAGCCTTTTCACTATCGAAAATCAGATAAACAGAGCCGTAATAAAAAGGAATATTTTGGTGTGATTCTAAAAATTCTTCAAGTGAAAGACACATAGACCTACTCTCTGGATGGGCTTAATGCAAGATCTCTCCAGCATAGAGCAATCAAAGTAATCAAAGTGTTTGTCAAGGCTCGAGCATTGGAGTTGTCCTGATCATAAGCACTAGAATTCTATCAAGAGGCAAATACATGATCACATATCACCAGTTCTTTTGGGTTATACGGTTAGCTAAAGGCCCCATCTATGTGATCAGATCCTTCAGAAGGAAAGGACAACATGAAAACAGTAACCTCTTATTTCCAGTTCCTATTTCGGTTTCTACTCTTCAGCACTCAAAAGGATGCCTGTCTTACCCAAGACTGCCTCAGCATTAGACAGGCTATGTTTCCAGGTCACTTTCTGTCCTTTTGTCCCATGTTTTAATTTTCTGCCTGTAAGAACAAAGCCAAGGGTCTTGGGGCTATTCGCATCTTTGGGGGATTTGGATGCACTGCAGGGTGAGGCTGGGCCTCATTTTAAGAGAAGGTTCCAGCCCGCGCCAGTGCCAAGAGGCTGACTAATGCAATTATTTCCTTGCAGAGCAGCATTTTTCAAAGTGCTGATTCTTATTAAGAAAAAGGAACGGATTTGGAGCTCATATTTTGATCTGGTGCCCAGGATTATTTGGAAATTCTTTTTCCTGGAACGAGACTTTTTATTCCAAATTTCTCCATGGTGGGGAGAGAGGGTTTCCTGGGCAGAATTAGGATAATGATTACAGCCTGTATACAATCAGTTCTAACCGCTGTGGAACTCCAAAAATGAATGTTATTGCTCAGTGGCTTCATTGAAAACAGAAGTATTATTTAACCAGAAGGATGGCAACACATGGAAATAGCTCATTATCATATTTTCTCCCTATTTGAAATGTCACATTGAGTATGTATCTTTCACGTCCACTACACTTTAATTAATTTGGACTGTGTTTAAATATATTACACAGCATGTTTTATTACAAAATTCTGACACATTCCCATTGATGAAGTGGGGCTTTCTTTCAAACACATGTAAAAGGCAATAGGAGCTACACTGCAAAATATTGTTTTAAATGCAATATGAATACCACATCGTCTCTGTGTCTGCCTATGTTTTTCTGTGGCATGGAACATACAGAGCAAAAACAACATTACATCCAAAGCTTGCTTGCTGTTTATTAAAGGGACAATGATGTTAACATTATTATTCTAGATCTAAATCTTAACCACTTACCTTATTTACATAATTGCAAGACAAACATATATTTTACTCAATGGCTGGAAAAGATTCCAGCAGTGTGATTGCCTACAAATTAAAAAGTAGAATTGCAGGGTGTATGTGTGAGATGAAAATGGCTTGTTTTAACACAGCTGGTGTATCTTAACTTCTGTGCACTTTCAAACATAGCACTTATAAGGATGCTTGTCCTCCTCCACCCAGGTCTCCAACATAGTAGAGGATTTATTTCATTTGCTAACCTTCCTCTGGAATGCAGTCACTCCAGAAGTTATTCCTGATTTATACTTGTTTAAGCAACCAGGAGAACCAAACCAGTTTTTTAAAAACTGTAAAAATAAGAGTTCATTCAACTTTCAGTGTTCCTTGGACTGCAGTCTTCTATTACTTAGATTTCTGTGCTGAATGGGATCAGGGATTTTGTGACTAATATCTAACTGGTAAGATGTCATCTCTGCACTACTGCTTCTGTTGAGGCACTGATGTATTAGCTCCTGAACTACTGTAAAACCATATTAGTTTGAACCATCTTGGGTACAACAAACAGCTGAGGACTTGCCTCCTCAGGGCAGTTCTATTACACCCTATTATCCCACCCACTAGATGCCACCAAGCGCTGATTGCGTTTGTATCAGGAAGGAATCTCTTTCCCCACTACTCACACCCCATTCAGGCACCATTTGGAGCCAAGGCTGGTGAAGGAGACCTGATTCACTCCCTGGGAGCCAACTGAGTCGTGTATCTCACACAACAAGCCTCTGCATGACATTACAGTCAATCCCAACGGCTTGTTCTAAAACATGTTCCAGGGACAGCTCCTTGGACCGTTGCTTCCTCATCCATCCTCCTAAGAGAGCAGTAATCAAAGTTTTATTATCTGAATCATGGATTCATTTTTTTTATTATTGTTATTTTCCCTAGCAGATGGCCTTTTTCCAAAATAATTTCATAAGCAGAGATTCTTATCATGGGGAAGGTAATACTGTTCTGAAACAAATTCCCAGATGGGACCACGTGGAATAAATGTGTTGTTCCTTAGATAAAGGGAAGGCGTTAGACTGCTGATCACTGTGTGGATGCTGCCACGGAGGAACAGCACAGCCCTGCTCTGTGCTATTAAATATTCTACTTCTTATTCTTCTGCCCTGAGTGTTCTCTCCTCACCCCACATAACCCTTTCCTCAGAAAACACTAAGAAGAAAAATGTTTTTCAGCATTTGAACAATAACAAAAAAGTTGTATTTAATTACAACACATGTCTGTCTTTAAAAATCTGGATTGGTTTTATATTTAATTCATTCACTGAATTGTAATAAGTGAATAAACCTAATTTGGAGAATAATAAAAAATATGAACTGTGTTGCTGAAGCCAAAAGCAATAACTGCAACTTGGTTTTTCCCAATTCTTTGCTCCTTCGGACCCAAGCATTACTGTTGCAATTTTTTTTTTCTGTATTTTAAGTGTTTTGTTCATTTGATTTCTGCATTAAAGGAACACTCCAGTGTAATATAAAGGAATACTATAATCATGATGTCTAATTACAAAGAAAAGCTAAGTGTCTAATATAAAAACATGCTATAAAAAAGAATAACTACTACATCAAAAGCCACTGACAGAACAATCTGATGAAGCAGGCTAGGAAACACTACTCAGCTCTCCCCCTTACAGAGTATGGGGAACCAGAAAACTTTACTGTGTGAGAAGATTGGGCAAGGTACCGGATAATCTCATCTAGGCTCCCTCTCCCATGAAAGGCTGGACAAAAGGACTTTCCAAGCCCCCTTCCAGCCTGGGCTACTCTGTGATTCTATAAGATTGGAAGATCTCTCTGATGCACGGCTCTCACATTAACTGCAGCTTTTCCTCCTTGGTTTCTGTTTAATTTTAAGAGGTTGTTCTTACTGTTTCGTTGGGTTTGGGGTTTGTTTGTTTGGGGTTTTTTGGTTTGTTTGTTTATTCCCCTGATTTCCAAGATTAACAAATGCGAAATGGTATCCTTTTGGCTGCTAGTGGGCAGGATCTTGTGTTCTTCACACATTTAGATTTTCCATCAAAATCATCAGGAATGTATTAAAACAAGCAGGCTAGTTTCCATCTCTTGGCACGAGTCAATGAAGTATTTAGATGTACATGAAACACAAGACTGACTATGCAACTGGCAGCTTCCAAAAAGGAGAAGATCATTTAAATATGTTCCTGAAGGAGCAATGTTTCTTCACCTGGCCACAACCAGCCCTACTTAAAGAAACAGTAAAATTGCGGACAACCTTGCCATCCACAGCTTCTCTCAAATTAACAAGCAATTTAAGTTTGTTTTGTAGGCCTTAAAAAGTCTGAAGACCACCTTGTATTAAAGGCAGCTCATTACTCTTGTCCATATGCAAGTGGATAGGAGTCTAATGTGCCAAATTCCAAGCCTGAAAGACTTTAACTGTAAACCCCTCCACAAGACAGAGGCATGAGTGACTTAGTTGAAAGGGACAAAGGAAATAAGCAGAACTGTCAGAAGGATTTTCAAATTCTCAACACCATCAATCCAGAGTAACAACCTTACTGAATCAGCAGAAATTATCCTGCAGAAAAAAACCAAAACAAAACCCAACCAGAAAAAACCCCAACCAACGAATGCAACCCAAATTCCAAAAAAAAAAAAAAAAATCTCTGAACATTTTTTTGCATCTTGTGTGTGGGACTTCTTGTTTCTGTATAACTTGGCAGTGGAGCAATTTTTAGCAAAGATAACAACAAGAAGATTCATCAGCAACCATACTGACATCTGAAGAGGCATATGCTCATAAGAAGCATTTTGCCTATTTGCTTTAACCTGATATTTAAACCCACAAAGTATAGATATACCTTAAATAATGTCATTTCAAATGTGCACAGGTGTGCATTTGTGCTTTTAAGATTATTTCAGAACTTCAAAAACATTTAATAAAATCCAGATAATGATACTATAATTATGACACCAACAAACAGGAACATTCCAGAGAGCATTGGTTGTTTTTGTTATTTCTATTTCACTTTAGAAAGAAATTTTAAGTAGGTTGTTCGGCTTTTTTTAGCAGACGACAACAGACATGAGACAAATCATACTTCTTAGAAAAGCATTCTCTATAGATAAGTTCCTGCTAACTCATTCTTCCATTGGCAGACCTCATTCATGTTTCCATGTTGATTTTGCTGAAGTGATTAAATAGCTTTAAGAACAATAGGATTAAAAGTGTTTTGAGGAATGGAGAAGCCTTTAGAAAGATTTTTTTTTCAGAGGGAAGTTTGTTACAGTCAATTGGCTACAAAGATGATGCAAACTGTCACATCCCCCTGCAATTTCAAAATGTGTTGATTTAAAAAGATTTAAGCAACTTAAGTACATTTTTCAGGATAGATTCTAGTCCAGAAGAATTCTGGTTACATTTGCCAGGCAATGATTCCCTCTGTTTGCAGCAGTGTCCATTCCTTTGATCTAGTGCTCCCATTCCGCATGCAACTTCCACTGATTTTATCATTGCTGCAATTAGTTGTCCTAAATCTAAAACAGTACTGGACACAGAATTTAACTTGGTGAAATCACACTTAATTTGCAAGAGATTCACTGCAATGTAATCTCTGCTGAAATGTTTACAAGTTGCCTGTGGAGGAGAGTTAAAAGCCAAAAGAGGTTTCAGAAAGATGCTTGTGTAAAGGCCATTGTACCTAACTGCCATATACCATGCTCCACCACAATCTCCAGGGTCTTCAGCCCTACCAAGAATTATAGCATTTCAGTTCACTTCTATACCCTACACCTTCCACTCAAAAGACAAAAACAAAGTGCATTAATCTGCTATAAAGTAGTAGGTATGCAAAATCTAATTTCTGTCAGCATCCTGATGAAAACCTCTGTGTAAGTCTAAAATCTTTATAATTTTTTTCAGCAAACTTTATCACTAAGATTTGTTTGCACTTTGGGTTTTACCTTCAGTGGCCTTGTACCTGCATGTTCCACACCAATAGTATAATAGTATAACTATAGTATCTATAGTATCTATAGTATAACAATAGTGTAATAGTATAACTTTCAGAAGCAGAAATCCTAGCTGCTACCAAATGAAATTAAAAATCTTGCTGCTTCTAGAAACATCAAACCCCCCCACATTTTCCTACCTCCTCTTTGCCAAAAAGGACTAAAAGGGAAAAGTATGTCAGAGGCTTACACATTGTTACCTTGACAGAAAAAGTTTCTTTTAGGCTCCAAGTAAGAGACTGAGCTATTATAGTTTTTATTTCTGCATGGCTCTAGAAAATTCATGGCAAAGGGATTCTGTGCTGATGGACTCTTGCTGTAGAAGGAAGCTACTCATCAGCTTGGAGAACATTCTCGGATTCAGTAGGCTCACAAAATAGTGACAACGCCGTTAGGCATAATGTCCTATCTGATATTAATGAAAACTTTTAAAGCATGAAAATGTGAACATATTTTCTCAGAGAAAGATATGTCTTAAAGCCAGCAGTATACACACACTTACAAACATAATGAGGTCTTTCTCCACAAAAAAACTTGTGCATTTTCTTTTTTGTTTTTATTTTTTTTTCCCTTCTTTTTTAATTGGTATTATTTTAGCACCAACACAAAACTTCAGTGTTTTGAGAATTAGGATGACACAGACAGATTATTTTTCAATAGAATTCATAATCTATTTATAAATTGAAAGGTCTTCTTTCTTAATGGCCTCTGTACCACTACAAACAGTGAAACTGCCAAGTAATGCTACTGATAGTTTGTCAGACTATGTATAAGAAGAGCTTGTACCTCTGTACCTGTTTGTATAGAGAATCAACCTGATTACTTGCAGGCACAAAGGGGTCATCCAATTAAAGATTTGGCATCCTAAAAGCTGTGCCTGGCTTTCTGAAATTCTGAGGGTCTGTTCTAGAGGAAAAATAAAAACCAAATTACAAGGCATTTTAAAGAGATTACCAAATATAAACTACGTAGCTATATAAAATATATATATGAATTTTAAATGCAAATGTTTGACAGATGCTTCCAGAGTTAGAAAGAATGGAAAAGGAGAGGAGGGATAGACTGGGAGAACTGAGAATGTGTCCAAGCTAGACAGATACGATCTAGATTACTCTTCAACTTATGAATCATAACAATTCTGAGTACAAGAAGATGACAGACAACCTTAATGAGTGGGAGCACATGAAGGTCAATAACCACATAGGTCTTAGAGACCCATTTACTGATTTAATCTAGCATCTTGAATCCACTAAATCTTGAAAACAGAGGTGCTGGAAGCCATTAAAGAAGAATGCTGTGAAAACCAATGTATGAAGCAATTTAAGATGTTCACTGATGACAGCATGTGAGCAACAGAGACCTCCACCCAAATAATATGTTCCATTTTTACATCTTGAGTCTGGATGGAATAAGGAGGTGGTTAAGAGCTGAGCTGAAGCTAAGCTGAAGACAGAAAGATCCAGAATTCTGAAGAATTCTGGGAAATAATAAAGGAAGAGGTAATTAGATTATGGCATCCTAGAAAACATAGGGAATTTGGGGCTAAGTAGTGGGGAAAATGGAAGGAGCAAAGAAAGAAGTTAAAGTCTGAATAAGATGACAGAATTTGGTGCCTAAAGATACCAAATTCCTCAGCATCTCAGGAATGCAAAAAGGTTGTGAGAAAATCCTGTTGAAACCTTGATCATTGCTTTTGCCACTGAGCTCATGTCCCAGTAGGGCTTTCTGCTTGAATCAGACTCTAGTGTGGGACATTTTAATTGTGATTGCAGGCCCAGCAGAAAATGATGAGCCTAATGGGCTGGTTATATTTAACATTCCAGAAAGAGAACATGTAGAGCAGGGTGGAACATCAAAATCGAGATGTGACAAAGTAATGAGTACCTGAAGTCAAAGAGTAAGGAAATAGATGGCAAAAGTAGGGCAAACATGCCTTGAAGAAAGGAGGATGATGTCCTGCTTTTGGATTGCTGCATTTCTTTACACATATTTCCCCAAATCTGTTAGCAGTGTTGTGACCTTGGCTATCTCAGTTTAAGTTCAGACTAATTTTTTGTTGTTGTTGTTTTGGTTTAGTTTCACCATAAAAGTGTGCATCTATCTAGTCTACAATCAAATTTACCTTAAATAGACAACAGCACAAAAAAGGTGGATTCATGGAACTGCTGAGGGGTGAAGGGGCCTCTGGAGACTCTCTAATAGAACATCTGTGCCCAAAGCAGGGACAACTAGAGAGGTTGGTCCAGTGAGGTTTTGAGTAACTCGAAAGATGGAGGTTCCTCCATCTCTCTAGGCAACTTGTTCCGGTACTCAATCAGTTTTATACTACAAAAGTTGTATTTTATGTTTACATGAAGTTTCCTGTGTTTCAGTTTGTGCTCATTACCCCTTGCTCTTAAACTGAGCATTATTGAGAAGAGTTTTGTTCTGTCTTCTTTACCACTGCCTCATCAAGTATTTTTTGCACTTTGAAAAGACCTGCCCCAAGTTCCCTCTTGTCTTAAGTGAACAGTCCCAGCTCTCTCATCCTCTCCCAGTGTCAGATACTCCAGTACTTTAATTATCTTCATGACCCTTTGCTGGACACTGGGGAGCCCAGAACTGGATCCAGAACTCCAGATGGCTGTCACCGGGACTGAGGAGAGTGAAGGATCATCTCCTTTGACCCATCTGTTCTGCAGTATAGCAAATAAGACAGAACTGTTGCAGGAGATTAGCAAAGGAAGACCCAACATATTGCATTTGCAGAAAAGACTGTGAGAAAAGCAGGGTGTCTGCTTTGGTTACACCAAAATATTTCACAGGGTTTCTCCACTATAGACTTTTCTGCTTTGTAGCTCTTGGACTATGGCAAATACTCAACACCAAAAACCAACATCCCAAGTAGATTTTAAAAAACACTTCATATTTTTCAAGATGGTTTATCAGAGTTGCTCACAACCTGTTTCAAGATCTAGATCTTTACAGAAACAGCAGAAGAGCAGCTAGCATTATATAACACAGCTACAACAAAGAAGCGTTTTTCTACATTAATTATCCCAGCTGATGAGAAGTAAACACACTACTTGTCAGAAGCTAGAAGAAATCACCACCAACATATTAAAATTTATCATAAATTCTAGAAAAATCTTCACAATTTTCCAGGGCCAAGCTTACTAGCATGCATAAACTGAGATGAACATTTATAGCCTTCCTTTTCCTCTCTCATTACAGTGCACACTCTCCTGCCTGTGAACAAAAAATCTCTGTAAGGTAGGCATCACAACAGGTGGTAAATACTCCAACATTTAAGGGCTTGTTTAGATGGTAAATGAAACTAATCCAATTAAATCAGTTGTAAATCACACCCTGAACATTTCATCAGTAGTTAGCATGAGACAGAGATTTCAGAGCCATTTCAGTACAGATAAATGTGATTTCTTTTATCAGCTTAAATTACACCAAAACTAGGGTTTACAAATAGACCTTAATCAAAATATAATTAATTAGAATGCAGTTATTTCCTTTGGTTCTAGTTACCACATAGATGAATCCTAAGACTTTGTAAACATATGCATACACACACAGAACACTCACTGGTTCACTGGGAAGACAGATTACAAATTACTCAGCGCTGCCAATTAGTGAACAAGCAGGGCAAAAAAATCTGCAAATAGCGGCAGAGCAGAATGCTTCACAAAATGTATGCTGCTTCTAGTATTTGAAAAATGTCATAACTGATACTGTGAAACATCCTACTCAGAGAACCAGGGAATATCCTGTAACACTAGATATCGGAAAATATATGAGAATATATAACACATAGGAAAGAAATTCTCATTACAGGCCTGGGTTAAATATTTAGCAAATATTCTCAGAAGAGACACACGTCAGCTTGAGATACATATCAGCAAATGACAAGGGAAGCTTTTATGCTGATGGATTGGCATGATTGTTCAGGAATACTGGAAGTAATTTTCTGCAGGATGCCCAAAACCAAATTAGTGTTACTATATACACAGCCCCCTGTTAAGCTTTCCACCAGCATTTCTGTGGTCATGTTATACCAGTGCAAATGTGCAAGAGCCAGCAAATCTTTAACTCTGCATATTCTGCAGAAAGTTTTCAAATAACTTCCTGTGAGGATTCAACAGAAAATTTTGACCTGCTAAGCTCATTCAGTCAGGGAAGAAAAACTGTGCCACATGACCAATAACAAACAGGCTGTACAGCTTAAATTACCGATATTGAACACCTCCACAAACCACAGAGTAATTTACAACATGTCAGTCAGCTGCAAAGACTTCTGAGGAAATGGCAGCCAACTGGGAGGTGTTGCGTAAAGAGGCAAGATTCAAATAAGCAAATGAGGCAGCTTTCATACTTACATAACCTAATGCAGCATCTGCATTACTTTCACTCTCTTGTTAGCAAGTGGGACTGTGTTCCATGGATCATGTAGACCCTGTGCTCTTATATGGAGCTGCTTTCTGTATCAGGGCACCCCAAGCAATGCAATACAGGAGGGGCATGTCCAATATATAAATAGATCTTCACAAAATTAGCATCACTGACCTCTAGTCAGGATCCAGTCCCTGAGGGACAAAATGCTGCAGTCAGAGTCAGGATGACTCCAGGCAGATGCCATACCCACTATGTGGATTAAACACGAATGTCTGGTTTAAACATAAATGTCTGGGTGAGTTTTTGCCATCCCATAATAAACTTATATTTTCAGATGGCTGGCTCGGTGTCAAAAGACATGAAAAGGGATGTGATTACTCTCTGCAAATATACCAAGGAGAAAGTATATGATAGGAGGAAAGAGGAATGTAAAAACAATGTTGGCACAGCAATAGGGAGAAGTCAGCCAGCAATATGTTTAGATATTAGGAAAAAAGTTCATAAGTTTCAGGGAAAAAAGTGACCCTGGGGCAGATATTGCATAAATATAACAAGGGAAGAAATCCTTTCCTCATTTTTAAGATGGTTGATGCTGAACATAATACAATGCAGTTACTTGTTGCAGGAAAGGACAGGCCTGGGAAGGTCCCTCTAGTCCTGTCAAAATTTATATATATAGATAGAGAGATAGACATAGAAAAAGCCTGGTTGCACATAGCAAGGTGAGCCTCAAAAGAATATGAACAAAAGCAAATTTATTTCCTCAAGGAAAAAAGAAACCAAAACCCAGCAGTGAGTAGCTAACATAAGCAACCACGTTATAACTTTGGATGTTGTTTTTTTCAAAATATTGTCATACTGTTGTCATGCAGCTATTATGAAGAAATCACACTGTGAAGCAAGAAGCCTTCCTGCAAACCAGGATGGGAAGCACAGAATCAGCTGCAGTTTTTTCACTGCAGGGGTTTCTCTAAAGGAAAAAATAATAATATGATCATTGGTTTTGCGCACACACACTAAGAAAAATTTAGTTTGCAAACAATGAACATCCTTTGTGTTCAGTGTTGGCAAAGCAATTGATTCTAGTTTGAGATTGGACTTGTGCCACTGCAAAAGCAGTTTGTCTTTTCTGTTCTGAAAAGTACTGTAATGAAGAGCTTCAACAGACCTCTCTGTTTTATCATTAGACTCTGGCTATATTTTCTTTCAATTTCTCTCACTTCACCAAAAAAAGTGTGGAATTCATCATTCCAGCATATTGAGAAATAAAGTAACTATGAAATGCTGCAGAAAATGTTAGAACTTATTATATAACAAAAAAGCCCCAACAACCCATAGACACCAAAGACAAACACAACAAAGCAAACAAAACAAAACCCACCCAACACTAAATTTCCAATATACTGTTATCTTCTCCCTTCACAGCATTTTCTATGCTTTCTTCCCCAACATTCAGGAACACATGAAGATATGACTTCCCATAAGTCCAACAGGTCTTAGTATGCATGCTATACACATGGTGGAGTAACAGAGAAACCCCCACATAATTATCAGGCAAGAAATAGGGTCACATAAATAGAAAAGATTCCTAGAGTGCCAGAGAGCTTTTCTTTTGTACTTTTATGTGTTCAAGAACTCACATTTCCTCTCAAAGCAGATACCTTTGTGTATTCAAGCAAGCAGAATGAGTCCACTTGAAAAAAAAATCTGTCCTTCCAATGGCACCTTAAGATAAAATATGAGTAATCCGCTATAAAAAATGGGACCTTGCTACTGATTTCTGAGTCCAAAAGCCTCTTTATTATTCAGTGTGTCTAATATGGGATTCCACTTCTCCCTGTGAGTGCTGTACCTCTCATATCCTCAGACTATCTTGGGTAGAACAATCCTGCTGCATTAAAAAAGACTCAGCCTTAAAACTTGACAGACGTTTCTTTTTAACACCTTTTATACAAAAGCAATAACAGCAGGTAGTAAACTAACACTGCTGCACAGCATGGTATAGGAAGGAAGTGCTATAAACCCTATCACAATTATTTCAGTGAAAGACAAGGCCATCATTAGTGCCGTATTGATCAACCTCCCCCTCCCATCTCCACTGTTTGAAAATTCATTCAACATTATTATTGCTGCCTCAGACAGCATTATTATAACAGACCTGCATTATACAATAAGAGACTTTGGTATAATTGACATCTGAAGCACCAGGGAGCTTGAATGTTTGCTGCTGGTTAGAATGAGGTCTCCAGAGGGACACTTTCTTCCTCGCAAAAGTGGCTATCACATAGCCATTGCAGTGTGTAAATCAAATCCTCAGCGACTGCTGTTTTTTCATTGCTTGTCTGTGACCTGGAACCAGATCTTACAACACTGTGCGGCTGATCATCCACCTCTGGAACCCACAATAATACTTGACGAACCAATACTTGGAAACTGGGTAAAAGCAAATGACCTATCTGAGTTAAAACAACAGAAACTTGTTTATTTTTTAGCCTAGTTAAATAGGAAATTGGATATATAATCCCACTGTTTGGTGCTGTGGAAAATCTCTGGCTCCCATGCATAGTTGGGCACAGGCCAGACACAGGAAGCACAGGTAGATCTAAAGCATCTATTCCTCCCACCGCTAACCAAATTAAGCTTTAGCCAGAGGTGGTCATTAAAAGACGCACATGTTGCACATTAAAGGCCATGTGGAAATCAAAGCCAGCAATTTACATAGGGTTTCTGCTAGTGTGAAAGCCCAGGCACGCCTGGGACCTCCATCTGGCAGGAGGCTGAGCATGGGAGCTGATGCAGGCAGGCACACACTGAGTCCTACTGAGCCCTGTCCCCCACTGGCAGCTGCGCAACGAACAAAGCACTCGAGCAGAATCGGCCCCCAGACAGCACATTAGAAAGGCCAATTCCTAATGTCTGACCAGAGCCAGCTCAAGCTACTGGTAATGATTTATAAGGGGGAAATTTTTATTTCAGCCCACAGAAATTGCATTTGCCACAGAATGGGGAAATTCTCCCGCATACCCCAAAGTCAACATAATTCACAAAGTTCATACCCCACGTCAGCTGGCCTGAGGAGGAATTCCACCTACACAATATTTGCATGGATTCACTAGCCCAAAGGCCTCCAGATCACTCATTTAAATTGTGACTCCCTGGGTAATTGTCAGCTCCCCACTCTGCCCATACCAGCTATGTGGGGCACAGCCAAAGAACAATACACAGTTTTGTTCCCTGTTGACATCATGGCTTCAAGGAAATGCTACAAACTGGCACAGGTCACAAACACTTACTCTTAAGCCAGGACCTGAAACGGCTCTGCCAATACCAGAACCAAGGAAGAAGTGGGCAATGGGGAAGGCTGAGAAGACAACTGCAGTTTTCTTAGGGAAGCGAACCCTCAAATCCAATAGGATTGCTCAGGACACGTGAGGGAGTGTAAGATCTGTCACCCTCACCTGAGCCAATTTCCAGCAAGGTGACATTCATGAGTTCACGTGGCAGGAGAAAGATCACACTACTGTGTACACAGCCTGCTCACCTCCCCAAAAAGACTACTTTCACCCTTTCCCTGGTTAGGCAGAAATTAAACAGTTTTGTGGTACAGACCAGTGCCTGTTCCCCATGCCAACCTGGATTCAAACCCTGACACCGTGCTAGTGGCTGGTTGCTGCTTGGCTTTGATTTACTGGGCTGGTGTGGGTGGGGAAGCAGGAGGAGGAACTGCTTGACATGATACTGAATGTGTATCCTTACAGTCTAATGAAACCCTGGTGCTTTGTGAGTAGTGAGTCGGGCAAAGACAGGAGGGGGCTGCTTGCCACCTTGTTAGAGATAGATATCTCTGGTTAAACCAGCAGGGAAGTAAGGGGTGCTGGAATAGAGGCCAAATGCAGGAGAAACTGCTGCTTGCATGGAAGAAGAGCACATGGATCTAATTCTACTCAGAACCCAACAGTGACAATGCTACTCCTGCATTTAAGGAAAAGAGGAAAGGTGACTAATGGAGTTTGCTCGGGAGGAGGTGAGAGACCCAAAGTCTTGTCTGCTGCAAGGAAGGCTCTGGGCTCTTTTGCCAGTCCCTGCCAATGCCCTTGGCTCCCTCTGGAACAGCAGAAGACACAGACATACGCTGAACTGAGTGGATGATCCAGCAGCCCCCCAACATTAGGGCTACAGTGCCAACATTTGTTTTCAATATTCAGGAAAGCCAAACAACTAAGGCTTAGCAGTTTACTGAGAGAAATCAACAGAAGTCATGGCCCTGAAACCTCAGCGGTGCTCTCCTGCAATTATTTAAAAAAAAAGACCCATCTTATTCTCCTGTATTTGTACTCAGCAGGGGGAGGTGAACTTATCTGCTGCCTGTGATGTTGGCTTAAGAGCTCTGCTTAGGACACCATCATAATTCTTGTCTTTCTTTTTTGCTAATGGTTGCATACCTTTGATTAAAACCTGCATGGTGCATTAAAGGCTAAAACAGATGATGAATGCCATGTAGTACTTTGCGTTAGATCAGAGTTGATTAGAATTTTTGATGATCCAGCAGCTAGAAGAGGAAACTGCATGAGCAGTGAAAATATTCAGCTGTTACTGTTGTAGGAGGCAGTGTCTTTTGTTTGACACAAGATACAAAACAGTAACTAAATGGACAATGTACTCTCTTGGTCAATGAATAGCTTTACAGCACAATAGAGCTCTGTAAAGAAAAGATGGTGAATTAATCAGTCCAAATATTTGTAAGACTTCTTGCTTGTTTTCAAGTGGGTAACCCTCCCCCCACAACAGTTTTGAATCCTGATGCTAGTTAGCTTATTTTTCATGACTGCAAATTTAACAGTCAAGTATTTTAAAGAAACAAGCTAACAGCAAAGCCATGTAGTAAAAGTTAAAGATGCTGACCCAAGTGCATATCACATCAGCATCCAGACAGATATTTTTATTAATCTCTGCCAACACACCAGTTAAGCAAAATACTATTGCTGCTCTGGGTGAAAAGATTTAGTTAAACAGGACAGACCAGTTGCAGAGGAGGAAGCTGCCTGATTAAACATAATGCTGGCAGAAAACTGGCAGTATGAGCAAACCCAATGTGCCATGGAGGGAGGCTCACTTTCTAAGGTCATCCAAAATATGAGAGAAAAGCGCATAAAGCAAGGGTATTGAATAGGAACAGAAGGAAAGAGCCAGAAATGAGTAAGGAGAGAAGGAAGAGAGGAAAGAAATTATAAAATAGGACAAAGTGTTTTTATGGTACTGACTCCAAACAAGAAAAATGGATTTTATGTTTTCTTCAGTGATGTTATTAACTTAACAATAGGATTTTTAATTTTTTTTATATGTAGTTTTTAAAGATCTCTTCCTTCATAAGATAATTTTTAAAGAAAGACACTTATTGAAGCATCTTGCAAGACAGGGCACAAGTTATTGGCTCACTATTTGTCAAAATGTTGCTAAAAACCATCAGTTACCTTTCCAGTCAAACTGAGTTTCAGTAACTCTGTTAACCTTTCCAGATCAGTACACTGATGTTGCAGTGGTTTCTTTGTCAGTTAATGCCCTCTACACGCACTTCTAGACTAGGTCATGGCACTCTGATCGATGGATGGCTGAGGTTACAGAGCAGAAGGGAAGTTAAATCCAAGACCTCTCTCTTCTAAAACTATAGTTTTAGAGTTGAGTCAGAAGTAGGAACACGTATTTAGAACAAGTATCAATATCTTCAGGTTCACAGGCCATTCTAGTGTTCAAGTTAGAGCTGCTTTTCAAATCAGTTTATATATATATATATATATATACACACACACACACACACAGAGATCTGGATCAAACTGCCAAATCTCCTCTCAAATTTAAGAAGGGACAAGTGGCTAGAAGGCATACTTTGAGAAGCCCAGAAGTAGAAGGGAAAGCCACAAAGGCCACAGAAATGGAAACACTTCTATTGGTATCACATACAAAACCACTTCCACAACTGTAAGGAAGCTGTAACTTGCTCTTGCTCCAGGCTTCCTCAGGGTGTGGGGTTCAGAGACCTGGATCCTGGATCCTCCTGGACAAATGCTCTGTTCACCATGCAGAGAGATACAAGTTCTCTCTCAAGCAACTCTTGTTTGAATCCCGTACATAGGATTCCGACCAGTTCCTCTCTCCTGCATGTACTTTATCCATCCTAGCTTGGATGATGCTGAGAAGCTTTCCTTGTGCTTTATGTCCATGAAAATATGAGTGCCCAAGGCAGAAGGAAGCCATTGCAAGGCCTACTTAACTTGAATATTCATTCAGCAGATTACAGAAAGTCCTGCCCTTTCTAGGCCAGTGAAAGCTT
Organism: Sterrhoptilus dennistouni; assembly: GCA_013397095.1. Lineage (NCBI taxonomy): Eukaryota > Metazoa > Chordata > Aves > Passeriformes > Zosteropidae > Sterrhoptilus > Sterrhoptilus dennistouni. The sequence continues at coordinate 171,274 of VWZU01010549.1, read as the reverse complement.
TTGTCCCATCCAAGTGCAGTATCCAGACACGCTTTTCCTAAAGTAGGCTGCTGTAGTCAGAGAAAAAAAAGAAAAAAAATCACAACAAATTAGAGCAGCATTTCTAGCTGCAAAGCACACGTAGTGCCCTTTTTGAATTTTTGCTACCCACAACTCCATTGCAGCAGATTATGCGTTTAAGATGCACAAGTGAAAAAGAATCATCCTAGAAAGAGGTTGAAACAAAAGCAAACTATTGCACAGACAGCTTCAAACAAAAGTAGCATGACAAGCTAAAGAAGTAACTAAATAATCTCTTCTCTTATGGAGATAATAGGTTTTGATTCCCAAAAACTGTATCAAATTTTGTATGTATTTGCACTCTGCTTTGGTTACATGCTCTTTCTCCTCAGTGTTTGAAAGGGAACATACTCCAAAGGCACACCAGCTAGATTACACGGGTACATTATAAGTTTCACAATCTTGAGAGCATTCTACTTTGATCTCAGAAGTTGATTGTTGGAATCCCACAGAGCAAAGAGATAGCACAGGAGGGTCTTTTCACTGATACACACATAAGAAAAAATTTGCGAGATTTCTGTGAAATTGCTTTGGTTTAGAATTTTCTCAAGTGTTTCATTTCAACTATAAATAGAAAACAGAATCTCATGACAAAGATGTAGTTGACATAGTGTGCAATTTATCATCTGTGAGCACATTTCAGAGTGCTTGTCTCAAAGCTGACATGCTGTGTGGACTCTGCAATATGACTATGTTAATATATTCCATGACAAATGCAAGTAAAAGTAGCTGAGATACAAACAATTCACAAAGAAAATTCTCCATTGCCTCTCCTGATCTGGACTTCTTTCTGATAACAGATAACCTTGGAGAGACAAAAAACTTCCAGCATAAATGGAAAAACCATTGTTTCTCTGGATTACTTCCTACTGTGTTTTTGCCATGGGTTGTAAAGACCTATTCCTGGAAGCACACTTAAATAGATTTGACTTCTTCCCTACCTATAAAAATACTACAGACATGCAAATGATCCATAATATATATGTAGACAGACACGGAAGTCAACGAACCAACATAAACAAAAAATACAGTATCTGATTCCTGACTGTCACTTCCTTTCAGAGTATTTTTTCTCTTCTGAACTGTTTCTGGAAGGAATGAAATAGTAAAGTTTTACAGTATAATGCTCTTATTCTCCCACATCTCAGACAGAAGATCCACAGCTGTAAATATAGGTTGACTGTCCTAGTACCAGCACAACTGAAAGAACCAGATGACCTCACCTGCTAAAATCCAGTGTAAAGTGTCAAGGGCTGTAAATGATTTTAAGGCTGCGGCACCCTGGAGGTGAGGTGCCCAGCCTCAGAATCCAGATGGTGACTATTGCAGCAGAGGTTCTAGATTCAGCCCACATGAATATTGGCTTCAGAGACCATACAGTACTGAATGCACTTGGATAATCACTGAGAATTTTTTCTTCCTTGTGCTCTAAGAGGCTACCTATGTGCTTCAAGGGCAAACTTGTAACTTTTCTATTGTAACAGTCAAGCTGTTTAAAGGCTTTCCTGTATTTTCAATCCACTTTCCAAATTGTTTTGCACAGGTCTAAATCCAGACTGCTGAGTCTGGCTCCAGGAAAGTCTGGATTTGCACAGGGATGACAGGTTAGCAGACTTAAGCCCACTGTTTTTCTTTTACAACTCTTGCAATAAACTAAAACAACAGCAGACAACAATTCCTAAAAAATAAGGCCCTGGCTGATACTTGATGGATTTTTCTTCACTTCCTGTAGCACCTGCTTCTCTTAGCACCAGCAGCACAGACTCCTGCAACTGGGAATATCAATAGCCTCCTGCTCTAGTGGACACACCACCAGAGGGCAATGAAACACATGGATTTCATCAGCATCTTGCAGATGGAGAATTTTGGCCCCGAGTCTGGCAGGTGAAAGCTCCTGTGACAGCCATAAACACACTTAGCAGATGCCGTGAAGAGATCAGGACCCATTTTAAACTACAGCCACTCTGTGCTTCTACCCAGCATTACACAAAGATCAGGCTGCAACTTCTACTACTCTTCAGACCTTGAAAAGCCAATATCTTCCATAGTCCTAACAGACAAAAATTTACTGGTGACCTTGGTGTCTGAGGCATGTACTTCCACTGGAGAAGCCTTACCCAAATCTGTCCACATGCCACTGGCTTCATGCTCATTCACACCACTGCACCTCCATGCAGCTCAGGAGAGGGGGAAATCCAAGTTCTGAGTAATGGCTCATTCAGATGAATTTGATGTCTCTTGGACAGAAATTACAATGTTCTTTGGCACATGGCAAGCTGCCATTGAGTAGCTTCCACTCTTCTGGGGTGGTTTTCACTTTTTCAGGTCTATTATTTGAAAATGCTGTTTTTGAAATCCAGAGGCCAAGAACTGGTTATGCATTTTTCAGTGCTAGATTATGTACAGAAATTTATGTAATGTACACCTGGTTTCAAGTCACCTTCCAACATTTCATTATTTTCCAGAGCAACACATGGCCATTGATTAAGTACAGAATCAAAACTGAATCTTGTATTTTATGGGTGACTGATTTTTTAATGTCACAATTTAATCATCTTGCTTTGGCACCAAAAACTACTACCTGCTATTTTAAGCACCAGATACAGGACTAGGGTATCCTAGGTAAATTCAAATTGGCCTAATATAGAAGGTGGTTACTACTGTTTATATGATGAGAACCCTCTGAATCAGCTGCCTCTTCTGACAATCTGTGTATTCAGAAGGTGCTTGGGTAGAATAGCTGGCTGGTATCTTTTCAGCTCTGCTGGTCTCAGCTCTGGAGTACTCCTGAACAAGTTCAGATATTGATGGGTACTCAAAGCAGGGTCCCAATATCCAGGTATCAACAGTTTCTTCCCTGTTTTCCTTGCCTCTAATCCGGGGTTTGATCAGGGAATTTGTTGAAGTCCATGGGAGCCAAAGTGATTTCATAGCTTTAGAGAATCAGCATCTTAATCACGTTAAAAATACTCAATTAATGCAAAGCCAAGGGATGAAGGTTTGCCTTTGTATTAATTAAAGTAATTAGAGCTTTAAAAGGCAGGTATGCTGTCTGCTAGACAGCATCAAACAGAGTAACTTTTGTCTTCCAAGCATGAGTCAGAAGGTTAGATTAACTTTCAACGCTACAATACTGGCATTAGTTATTGATATCTCAAATACTGATACCTTGGTGGGATTTGCATACTCACCAGTGAGGGAGCTCAACTCCAATAAGTACAAAAATAGTGTTCAAAAAGTCTAAGAAAATAAAGAGTTCAAGAAGTCTAAGACTGAGTTGCTCTTAATAGAGAGGCTAGGATAAGTCTTCTGTAAAAAAAAGGAAAGTAGTTGGTGCACATAAAAGAAGAACAGATTTAAATGTAGGCTGGGAGGGGAAGGAAAGGAGAAATGAGACTGGGATTTGGAACAAGATTCCGTAAAAGGTTGTTTTAACTATTAATTTAGGAGTAAACATCCTATTAAATTCTTATGGAATGTGTGCATGAAAAGTGGTAGCACAAGTCAGATCTGCCCCATGTGGATGTTGTTTATGAAGCAGCCTCCTTGGAAGTGCTCCTCAGACTTTTGACAAATGAACTTTCTGTAGGTTGTACATTTGAACATGGAGTGCCTATTGTTCCCATCTGCCTTTTGCTTGTAGAGTTCCTTGGGGGCTTAATAGAGAGACAGACATTTAGTAGAAAGAAGGCTTTATGGAGTGGCAAAAGCACATTCTGGGAGAATGCACTAGGAAGAAAAAAAAGAAAGCACAACAAAAACAACTCACAACCAACCACTGTTTTCAACAGAAATTAAACCATTGCAGAAGAAAAATGCTTTTAAAAAAGCACATACATTTTTCATAGAGTGGGCCTAAAGCACTTATTTATATTTCATCTCTGTATGACACGGTTCTGCTCATCTAATTCCATTTAGAACATTACAATTTTTGTTTCAAATGTCTCTGTGCTGAAGCATATTCTCTAAAGTGCCCTGGAGCTGCTGGTATTGTTAATATTATCTAAATGACTCATTCGAATTTTTAAGGACAACTCAGCTTAGAAATACAGTATTCTGTTTTTCAGTTATTTTAATTTGAAAGTTTTTAGTTTGGGGTGCAAAGAAGAAAAGATGCAGAACATCAGATGCAGAACAACAGATAGCACTTGAATAAAGTCAAACAATTGCTGCTGCTTTCCACTTTACAGGATGAGGCCAGACGCGAGCAAGTGGCACAGTTTCTCCTGATACGCACAGAGTAAATCTCGACTACTTATGGTGTTTCTGCAAAGGCCCCTTCACAAAAAACAAGCAAACAAAAAAAATAAAACAAAACAAAAACAAAAACAAACAAAAAAACCCCCAAACAAACAAACAAACAAACCACAATCAACCCCTGAAATATCTCTTTTTTTAATTATCAACCATCAAGCACTGCTGCTTATATGATCTCTATTTCTGTGGTGCTGCTACATATTTCAAAATTTGCAGAACTTTGACTGAACATTTTATGCATGCATTGGTTTTGCACACCTTCATATACCTGTATAGTGAAATTCTAGCTCCAGTGAAGCAAAAGTTTTCTTAAAATACATCTTATACTATAATTCTATGCACACAAACATTTACAAATAGTTGCTTGCATATAGAGAAGGTCAGATTCTGTGTCACATATATCACAGAGCCCCTGAGGCTGCAAAGTCTACATTTTGGAGGTAGGATTTGTTATTTTGCTGAAGTAGACAGACTTAATGGCTAAATTGTATGCTTTCTAGAAAAAGAATTCAAACTCAGGAATACCTGAGTTTGACTTCACTGACATGAAAAAAGTCACTGTAGAAAGAATGCTCCTCTGGTACCAGCACACAGCAAGACAGGAGTCCATGGCTGTTGAGCTACTTTAACTACCAGAACGCCACTTAACATGGATTACCTTTACATTTGCACTGGTAGTTTCCACACAGAATCAGAAAGCTCATTGGAGAGGATATTCTTTCAGGCAGTACAGACATTCAGTTGAGCTCAGTCTATAGGATTGCATGGCTTTTACACATGGAAATGCACCATTTGAACTGTGTATGTTGACTGTTTGAAATTAAACTAAAGCAAGCTGGACTTCTGTTCCACAGAGAGTAAGATTTTCTCAGGCTGTCAGAACAAGGCCTCTAAGGGAGTCAGGCCATTTTTTCAGAACAGAAAAGAGCACTTTCCTAAATAACCACTCCAGCCTCCACCAATCAGACAGCATATATAGATATCATTTCCTAAAAGTTAAGGCAAAAAGGGATACCAGATGCACCTACTGTGTATTCACAGACCATTAATTTTAACCAAAACATCTAGCTGATGCTCAAAGACTTTAGTGACAGGAAAGCATTTCTCTGCATAGAAAATTATCTGCTACAGGCACACGGTTGGCAAGACCTGAGGAAGACATGCAATGGCAAGGAATTAATCACCTGAGATGTACACAAATGATCCCAACAGACGAACCACAGCTCATGCTATATGAGGTGAAAGATCCACAGAGCCTGCCAACCTGACCCAGGGAACACTCCCTCCCAAACCAACTAAGGCAATCTGTAATCACTCTCTATGCCACCTACAAAGAGATCTCCTGCTCTGGCCAATCTCTTGTGCTGCAGGGGAAAGCAGTCAATAACAATAAAAAGAAGCCACATACAGAAACCTTCGCTCCTTACGCAAGGGAGGAGATGAAATCTGACCTGATCATCTTCAGAGAAATTTGGGTCTGTTAATTGTCTTAATGTGGAGTTGCTGTCTATAAGCTTTTGAGTTGAATGCTTTCCCATTAAGGAAAGTAATGAAAAAGGCAAGCTATCCAGGCCAGGATTGAGCTCTCATCATCAACAGACCTTGCAGCCAGAAAGCAGCTTCTTATTTCAAGACTGAGTGAGTTGAACTTCAGCTTCTGTCAGCCAGGTGGAAAAGCCTCTGCTGCCAGGTGTCTTCTTCAGACTGACCTCTCACCCTGCTCTTAAATTACCTGAATACTCTGAATTCTTGACACCCTTCATCCTGTTTTTTTTTTTGCCAGCCCTTAACTCACATTATAGCCCAGCTTAGACAGAATAGGACATATCATCTGATGAAGAAACCTACAAACATTACTAAATGTTTCTCTTTTTTGTGGATCACACCATCCCTTTTCTGCCACAACACAGCAGGAAAAATTAAAATTAAATAAATTATCTGTGATGCCACCTAAGTCCTTCCATAAACCACTGTTTTCCAAAATGTGTTTTACTCTATTCTCCATGCCAGTATATACCAGGTCAGACTTGACTGTATTAAAAAATGCTCTTTGGTCACAAAAGAAATCTTAAACTAAGTGATTATTCTTTACTTGGCCTTGTTGTTTATTTTCTTGCTAACCTTTTCCTCAAACCTGATGTTATACATCAGCAGATGCCATACATTACTGACTATATCACTGATTAAGATTTGCTTGGCTCATTCCCTCAGTGTATGGAGTTAAAACTACTGTAAAACTGTAAAACTTGTACTTGAACAAGCTGAATGAATTTGGAGGAGAGGATGCTTCCTATAAATACTGTCAACTAGAAGCAGAGAAAGATTATTGAATACTTTAGGCAGTGGGTAAGCTATAAAGCAGAAGAATATTTCTTTGCTTGCACAGAAAAAAACCCAAAACAAAACAGTAGAGGAGGGATTTTGCTCAGGGGACAGCAACTGCATTGCTGATTGAGGTGGAAAATCTGTGAAGGAGCCTCTTGTTAGAACTGTTGGCAGTGTATCATCCACAGCAGTACATGCTTTCTCTTCACCAGACAGGGATTTTTCATTTCATCTATCATTCAGAGCTTGTTGTAACGCTTCCAAAAGTCACATTACATTGTCATACACTCCCATTAACACAAAGACTTTCACTTCATGAAGAAATTGGCTGCTGTGGAAGATGGGCATAGGAAGCAGGTGCTAGAGGTGGCCTTTTCACATTGAGATATTCCATCAATACAATCAGCCAGAGAAGCTGTGTTTCTTCTGAAGACAAATTGCATTTTCCCCAGCTTCCTGAACAACAGTTTGTTCCTGGGTGTTCTGAATATTTCTAATATCCTTCTCCATCACCTTCCCAATTACACTACTTCAACAATCCCAGCAAAATTAAACACTGGAGTTGCTTCCACCAAGTAAAAAAAATTCTGAGACCTAAGGAAAGCCCAGCAACACATCTAAAACTACTGGCTATGATCCTCTTCCCTAAAGAGAGGAAGGCCAGGCCATATCATATTTTCTTCCTAAGAAGGAGATCACTTTTCCCCTCAACAAAAACACTACAATAAGCCATGTCAGAAGTAGTAGCTAAAGTAGTACTTTGAGTGGTCAGGAATGAAAACAGAATGGTGCTTCAAATTGCCATTCTAGAGTAGAGAATGAAATAAACATAAGTCAGACCATGGTTTCTAAATTTCCATACCTTCAAATCAGTGTGATAATCATCTTTCAATGTCAAAGGATAAAGAAAGTAAAATTTAATATGATCATTATTTTCCTTTAAGCTTTGCAGTCTCCACATGTCTGAGCTTACAGGGTACAAAAGTATTGCCTTACTACAGAGGCAGAAGTGATCAAGGAAGCTGCATGGGCATTGGATGTGCTTTTTGGAATACAAAGAAGAATAGGCTCATAGATAAAGAGTCAGCTCAGCAACATAAATTCTGTAACTTGTTAAATACACCACCACCACTATCCAACGAAAAATTTTAGGTATTTAACAAGGTTAGTAATTTGGTACAATGGGTTGATATTCATCACTGGATCAACATTTACACATACAGTAAATTAATTCTAAGCGTCTGATGTTAAGAGAAATTGTATAACTGCATACACTGTCAGGATTCCTGTTTATATATATCCTACTTAATGTCTTTATTGACAATCTGAATGAGGGGATTGATTGTACCACTAGTGATTTTGCAGATATCTCCAAGATGGGTGGGAATGTTGATCTGTTGTAAGGTAGAAGGGCTCTGCAGGGGGATCTGGACAGGCTGGATTGATGGGCTGACATCAAAAGTATGAGTTTCAACAAGACCAAGTATCAGGTTGTACATTTTGGCCACAATAGCCCCAGCAGCACTCTAGGAGACAAAGTGGCTGGAAAGCTGCCCTGCAGAAAAGGACCTGGGGGTGCTGGATGAAAGTGGCTGAACATGAGCCACTGTGCGCTCAGGTGGCCAGGAAGGCAAAGGGCATCCTGGCCTGTACCAGCATTAGTGTGGCCAGTGGGGCCAGGGAATTCTTTTCCTATACCCGGCCCTGGTGAGGCTGCATCTTGAGTACTGTGTTCAGTTTTGGGCCCCTCACCACAAGAAGGACATTGAGATGCTTGATCGTATCCAGAGAAGGGCAACAAAGAAGTGGAAGGTTGTGGGGCACAAGTCTGATGAGGAGTGTCAGAGGGAGCTGGGGGTGTTCAATCTGGAGAAAAGGAGGGTCAGGGAGGACTTAATCACTCTCTACAACAGCCTGAAAGGAGGCTGTAGCCAGGTGTGTCAATCTCTTCTACCAGGTGACCAGTGACAGGACAAGAGGACATAGTCTTAAGATGTGCCAGAGGAGGTTTAGGATGGACATTAGGAAGAATTTCTTCACAGAAAAGGTGATTAGACTTTTGAATGGGCTGCCCAGGGAGGTGGCAGAGTCACCATCCCTGGAGGTGTTTAAGGAAACACTGGTCGTGGTACTCAGTGACAGGGTCTAGTTAACATATTGCATTTGGTCATAGGTTGGATTCCATCATCTCCGAAGTCTTTTCCAACCTAACTGATTCTGTTAGCATTTCATTACAATTCTGTAGCATTTCATTACAACCCACAGGTAAATATTACAGTTTTAAATAGTAGTATCAAATATCACTGTTTGCTAACTGATTTTTTAACTTCAGGGGCAGTCCTTGCAATCCTAAGCCCACCTATTGCTATTGACCTCATTAAATACTGTGTTCAAAAGTAACTTTAACAGCAAACTGTAAACAGACTGACACACATATGTCAATGAAGCCTAAGGAGCTAAAGAGAAGAGTAAAATAAAGCAAAGTTATATCACGCAGAGCCTTGATGGTCTGGCTACAAGAAAGTCTTGGGTCTTTACCTTGGTTCTAGGTCAGTTGATTGAGTCAAGTGACCAAAACTTCGCCTCCTTCTGAAGAGCTGTAAAGTTCAGGATTATAGTTATTGTCTGGGCGAACCAAATCATAGCCAGCACTGATAACTGAGTAGTATTAAACACTAATTCCAGTGGCATAAGGTGACCTAACACTAAGATACTCAAGCCCTTTCTAAAATGTTTCAACTCATTTGAATGGGCAAAGATGTCTTGATTCTTCTGCTTTACGCAGATTTGTTGCCTTTTAAAATATTCAAATTTCCTTGAAAGATTATACAAACTCATGTATACCTTTGTCTATTTTTTCAGGATAAACAACTTCTCTTGATGTTATTAAACACAACTAACAAAAGAAAAGGAAGTAGTGGACAGATTATTGTTGTGGTGTGCATTTTGGATTTCCTAAAGTTCTGTATGTTTTGTTATTAAATTTCTGTAATGGTTTGTCCCCACAACCCCCCCATTCCCAACTCCCTGTGGCCTGTCCCTAATGATAGACAGGTTTCCCACTCCTCTTTCTTGTCCCTAAATAGCCATGCCAATCCCCATGTTCTGGGTCACACCTCCCTCCCCCCGCTATTGGTTCTGTGTTCTCCCCTCCCTGGGGATGCCCCCTGGGTAAAAAGGGGAAGCCAGGAGGCCCAGAGCTGTCTGGATGGATGGGCAGGAGCTCAAAATAAAGCTATTTCCTTCCTACATGTGAGCACTCCTTCCAGCCGTAACCACGTTTCTGTCTGAGGATCGGACCTACAGATATCACATTTTATGGTTATCTGAAGAGCAAAGCTAGCTGGTGGAACAGCTCAGACGAAACCATAGATTATCTAAATGTCATGAACAACCATGGTTTGCATGTGCTTTCTCTCCCAGTTTTAGAAAGACTCCACTATGAAATGGACATAAATTTGTATAAGCAGCCCAGAAATACTAACTTAATTCAAGACATGACCAACAACTTCTGTTTTATGCACTTTTTCCTGCCCAGTTGCTCTTTTCTTCAGGTATTTTCTGTTGGAAATTTGTGCTGTTATCAGCAGCTGAGCGGAGCAGCTATGATTCCAGAAGCAGTGGTAGCATTCAATCCCCCATAATTCTTATGTAGTACTCTCCATGCTCTGGATGTTCATGGGTTACAAGAAAGGTCTTACGGGAAAACAAATAAAAATAAAAATAAAAAATTTTATAAGCAGAAAGACAATTTCAGGAGAAAAATGATAAATCATTAAAAGAAAACATTCACCTTCACAATGGGCAGATTTTAAAAAATTTCTTTTCAAAAATTCTTGTTCTATATACTCTTTGACAACATACTAAAACTGTCTTAAAGCCACAGACCTATTCAGAAACTTCAAGAACTGAGGGTTGATGGCATGCTGCACTTGCTGTTTTGATGAGTTTACACTCCATGGAGAGGAAGGAAACATCCCCCTGCACAGCATATGGCAGCACTACAGGAGATAGCAACAAGAAACGACCTTCAAGGGACCATCTGCCAGTTCTGCTCCAGTCACACCTCCTCCTTGCCCACAACATGACCCTTATACCAAGGAGACCAGCAAAGGATGCACATGGGAAACATCCTAAACAGTTAAAGCTCATGCTAGGCTTGCATCATTCACTTCACCTTTGCTAGAGTTTTCCCAATCAAATGCCAAGAGCATTTAACCTTTAACACTGTTGTCCAGAAGCATCTGAACACACCACTGAAAACATGGCCCAGAGGTGGTTATCCATTCCTCACTGCTTCCATCTTCAAATATTCTTTCAAAGAATAACAAAGGGAGAAGGCTGCTAAGACAAAACTGTGATCTTTATGGCAGATGGTACCACAGGATAAATGGCTGTCGGTCTGCTGTAAATAATTCATCACTGTCAAGTGTGGTGCTCCAGTCATGTCAACAGAAGTATGTGATTGTAAGAAAAATGTAACATTTGTCACAGAAGTACCACAGACATCATGGGGCTTTCTTTTTAACCCAAGTTAGGCACAAGAATATGATTGACAGAGCCAAGCAAGACTTGAAAGATGCACAGGAACAACCTTTCTTATACACACACCTCTATCTCTGCAAGCTGTGTGACCCTCATAACCAGAGACAAGTTAGCTGAGTGGCGCTGACTTTCCATTCACTTGTGAGAAGGTGATCAGAGAATGAGAGCAACGGGCAGGAGCTTTGTTCTGTTTCTCTTCTAAGCCCCCAGCAGGGCATCCAGTGATTTTATGGTTATCTGCACATATTTGCTGGGGATGGCACGTCACATCCCCAGCAATTTATAACAGGTGGTAGAGAAAAAGTGAAGTAGGGGGTCAGCTGGGACTCACAAGATACCATTCAACCTCACAGCTCTTAGCACAAAGCCTGGGACAGTCCAGCTCATTCCACATCACTAGACAACAAGGTTCAACCTCCTGTTTCAGGGATGGCAGGAGAACAGGTGGACAAACAGGCAGTCACCAAGTGGATGATGTTCCTGAATACTGCCCTGACAATGCAGCATTTCCCTTAGACAGCTCCGGAGAGTCCAGAGCTACAACAACTATTCTTCCCAAATTACAGGGAAGGCCAGCAAAACAAAGAACAGCATTAGTTGATTCACAAGAGAAAATCCAGGTAAAGAACTGCAAAACCACAGTTAGGCTGATGTCCCCTGTAACTGCATGGAGATGACATGCTTGACCTCGAAGGGAGGCTTGGGTCACCTGTTAATCTCCTTCCAGAAGAGGACACCATATCCATCTTAGGTGCTCAATAGCAGCATTGAATGCATCCTTAGGGTTCTCCCTCATCTACATCTCTTATATACAAGGTTGTTACAGGTCTCAACTTGAGCATACACTTATTTAGCTCAAGAGATTTTTTTTTTAATCCCCTGTGTTTCTGGCTGATGCTTGTGCATTCCAAGCAACAGAGAGGCTTCCCTAATAGCTATGATGGATGGGGCACAGGACCAGCCCAAAAGATCTCCAATGCCTGCCTCTGGGCAGACACATTTCCCCAAACAGCAGGCAAGGATGGGCTGTCAATGCTTGAAATAGCAGGTGGACCTGAGATGTGGGATGAATATAGTCTTCATTTAAATAAAATATGTTCGTGCAAAACAGTGTCAACACCTCACCTCTTTTTTTTCTCCCCTCTTGTCACTTCTCTCTCATTTCTGATCATTTTACCCACATTACAGCTGTAGCTGTATAAATGACAGGCTGTGGCCTAGCATCATGTGATAGATCATCCTACATCAGCTCTGAAAAATGGAGATGCTGTCAACTGTCTGGTTTTCCTCACATTCACTGTCAGCATCAGTGCATTCAGGCAGCATGTCACAGCCATCTGAACAAGATGAATACAGCACTGTGAACATCAGCTTGGGAACCAAGTCAATCAAATATGTGACCACAACCACACAGAATCATTTGTGCTGAGAAACTGCCACAGAGAAAGGGTTCCTAGTGCCCTACTATACAGGTACTGCCACTGGTAGTTTTTAATCAAAATATCTGCTTGATCTGGTTGAAAAACAAAGAGGGATTTTTTTTGTGAGGAGGCTTTCCAATAGGTTGTACAGAAAATCTCAGCAGCCCCTGGGGTTGAAGACAACCCTGGCATGAACTACAGCTCTCAGGGACCAATCTGGCTGTTCCTAATCTCACTGGACTAATCTCACTGACAGTTTCCCACTGTGAAGCAAGGGGATTGATTCTCCTGTGCTAGCCAGGTGCTTCTAATAGAGGGTCAGAGGAAATAATGTTGCATCCTTTTGTTTGCCTGGTCTAATAGGTGTCACTGCCCATGGCAGGAGGGTTGGAACTGGATGATCTCTAAGATCTCTTCCAACCAAAGCCATTCTGTGACTCTGTAACTGTCCAGGACAGTTCCAGCTAATCTGGAAAGGAAATTAAATTAATGGGACCAAAGAGATGACTGTTGCCATTTAGTTCTCATTTGTAAAAGCAGAAATAGCAATGAGTCATGCAATGGTTCAAGGCTTCTCCGTTCATAATACAACCCAGGTGTGCACTGCCTCCTTTCCTACCACCCCCTCCTCAAGGCTTCTGGACTCTGTATCCCAGCTGAGTGCACTGAAAGTTGTGCACCCAAAACCAAGGCACCTGGAAACACAGGCCTTTCCCATATAACAAGAAGCTGCACAGTGAAAAATTGTGGAGGGCATGGAATGGGAAAATGGATGTCAGTCCTGATCCATTGTATTTCATCAGACAACATCCATAGTTTTTCTGTTTTTCTCTCTCTTGACTTTCTCTGTCCCCTAGAATGCTCCTCTCATAAATAAATGCAGGTCTTTATGTGTGTCTCTTATAAAATGTCTGTATTCTGTTGCCTGCTACAGGTTGGTCTCACAACTTGGACAAACAATCAATCACTACACAAACAAGCAGGAAAATGTTAACCCATTGTGCCTGTGCTCAAATTAGTTTCAACATCAACAAACTAAAGCAGTGGCCTGGAAAAACACCAGAAATGCCTTTAGCAATTCAGTGATAAAAAGCAGCATTCACTCAGTTAAAGTGGCATTTATGGGCAAATTTTTGAGCACTGTCCCAGAATGAAAAATGGGCAATATGTTAAAATAAGTATCATAAAAACACCAGGGAAAATTCCAAAGCAGCAAGGACTTTGCAACAGTCAGAGAACAGTCGTATACAAAGAGAACAGGATTTCAGCTCAGATAAAAGATGACTCTTTCAGCTGTGTTGGGAGATTCTCCAATCAGAAGACCCATTTGAATTGTCAGTGGAAGCCTGGACTCTTTCTGGCTGCTAACACAAATGTTGAATCACTTTCTGGAGAGGCATAACCTGTGTTACATGGCTGTATTTGAATGACACAGCTGAGTGGTAGGGGAAGAGGAACTCCATTTCAGTGACAGAAACACTTCTGGTTTTACCTTCATAACAGAAGGAGATGGGGTAAACTGTGAAGGAAAAGCTGCATAGCATGCCATTAACATGCCATTAACAGTGATGTGTCCTCCTGATTTCTGGGACTGCATCTCTCAGCCTTGCTTGGATTGCCATCTCATTTGGTACCTGAATGAGAGCACTGTCTCATTCAGGACTTTATCTGAAAATGAAAATTTAGAGCAATTTAGAAATTTAAAAAAATTAGAGTCATTCCATGAGGGTCCCTCCATGACTCTTCTGCCCCTGATGTGGCTCTTAACAAAAGGAAAATGACCCTTGCCTTCTTGATGTAGAATGCACATGCAGCTGAGCCAGGCAATTTATCTGAAATATGTTACCCATTACTAAAAATAGCAAAAAATCAAGACAGTTTACTTAGATTAGTAAATATATTCCCCAAATTCCAAAAGACAACCACTATAGTTCCTGTGGATTTTCTACTGTCCTTGTCCGAGTCAGCAGGTACAGTCATATGGAGATGTTCATGTGCAACTGTGGATATGAATCAAATTAAGACATTTCTGAAATATATACCAAACTCTACAAGCTACTTCTGTCCTATGATTTGCTTAAACAAAGAGATGCATTTCTTTTAATAGCTCCTTGGACTGACAAGGACCTTAAAGCAGCTCAGTATCAGCAGATAAGATCTAGAAAGTGAGATTAGCTCACAGCTAGGGGGTCAAATAAATTGTGGAAAATTTCTTCAGTTTTATATCACAGCCTGTGCTCCTGCCATAAATGCATGAAAAAATAAGCAGTGAAGCCAGGTTGAGACCATATTTGATTCTGCTAATATCCAGACTTAGTCCATTTGGGAGATAAAAATACTCTATTATAGTTCACAAAAGATAGGACAAAACTGAATTTTTCCTTTCTACCATCAGTATTTTGAAGAGTAATACAGGAAAGCTGCAAGAGATTCTTTTGTATTTAAAAAAACTCTCTCGAAATTACAGAACAATCTGTGTTAAGAGAATTAATTCTTCGTGACCTAGCAAATAGGACTTTCATTTGCCATGAGGTACAGTTACCTGACACATTGTCGAGTTGATGGATATTTTTAAAGTTAGATCTCATTCTGAAATGCAGGCTGTCTGCTGCCAGCACTTGAGTAATGTGCTGGCTCATTAACAGATCTCTTTGTACGAGAAGAGGTAGATTATCCCCAAGCTCATGTCTTCTAGCCAAACAGACACATTATTCTTGCAGTGCTCAAAGTTCTGAATGGTCATTTACAGTAAAGGCAACAGCTTTCACTGGAAAACAAGTGACTTGCCAAGAATTTATGAATTAAAAAAAAAAAAAAAAAGAATAAAGAGGAGCAGATCTATTGCAAATCTCCAAAAGATGAAGCTTTGACAAGGAACAAACTTGAGAAATGCTGTAACTTGATCATCTATCTCATACCTCAACAGCTCTGCTATTCCCTCAGATTCTACCAAGAGGAATACAGAAATGTGACAGAAATGTAGGTGTCAGGAGACAATCTTACTGGGGGCAGGGATTGGAGAGGCAAAGAAAGCTCTGCAATGTGATATAGGTACAGTGCCAAGTAACGCAGCATTAAGACAAGCTGACATTACTAGAACAGATATAATTCCTGGCCTTACTTGATGGAGCTTATTCACTGTGTTCATCACTTCTTATCCAAGCTGTCAGGAACATTGTAGCACTTATCATACACAGTATTAACAAAAAACACACCTTTGAAAACTGTGTTAAACAAACTGAGATAATTCATGACAGAGTTGCTAAACTCACAGGAAACGGGTTTGTTTTCTGACCACCAAGCCAAAATCTTGAAGACTTTTCATGACAGGCACTTCTCATATAACCATTGCTTACGTTTTTCTCACCAAGAAGCTTTCTAAAATCTCAGTCTTGTGGGGTAACTGCCAAGAAAGTAGACAACTTCAAATTCTTCAACTCTCAAGTGTTAACTGGTGGGTCGAATAGAATCTGGTGGGTCATTCATGTGCCATGTCAGCACTTTAGTCAATAAGAACTAATATTTAACAGACCAAAACCCTTTGGGATGTTTGTTCATGTTCTTTTAAATTAACATTGCATGTAAACTAGTCTACGTAACTGAGCTCTGGGATAACATTGAGATATTAGGGCAAGATTTGAGCCAGTCTCACCTGTCATTATTGCACTAGAGGAGCATAAACACAATATCCAGTATGGAGTGTGGTCACACTTCTTTGTCAGTTGCATGCAGAGAACATGCTTCTCATGATTACATCTCTGATCAGGGAATTTAGACTTCTGTCAGCATCAGTGGAGTCAGTGAGGGAGAAGACTACCAATCTGCATTCCATACTAGTTGGATAAAGTAAGTAGATCTGGTCAAACAGTGAACTAATGCTGAACTAGGTCATTAAACAAGTTAGCTCTGATATTATTCACTGAATTGCATTATTCATTGTGTGCAGATAATTGCCGGGTCATTTGCAAAATATTTCTGGCTCATGATTATTTCACAAATATTCATTTCTTAAAAAAGTTTCAGTCAGCCAATGAGGAAACAGGGAAAGAATGAATATGAACTGGATAATCTATTATATATCACAAGCACTGTCTAGCTGAAGTGAACCTGTCATGAATAATCCATAGACGAAAACAGATGCACCTATTGCTTATAACCAACACAGAGATAACAGGCTTGGTCAGCAAACAATGGAAAGTAGGTTGTTTATTGTATAATTCATTTGCAACAAATAATTCAGGGTGCTGATTTATTTCCCAGAACACATTTACAATAACACCTATTTTGAAAGTAGTAAAACCATATAAAGTTAAATAACACAAATTAATTAGACTAATTGATTCTAAGAATTTGAAGAGCCAACAAGGAAAAAGAGTAAGATGAACAACAACAAAAAATCTGCTTGTAGGTTATATAATGCTTGTTCTTATGGATGATAGAGAAGTGATATTTAACAGCATCAGTAAACTCATAAATTTGCTGAGATCACCATCACCATTACTGAAAAAAGTATCCCACCACTCTGTATCAGCCTCAAAACATGACTGAGTACTTTGCTACATGCGCAAGATCACCTCAGTGCCACCTTCAGCAAGGTAGTTTCAGTAGTCAATGTATTATAAGAGGCAATGTCAGGGAAAGGTCAGTAGTGAAAAATCTAAATTACTTCATCTACTAATGCTTCACCGCTATGAATAAAATAGGCTTTCACTGTTTTAAGGACATCATTTTGCTGTCTTCAGTTGTAACCTTCCCAAATGCCAAAGACTAATAAGAATGAAATGTTATTTGGCTGTCAATGGGACACTCCTTGTGAAAAGTGAGAGCTTAAAGGACAGAGGGAAAACTATGCAGACATTAGGCATTCTTTTTTTCCCTGGAATTCTTATTACCCTTTGAAATTTTCCTCCTGAACTTCTGAATCTGGATATTCCTTTACTGAATCAGATGCCTAGGAAATGGCCATAGTTTGCTTATTTTCATCTCTTTTACCATTAAGTACCTCCTGAAAAAGCTTTCCTAATTTTTTATAGAATTAGAATTAATAGGCTTGCTGGAGATAGAAGCTCCAGACTTGCCATCACAGAGATGGCAAAAAAAAAAACCCACTGCCAAAAAAGACTCACTTTAAAATCTATAGTGTGGCCTGGGCTTCAGGTTTCACTACAACATTTTTCCTTAATAAAGGAGTAGAAAAATGTGGTGAAAATATGTTCTAAATCAGACATCTAAGCTGTCTCTTTCTTGTTTTACTAGTATCTCAATTTACAAATTTTGTTGACTTCATGCCTGAAACTCATAGGCAGTTGGAGATAACCACTAAATGGAGCTGTACAAAACTAAAAGCAGCCCTAATGTTAGGAGTGGACTAAAGACTTAATCCTGTAACATCCTACTCAGGTAAGTGGGTCTTAATAATGTGAATATCTGAACTTTGTGTAAAATTAGACACAAGGAACAGCTTGGAGACTTTGTGCATGTTTTGCAGTACTCTGGAATATTTTCTGATGAAAAACAGGTTTTCAAGTTGGCTTTTCAGTGCTACCATGGTAGTTGATATAAGGAAATAATTTTCAAGGACAGAAATGTCAACTGCCTGATGCCCAAAAATCATCTTCTAAATACTTGAGGGACGGAGGCAGTGCTATTTACCCTCTGTTGGTACAAGTGGGAAAGAGTGTAATCACTTTGCATAGTTTCCCTCAGGAGGCTGAGGATAAACAGGAACAAATCTGAGGTCACTGCAGGCTAACATGGCAATTACCTTACCCTCCTTTTTCCCAAAAGGTATCTCTGGTGCTTTTATGAGTTTAAGAGTACTCAGCAGATGCTGAGCTTCCAAAACAAATGATTATATGAAGGGTTTGCTCATATGCCACCCTCACAGTTTAAGGGACAAGGACATGCTAAAGCATTTCCCTGATTCAGGGATCAAAGGAATAGACAAATCTTCAGACTTTTTTCAAGTATCTACTACTCTGTTCAATTTCACAATATCTGTTCATAAATACCTCTTCTACTTTTGTCTTAGCTTTTTCTGTTAACGTTTAAAAGTTTCATAAAAATTGTGGAAAATATGCTCATATTTTATATTTCTTTTTAAAAATTTATTTTGGTTCATATTTTTTAAGTTTACCTCTATTTTATGTCCTCTTGGAATACATGAGTCCTATCCATAGCAATTAATGGCCATAAATAACACAATGTAATGTAACAACGTGAAATACAAAAGCCACACATTAGAAAACCAGACTGGTGAACATCCAGCTTGTAGTCCAACACTCAATAATCTCAAATATCTACCTAAGTCAGATTAGTGGTTTTACGAGGAATATGAAATTTCTGTCTAAATCTCCTTTAATGCTTTTTAGGACCTAAGCATAATAGCCTCTTCTCAGATATTGTTTTGGTTTCAGACGCATACAGAGTTTTTTTTATATACAGGGAGAAATAAAACACAAAGGGAGAGAAGAAGATAACAATTAATATGATTTATTAATATGAAATATGCATTAATCATTAGCCAGCCATTCTACATTCATCACTTACAGGAAGGTTCATCATTCAAACCATTTTTGGTGCCAACGTTAATTGCCTGATCTTGGGGATGATCTTCCTGCCCACTGAAATCAACAAGACAACAACTTTCATTAACTCTTACAGGCACATCTTTTACCCCCATATGGCAGCTAAAGAGATATCTCATTATGTTTCCTCCATTTCCAAATAAAATGCATCCTAGGCCTCTTCTGCCTTATTTTTTTTTCAAGATGACATCTATACACTCACAATTTTAGCAACTGTTTTAACCTACAGCAATGGCTTTGTCACTGAGGCTGCTGAGAACATCACAAGGCTTTCTCTGTAAATCACTTCATTCTTTGCTTTTGTGTTTTACTTTTATGTGTACACCACTACAAATATAACACCTGAATAGTTTATGCTCACCCACCACTGATATTACTTTGAATACCACTATGGAGTAAAACAACACACACTCCTACCAGGAAGGCTGCTTGGTAGGAGGATGGTATATCAAACACAATAAATAAAGTACATCACCTATCGTAGCAGATGACATCTGCTACATCATATCTTTATATAAGAGCATGTCTTGTTTTGCTTTACCCATTAGACAACTTATAGCAGTGGCTGAAAATGTTGTGGTGCTCATCCCTTACTTCTGGAGTAAGTGTCCATTTTTACCTCCTCCAACAGACACCAGCACATACAGGAAAGCTCTTGTGGGAAATTGCAAACCTGCTAGAAGTTCACAAAAGTCTGGGATTCTTTGCAATCCAGAGCTTGCACATGAGCTACTCATTCACTATAGTGGCTTAGACAGGTTTAGAAAAACACTGTACAACAGGCAGCTAGATACATTTAACTCAGATATATAATAACACATCTCTGAATGTATTATGCTACATGCAGCATGCATTGCTACATTCAGCAAGCAAAGCAATCACAAAACTCAGCTCTGTGTCACAGAGAAGGTTTTCCCTCCCCACACACACAATACACATTCATCTTTTAAACAGTCCTCACACCATTTTTGTCACTGAAACAGCATTACTGGAAAATGATCATTAATTCTTTTTTCATCTTTCACAAGAAATGTTTTCCCATTTTTTTATTTTAAATGTTCACATCATTTTGAAGCAATTTTCAAAATCACTGACATTTTTATTTCATGAGAAGCAGTCTTTTCTTAGCCTTCACTAAAAAAGAATGTAACCCCTGCTGTTTTTTGTGAATTGGCATTTTCAGAAGTTGTTTTGAAAATTATTCAAAAATTATTTGGAGTCTAGTAGTCTAGTATAACACAGCATAGAAAAGTTCACTGGAGATAGACCCATTTCAAATGATGTGTATTACATTGTTTAAAAAAAAACATCTGTACTTCCTGGTTGTCTAGATAATTTCTATCAAGAGCCCTGAATGTGCTAATGGACTCCAATTGCCTTGAATTCAATGGAAGCAACACAGTTCAGCATCTTATAAGGAGGTAACTACCACCACATGACTGGATTTTCAAAGGACAGTTTCTCAAACTACCTTTGTCTTGAAAGAATTCAATTTAGTCAGCCCCAAAGCCTGTCTCAGTCATACAATACATGTTTACAATCCCGCTATTTCTCCCAGTGTCCAGTGCATAACTTTCAAAAACAGCTATTAAATGGCTGTCTCCTTGGTCCCCAATCTCTTTAATTTGCAAAACTGCTCATCTCTTTATTGGAATGTCACCAGAGGACTTGACCATTGTCTGTTAGGGAGTCTATCTAAAGTCATAAGAGCAAACAAACAGAAATTCAGGCTTCTGAAAGGGAAAAAAAAAAAGGCAAAAAAAAAAAAAAAAAGCTGGTTATTAGTTGCACAATATAAGAGGTTTGAAGAATTCAAGCCAAATTAGAAGGTTCTGGATTTGAAGCAATGACAACAGTAATAAAAATCATAGAAATTGAATCGACTAAATTAATTTTCTTGTAAAAGTGTCACAGTTACAGATGGTAACAATCTAGAAATAGCTGCAAAGAGAAAATAATTACAAAGGGATGAAAATGTATTAATGCTCAACCGTATTGGAAGTGTGGGAAAGTAAACTCTGATGTATTCCGGCTGTCCTTAATTCATCACCCTACTGTACTAAGCGCCCACTTTTACAAACAAAAACATTGTCTCACTTGTTGAAATCCTTTATTTAGTAATCTGTGTAGGCTGAAATGTTGAAAATGATTTCTAAATTCCTGGCTTCTGAATCCATCTTCAGAGCTGTCTTTTCCTGTATTATCATACAGCTGCAGGCTTTAATCAAAGGTCATTAGATTCACCAATTTCTGTAAAACATACTGACATCATTCCTTCAAAGGAAACACCTACTATTTTAGAACTTACAAGGAAATGCTACTTAATCCAAAATTGTTCCAAAATAAAATCTCACACCAAGGGTGAGAGGCAGGAAGAGAGAAACTTTGGAGCATTCTTCAAAGTCAGTATTAGTATGGCTTGAGAAGCTGCAAAATTGCAGAGAGGATTTAGCCAAAATCCGTAAATCAACAGATCCTATGCATACATGATACCCATGTATGGGTGATTTTTTAGCACCCACAAACCATCACTGCTCTATGAAACACTGCACCTGTCAAAAATCACCCAGGTTTTCAGTATCCTCTGCCTCGGGCGCTCACAATTGCCAACATGGTCTAGAAATTAACCCCAAACCATTTGAGAAGTCCAGTCCAGCAGGTGTGCTAAAGCATCCTTTGTGGATCAGGCACATTGCAAGTGGAGCACCATGCCTCAGAAGCATTATGCCCTAGCCAGGAAACAGACAGCGGTGCTTCATGCAGGTACTTGTGTAGGTACCCTCCAGGTAATTCCATGTAGTTCTCTCGGAAAAGATACTGCATCATATTCCCTCTTTTGAGATGGATCTGCAATTCTACACAGAATTAAATGCAGCCTTGGAAAATGTATGACAAATTATGTATTTTCCCTCATTTATAAATCGCAAATGGCTAGTGTGATACATAGAGCGGTGTCCCTAAGTACAGGGAAGACATAGACAACACTTTCTCTCTTATAATCCCATCGAAGTAGTAGGCTTGAATAAAGTCCTTGATGTTTAGCACATTTGAGAGCTGCAGGTATAACACGAAGAAGAGAGACACATCTTGATAGGATGCACCACTTGGCAACAGTGAAGAACTGCAGCTTCTCTAAAGGTGACACGGCTACTTAATGTCACTTGCTGAGACAATGACTGACCCCCAGCAAGCCCTGAACAAGGATAGAAAAAAGGTTTCCAGAAATGGAATCATACTTATTATATTATATTATTTTACCCTATATCTGTTTCTAGAGATGACCAGAGCATAGTGCACAAAGTAACATCTTACCACCTGGGCTGGCAAAAGCAAACAGTACCACTGTATAGATCTATCTCTCTACACATGAAAACAAAACATGCATAAGCTTAATTTTTTATCTACTATGGGCAGTAACCCAAATAGACTAAATATTTTATGGACCCATCAAGAACTGCCTGCTCTGTTAAGCTCAGACACAAAACTGGGAACCCTGGTAGACATGTTCCTCGTCATTCTAAGTGCTGTTTGCAGCTCCCAGCATCATCAAAAAAAGAAACAATGGAACAAAACTGAGTACAAGATCCAAATGGCATGGCTGAAGAAAAGCAATTCCACCCTTCATAAGTGGTAAAATTAGAGTTTTGTGGAGAGGTACATTAAGGGACAAAGCTTGAACACACACAGCTGTACAGGCATCACAGGACTAAGAGATGTTTATACATGAAGAAGCACAGCTTTCTTTCCAAGCAATGTACATTCAGAAGACCTGCTAAACACTGGATGTCTTTATGCCACTGCCAAACAGTCGTAATGAATGAAGCACTTCTCGATCCCAGCTAAGATCAAAACATTATTGGTGAAGAAGAAGAAAGGTCCTTCTGTATTAAATAAGCCAAAGGCTTCTGTACTGCCAAACAGTCCTTTGGGGAGTTCAAGTGGAGCCTGAGAGGGACATGATAGAGAACACAATAGTCCCTCTTCTACAGAAGCAAAAGAAGAGTGCTTTCCTTCTTTCCAGGGCTGCAAAAGCAGTGTTACCCTCAGCTCCCACCTTGTCTCAGCTGGTGTTATAAAAGGTTCCATCTGCTCCAGCCACAGAGTCATCTATGATGCTTACTCTATGCAGGCACTCACACTATTACTGAAGATGGGTGTTCATTTCTGAAATTCTGTTCAAAGCAAAAACTAATGAATGTTTCATTCTGGAAAGGATCCCAGCGGATACATATCCTCACCCTCACCATTACTTAAGTTTTTCCTCTGTATTATTTTGAGATGAGATCATGCAGATAGACTCTTATCCTGATAGTCTAACTGAACTGAGATCTAGCTTTCTGAAAATCAGCAAATTGGGTTACAAGCACAATATTATATGCAATTATGCAATGACATTTGGTAGCGTGTTTGTTAATTTTCTGTAGGGTTTATGCTCAAATGTATGCACTACTGTACAGAATACACACAACTTTAGTTTATCTATGAAAGGATTTGTTTTGTTTGTGCTAGACAAAAGAATTTCATTGTCAGAAGAAAGTTTAAGTTTGTGTTATTGTTACTTGGGCAGAACAGTGTGTGGGTTAATGGATCTGCCTAGAAAAGCTAAATAGCTTTAGCCACTTCAAACACAAACTGTGAAGAGCTGTTATATCCTAAACTGTTGTTACAAAAGGTCCTTAGCATAGTTGGCCTAAACTAGGAAGCATCTTAGCTATGTAAACTACTTCTGAAGGAGATTAACAAGTCCTTGTCCTGATGAGCTCATAAATGGAGTAGAGTTCTGGTTTTTGTTTTGCTGGTGATTTTTTGTTTTGTTTTGGGGTTGTGTTTTTATTGTTTTGTTGTTTGCTTTCTGTTGTTTTGTTTTGGAGTTTTGTTGTTGTTTTGTTTGGGGAGTTTTTCCATTGGTTTTGTTTGTTTTTTTAAAAAGGGCATCAGAACATCAGTTTCAGCAGAACTAACTGTAGCTTAGGTTCCTGCTGCTATTTCCCAACTGGCTTCTCAGAACAGTAATCCATCATAACTCTCTTGATATATTTTTATTCTGTTTATGTATTTCCATTCATTTCAGTTTGATCAAGAAATAATTGAAAAGCTCACTCTTTTGCTACTAATGAAAAAAAGGACATTAAAAATAGAAAATCAGCAACTGACACAATTACCTAAGGGATTTAATTGTTAACATATAAGGAATATTAAGTGCATCCTCTCCTTAAGGAAAGGCTGGACATTTATGCTAGGCTTTGTAATACCTGTGAAGCACACTCCTGACATCAACAGCAATAAACATGCTAAAATCCTACAGGCCAAGCCCTTAAGTGGGTCAATTGAGTAAGTCCCTTTTCAAGTAACTTCCACCTGCAAAGTGGCACCTAAAACATTGCTCACTTCCAGGCCTAAAAAATACAAACATGAAACTTTCTGCTTTTTTTCCCATCCACTCTTCCTCAGTCATTAAAGTTCACAAGAGACGTTATAAATATGGAAAATTTTTGAACTGAAGTTTAAAAAAAAATAGAGAAAAGTAAATAACAGCATAAGATACGACTTTCTCATTTGAGCAGCTTGATGGATGTCTAAAGCTATGGAACAACAAGGTCACTTTTTAAAAATTGCAGTGATACCAAACTGGTGAAGCAATTTCAGCAACCATAGAAAAATGTACAGTGAAACCAAGTCCAATGAAGAACCTAATCTCTTACATATCCAGGCTAATTTGCCAGAGCAGGCTTTCCCTGCAGCTGCAGCTGCTCAGAGTCAGTGCTTGCCTTTCCCACAAGCTGCCTCTCCAAGGCCCCTTGACCAGCAAAAACATTCAGCCTACCTGTCTCACCTTGTTTTCTCAAACCCTTACCAACACAAACACATTAACTGTTAATCCAGGCTATCCAGCATTCTGCTGAGCATCTGTTTCCTGGTTTAAGTGAAAGAAGCTGCTACTTTTTCCTAAAATCAGAGCACAAAAAAAGTTACACAACACAACACAGACCAGTCCATGGGACACGCAACACACACCACTCCATGGGATAAAGCTCAAATAAGATTCTGCTTCCTATGCATGCTAAATATAAATAACACTATATGAAAATGAAGATTGCCAGTAGTTAGCTGTTGCCCTTTCTTCTTCAGGGTAAGCAGAGAGCTTTCTTGGCATCTATCTTTTCTTACTGAGAGCTTGTTCATGAAGGAATGGGAAGTAGCCTCTTCAGATCCTTTTTCCTACAGTAACCCATTTCCCCAGGCCAGCTACTGACAAAAGGTTTGTCCCATGAGTAGCCTTGCTTTTAGTACACTTGAAGAGTCAAATGTAGCTAATTACAACACAGAATCCTTGAGCATAGCTCGAAATGCTTGCCTAATTTCCAGTGAATTTTACAGAGTTATGACTACTGCTACTTGGAAGGAGGCTAGCTGGCACAGGATCAAGGAATACACCAACAGTTTCAAATATGGAGCAAGGTATTAACTTTTCCAAGAGTTTAGTTGCAACCTCCCAGCAGCAGCTATCTTTTAAAAGATACATTTGAAGAAGAGGAAAATAAAAGTCCTTTTACAAGTACTGTTACTTTTAACTACTGCTAGTACTTCTAACCACTTTAAAAGAAGACTTAAGAGTACAACTAAGCTTATATCTGGGCTTTGTTTTAAACAAATAGAGAAATATAATTTGCATATTAAAAAAAGTAAAACAAAACCAGCTCTGCCTGCTGAATGGACAAAGACTATTTAACCAGGCAAGATCTAGACACCATTCTATCTCCATAAAAATGTAAATACTGGACCTATAATAGTCATTATATTACATGTAGATATTAAAATCCCTGGATTCCAGATGCTACAAAGTAAACTTTTACTGTCATGCACAACGTCATCGTCACACCAACGAGTGCTGCCTACTGAGTTATCTTCCACTTGAGAATGAAAGTATGGCTTGAACTCTCATCATCCTCAAGATCTTTTATTCTTTTTAAAGATTACTGTCAATCAACATTTGTGCTGAAAAAACCCTAACTTTCCTATGCTCATGGTTTCTTAATTGCTTACATATTATCTTAAGATAATCTTAAAACATTCATAATCTTCTTTAAAGCAAACCCCTTTGGGTATAGGAACACAGAGAGATTCAGAGCAAGTTTTTCTTCTCAATCTATTTGTACCTGTCTTGCTAAGTACAATGCATCAACCAGGCCCACATCCTGGATTTAAATTTATAATGCTCAGTTCACCAGAGGGATTTACCTTTGCAGGGAGGAAAGAGGTCTGTTCAGATGCATCTTAATGCCTGAATCATTTTCAGAAAAACTGATTATGCAAATGAACATGAATAGCATTAAAAAACATATCTTGGAGTTCTGAGTTGTAGTAAGAAGAGGTTGGTTTCGTATGCTTCCTTTTGTCTGTGGCTGATCAGTAGCAGACATCGTGGGCTGGTCTGCACTGGCCATTCAGCACAAGAACAGGGCAAACCCTGCTTTAGATGTGAGAGCAATTCTATAGCTTCTTCCTCTTCCCTTCCTCTTATCCATCCTCTAAAACATATAAGAAAGGTTAGCATTTGTTGGATTTGGATAGTCTAACATTTTAATCTTCTGGATGCCAAGTACCACTCACAAGAAAACGTGCAATGTCCTCAAGAAGCTGTTTACCAAGCACAGCTTCATTGAGGCAACATAATTAATGAACATTAATCCAGACAATAACTCAACAGACAGACAGGAATGCAGTGTCAGCACTCAGGAAGATGAAAATGGGATGCCTTTCTGTGTGCAAAGAAGGCAAACACTTCCATATTTAAGGAATTTCAGGAAATGAAAACAGAAGGGGCTAGAGAGTTCAGTTGGAGGTAGATTTGCACACTGTCAGGTTTCTATTTTTTACCTTTTTGGTTTTAAAATGAGAAACTATGAGAAGCTCATTGGTGTCCCAGTAGGTCTTAAAAAATAGTAAAATTCATCTTCCCAGATTTTTTGGTCAGGCAGCAAGAAGTGATTAAACTCCCTGTTACTCAAATTAGCAGTAGGTAGCTGTGTAATTTCAGTTACAGCACTGGAAGGAATACTGGGAGAACAATCCATATTTTTATATCTCTTTGCTGGCTATGCCAAATCACAGGAGGGGACTAGAGACTGGATTGTTTGCCATACAGCCTCTCCAGTTCTTGCAATCTTATCCCTAGTCTCAGGGTATCTGTTACGGATTCAAAGACCTGCTCTTTGGATCTACTTCTTGGATGCGATGCTTGGTTTTATTTGAGGAGTTGCAGTTTACTCTTCCCAGGGAAGGGAAGAAGCAAGTCCCCAGGTCATGGAAACCTACTGCGAAGGTCCATATGTATCTCTGCTCAATATGGAATTACACTGCGATGATTAAAACCAATCCAGATTTTTTTCATTATACTCCTTTTCCAGAGGAAAAATAAATTATATTTTTCATAAAAATTATCTGTTTGGATTTTTTTAGCTGAACTGAATTTCTTTAGGGTGCAATTAGTCTGGGAGCTCATATATATATTATGTCTTCACATACAGCACTATATAGCTCTTTTGAGAACAAACACAAGAAGCTTTGTCAGAAAACATGAGCTAAAGATATAAATATATTTGAAATACAGTGCTAATTTTTCCAGATCTATGCAGACATAAAAACATCAATTTGCTGAATAGATGGTTACGGGAACTGTTGACATATTGTTACTACTAACTCTCAGCAGCACAAAAGTTCCTTGAGAAGCAAAAATAATGAAAACTGGTTGGTTTCCTATCAATCAGGATTCCGCAGACACTCTGTCTAATACTGTGTATGCTCGAGGCACAGATTTGCCTCTGCTTTCAGGACATTCATAACATCACTCTCTTCTGCTGATCTCTGCTGCCCAGTAACACAGTTATGTTGCTGCTTTTATGTCAATGTGGACACAAAACAATATATCTCCTCTACTTACTTCCATGAGTCATGCAGTTTTGTAGGCTCAGAAGAACTAATTATCTTTAGAACTTCTGTCAAATTTCGTTAAAAACAGTGAAAGTGCTGAGAAGAGTAAAAAGAGATGTGTGCAGATGTGCAGACAAGCATAGAACATGATCTCTTTAAGCTGTGTTTCCTGAGGAAAACCAGCTAAAAAAGGAGTAAGGCAGTAGTTTTTTCAAAGCTAGTTCAAATAAGGAGATACATTGTATATCCTGTTCAGCATGCCTTTTTTTAAACTATTGGAATGCAGTTGCATTCATAAACAGCTATAAATACATTCTATAGAAACAACATATAGTTGCTCTTTCTCCCTGCTCCCAGCCAAACCTCATCTCTCCAAACGTAAGACAAGAGCCTATTTTGGAAAATTAACTTCTGCAATATATATATTTGTGCTATTTGGAAAAGGACAAGTTTTTCTGAGAAACATAACCAACATAAAATGCCCTGGTATCATAGTTGTACAATTTTCCTTCACAGCTAATAAGAGCAATAATTTTAACTTTGCAGAAATTAGGATGCAGAAGCTATATCCCATATAAAAGACTTGTCAAAAAGGTGCTTTTTTGTCACTCTAAAATAAAGCAAATACAACATCTCATACCTAGTTTGTAAATACATCTCACAGACATGAGAGCAGCTTGCTTTCATAGTGTTTATATCTTAGAAAAGTTGATCCATGCCTCTGGCATATCAAAAATACATTTCTATAATATCAGGGAAGGCTTTGGGAATCAGGGCATGTGACAAGCACAGCACAAACTCATAGGAGTGCTCAATCCACATTCTCAAGAGATCATTGATTTGAGAGGACTTTTGTCCCTGAGTGGCAAGCTTGCCATTGCAAGGGCAGAGGCAGGCTTAGTAAAGTGACTCCATGCTTTCTGCACAAGCAGCAACAGCAGTCCAGGATCTACTCCAGCAACACAACTCGTTAGGATAAGGCCTGCAGTATGGAGCAGTGGCTTTTGGCTTTGTCTTCACACAGAAGCTTGGAGCACACGGTGATGCCAAGTACTTGCAAAATCACTTCACTCTTTTCCAGCCCTCCCTCATCTCCCATTCCAAGTTTGGAAGGCTGATGTTTAATTGAACTAATTAAATTTAGCTACATACATTTGGGGGAGGGACAACCAAATCGCATCCTCAGCTCCTGCAAGCACTTAGATATGCCTACAAGACACGAGCTAGAACTATCACTAAGCAACATAAGGCACAGGCAATGCCTGCCCAACAGCCTTAGGCAGGGACAGGAACCTGCCATCACTAGTTGTGAGAAACCCTGTTTAAGAGTACAAGTGGTACAACCCCAGCAACAAACCCCCTGACTTCCTGCATTTCCACAACTGGCAAGAGAAGCTGAAAATCCCTCTGAAAATTGAAGAGAGTACAGCTCTTCCCACAAGGACATCCCTATGGCTAAGAAGTCTCGATCAGAGCTTCTGACCAAGGTCACTCTTCCATATAGCAGAGCATTTGGTTTTAAGGCAATTTCTGTTGGATCAAATCCATAAGCAAAGTGCTGAGCTATGGCATACTCATTCCACACAAGCATGTTCTAAAAGAAAAAAGAAAAAGAAAAACTGAAGGGGCATCTCATTTCTAGCATACTTTATGCTGGATTAAGTATTGTCTTTCCTCCCACAGCTGGCACAATCCCAACATAAATTCCACTCTGTGTTCTGCTTAATTTGATGCTTGATCCAGATCATATTTGTGCTGCTAAGTGACTTGGTATTAATGAATAAGAATCAGATTTAGGAAGATCTTTTCCATCCTAAGGTCAATCAGGGTAATTATGATAACTTAGTTTTTTATGCCTGCATTACAGAGATAATTTCTGCTAAAACAATGCAGGTCTACAAATTTAAAGAATGCTTAACAGCCATAGATCATCCTTCTTCTAGTAATCTTCAGAGATTATTGAATTCCACAAATTACAAAAACCATAGCATCAGAACTGTGTGTTTTGTAAGCTGTTTTCTCCTTAGTTTGTCACTTCACCTAATGGGGATACCCAAGCAAACATGATTGGGGGAAAATAGCAGCTCTATAAAAATAATTACTGTAACCAAGTTCAGAGTGCTTATTCATTAATATGCCACTGATAACTTGCAGCAATGCTGTGTGGAAAAGGCTTATGCTCATTTTCCTCTAACAGGGTCTCCTGTCACTGCTACCCTCTCCTCTGGGAGTTGTGCACGTGTGCATAGACTGGCAGGTTACTCTTCCCTAGTCAGGGTCATTTTCAGAAATCCATGCATCCCAAATGAAGGGTAACTTGTTCCAGCTCATTGCCTGCTCTTCAAATCTATCCTTGGCCCAGCCCTACACTTGGTGATGCCTTCCCCTGCAACAATTTCCTCTGGCAACAAATCCCAGACTCGCAGAATCACAAGACATGAGGAATTATCCTTTTGAGACACACAAGAGGTCAGGAGTTTCATACATACATGCATATCTATTCCTATGCAAGAGCTCAATCAAATGGTTTAATCAAAGCAGTTCAATCAAATACAAATATTTCAAAATTAGGCATTTTTTCTTCAATGTTTCAAGAGCAACATCACTAGGTTTGAAGTTCTCACCTTGGCTAAATTAGCACTGACTTCTACTCAATAGGCTTGATCTGTCATTAATGCATCAGGTTCATATATGGTAGCAAATATAGGAGTGAACTGCATTTTTAAAGTCTTAGATCTCAACTTGTAAGCTGGACTTAGAGGCAAGTTATTAATCCAGTGATCTGCAGGAGCTAGCAATCATCTGTAACCTTTTCACTGTAGCAACTAGAAGATTTATGTAACCAAGAGTAGTACATCAAGTCTGATGGCTTTACGATTGTATTGAGCTATTCATCAAGACAGTTTCTCAGAGATCTAGACTTGTTCTACTTTTGTTTAGAGTTGATTTCAGATATGGTAAGGCAGAAATAAGCAACATTTACAGCTTGTCTTCATGGTTGATGAATAATTGTAATATTCATTTCTCATGTGCCATCTCATGTGCCATCTCCATATCTGTAAAGAAGAATTTTAAAAGCAGCTTACACCAAAGCCAAAAGAGCTGAACACAGCATTGATGGGCACACTGTGTTTACTAAGCCAATGAGACACAATGGCCACAAACAACTTACTTGCACACATCTCCAAGATGGACACTGAATTTATTTATTACTAAATCCCTACCATTTCAGGTCAGATTTTTGTGATGAGATGTTCTATTAACAAGCTGATATCCAGTGAGTATATATGGGGTGGGGTTATTTATTTACATGAGCAGAGGTATCAATGATAGACTTAAATGTGTAAGTAAAACAAACAAATGCAAAAAATCCCAAATGCCCCTGTCCCCTCGCCAGCTTATTCTATTTGTTTTCTTCCAAAAATCTTTGGTCACTTTTGGCAATGTTCTCAGCTACTGTATAGCACTGCCTCCAAACAGGCAGGGTTTCCAGCATAGGACTGGCTGAGTTTTCATGTATCATGCCTTACTGCAGGCATCTGAGGATGATGGCAAGAACTTCAGTCGTGCTTCCACTACTTCAGCACAGTTTGAGTAACAGGACTCTTTTTTTGACAGGCAGTGCTACCACCAAAATTGAGAATGAAATAATAAAGTTGAATGCAAAGCACCCAGAGCAATCCAGCTAGTTCCCTTGATCCTGTATTTCCTGAAGGAATATGCATTAGATATAAAGAGAGAAATATCTGGACACTGAGTTTCTCAGCCTTCCTGTGGATCCCAGAACATCAGTGTTCATTGTCTTTACCCCACAGTACGTGGCAGTGATAGAAGTTGGCAGGAAAACCTTGGGACTATTTCACTCCTGAGCACCAGACTACTTTCCAAAGCAAAGTGCTACAACCACCAGCAGGCTGTTCAGACATTCTGAAAAGAAAGTAAACCTACATGAGGAAGGCTAATTAGGTACTGCTTTACCTAGTACTTATTATTCCTCTTTAACTCCTATCTTCAGTTTCACTCCCTACGTTGTGGTTAAAAAAACTTTACCTAAAAAAGTCACTGCACAGAAGATAATTGCCTTCAGGTGACCAGTTTATTTCAGAAATAATGTACCTAAACCATACGTTGATCTGGAGTCCTGTAAGGCAGCTGAAGTTGCCTTCTGCTGAAGGCTAACACATTACACAAAAAATCTCATTAAACCATCACATAAATTTGTCAGTTTTCCAGCCATTACTTACCCCTAAACAAAGGTAAATAATACCTTTTATTCGATGCACTATCTGCATTGTAACAGGAAAAAATACCTCTTCATTCTGAGTGCACTCTCTGTATTAAACACTCAAGACATATGTATGTACAAATGAATATATAAGAACAAAAAGCTGTAAACATGTCCTCCGAGTACACATCAAGACTGGAGAAATTCCTCACTTGTAAGACTAGAGTGGCACCTGAGTATTTCTAACCTCACAGCCTCCATACCATGCAGTGCTGATTTTCACCCACGTGCATCATATTCTAATTTTAAAGTGTTGTACACAGTTATACGTCACCAATCCATCCCAGATTGCTCAGCTAATGCAGCATTGCCTAAGTGCCAGAGAGGGGTGTTTGTCTTTTGACACGATGCCAAAGATGTACACACAGTGTGGCATGGCTTCATGTGCTCCTTGCTGGTAACCTGTAATCAGCCACGACAATGATGCTAAAAAAAAAAAAAAAAAAAAAAAAAAAAAAAAAAAAAAAAAAAAAAGCAGCAATATGGGCACATCAGCACAACTATGACATCTTCTAAGAGAGAATTGTAGTAATAAGTGCCTGGGGTTCTCTTCCAAGAACAGTTTTCTTCTGGGTCCCTTCCTCTTCTCCCTACTCTTTTCAGGTTTACAGGATGTTATAATAATGTTTATGAACCACAGGCAAAGAGAAAGAGCCTTGTGTTTCAAGCACTGCAGAGCCTCAGAACTAAAACTGCCCCAAGCAGTTTATCCACACCAATCTTCCCATCATTTTCAGAAAAAACAGAAAAATCCTTCTCTGCAGACCTGGCAGACACAGTCCTCTTTGCTTAAACTCCCTGTGCTTCAGCCTCAACTCCTTCTCTTGTTCCCTCTGTTTGTTCTGACTAAGCAGTCCTATGCTCTGAGCTGGCATCTCTTTGGCAGTTTTGGACACAGGAGCCAGACTGAAGGAGAGCCACCCATGAGGAAACTGCTACCTGGTTCATGAATATCAGTGTAGTGCTGCCCTCAGATTTCCCATGCACAAATAAAGCCGTTTGTGACAGTATTCCTGATTGACTTCAGCTGATGGAGAATTCCTCTAATGCCAAAGGAGAATGTCTCTCTGGATTTCCCAGGGAATTACGTCTGCCTTCAAAAACACAAATCTTATTAAGGATTTCAAATCCTGGATAGCGAAAGAGTTCTCATGATATTTAATGAGGGAGTCAAACAGAATAGTAGTCCCAAAAAATACAGGTCTCAGAAAATGGACTAGAACCAGGCCTTCAAAGCTGCAGCAGAGCAGAAATTCCCAGAAGGTTCTTCTGCTGGTAAAAGGATTCTGTACACTTAGAATTAATGTAAAACTTAATTAGAATCTCTGTGGAAAAAAAATACATTTGGAAGTAATTATAAAAAGGAGGCAGTTATAACAATTATTTATCATCTCTGTTTTTGGAAGAGAAATCAGGAGCCCTCATTCTTGCAGGCATTCAACAAAAATAGTCAGCAGTCAGGTCCTGCTGGCCAGGACAGAGAGACTCTGAAGGGTTTCCACCTGCTCTGATCATGTAATGGTTTTGGTTCAACCTCCATTCAGCCAGCATTACTGATGAATAACCAGCTGAGTTATTCCACAATACAACTGTTATTTCAGGATCTCAGCCTATTGCCTCACTTGTGGGCCACTCTTCCTCACCACCATCCGCATGTCACCAGGAAATCAGACTTCTTCCCACAGAGCATGTGGCATCTGTGTTGCCTTGTGGCCACAGGACGACGCCACCAGCCTGGCGACAGATGTCCTGATGCTGTGCAAATTTCAGCTGATACGTCATGGAGCACAGGGGGCTGGTTATCAGTGCGCCAAAATCCTGCTTTGTGTGTGTTGGGAAAATATCCTGTAGACAATGCTCTTGGGAGCCATCTACTGGCATTTAGGAATTAACCATTTGCATGTCCACAGAGAAATTAAAGAGCCACTTGTGACTCCACCACCTCAGAGTGCCTCCTAAACTCCTGCATTCATCACTTGAATCTTCTGAGGGATCCCTTACAAGCTGGTTATTTAACCATAGCTAAGCATTATAGACCTATTTATTAGTTATTCCTAGCAGCTCACGCTCAGTGTGCTACCTGAACATTACCATCTTTCCTAACATGCTTGGACCCCAAAAGATGGAAAGCACTGTAGAAGCCATGTTACTTTGATGCTAAACGCAAAGCCCTACTAGGCAAACTTGGGACAAGTAGGAAGAAATTCCAGGCCACACAGAAAACTCAAATACCATCATTTGAAGATTCAATTCCATGACTGGAAACATGGTAAAGAAACCTAATGAATGTCTAGGAACTAGGTGGGAAGAGAGTAGCTTCAAGTTGCTGTGGAACATCACCACTGGGACAAGAACATGAGGAGCATGTGGACGAGCACTCAGTGAAGAGCTGGTCTTCCCCTACCACAGCATGACAGTGTGAACAGAGCCCCTTGGGCTACTGCAGATACATTGCAGGTGTCAAACTGGGAGAGAGCAGATGCTGATTAT
The DNA here is from genome assembly GCA_013397095.1 of Sterrhoptilus dennistouni. Lineage (NCBI taxonomy): Eukaryota > Metazoa > Chordata > Aves > Passeriformes > Zosteropidae > Sterrhoptilus > Sterrhoptilus dennistouni. The sequence continues at coordinate 136,373 of VWZU01010549.1, read as the reverse complement.
GCTATGTCTCATGCTTGGATGGTTTAAATTGCTTCCCTACTAAGTGCAGGTCCAAAGGCAAGGAAAGACTCCCAGCAGTATTGTTGTAAGGGCTGAGGGTAATTAGAGGGAGAAAAAAGTACATGTTCAGAAAAAGCGGTTACCTTTCCATAAGAATTTTCTGGCACAGGGATGCGCTCACAACCCACGACAGTTCCCAAGCCTGAGAGCATGACCCAGTTACATTTATGTTATACAGAGGACAGACCTGCCAGCAACCATCATTCACCCAAAATGCAGGGAAGAGTGGCCAGCACATGCAGGTCCTCTGCCCTCAATACACAGGATGTCAGATGGAGGCAGAATATGTGCTTCAAATGGGAGCCCTGGCACCTACCATCTCATGCACTGTGTGGTTAACCAGCAGATTAAGAAAAAGGTCTGGAGCAGTCTCCCAGGACACAGAGTACAGCCAGACCAAAACTGATTCAGAAATAAAAATGTCTTCCAGGAAGGTTTCAAAACTAGTGCCTGGGGACTAACAACAAAGTACCAGGAAGCCAGTTAAGAGGAAGTGATTCATGTTTATCCAACTAGATTTTGCATGGCAGAAGGTTTCCAGGGCATTCCAAGAGCCTAGCAGACACAACACAGGTGGGTACCAAAGTAGAAAAAGAGATAACTCCATATTTATCCTATGGGGATATTGTGCTGTAAATTCATGAACCAAAGAACAGAGGCGAGAGCCATGAAGTTATGTCATTGCAACACACATGTGCAATATTTATTAACCAAAATGACATTAAATTTGTTTACATATACACAGGTTAAAAGGATCTCAGTTATCACACCACCTGCCAGTTACAAAGGAGAAGATGACAGCTTAAATATATACATCCGATTCCCATTGTGTTTTGTACTTGGGTTTAGATTTAAAGGTATATTATTTTAAAATTGAAAGTAGACCCAAACAAGCCCTGCTCATATATCACCTCTACATCACTGCTCAGTTTTCAGTCAGCCATCATTAAAGCACCAATTCTGCATTAAGACCTAAACTGGTGCCAACTTTCTGTGTCCTTTGTCAAGGTCCAGTAAATTTCTTGGTGTAAAGTGGTGCTGTTTCTCAGTGCAGTAGTAGTAATGCTCCACGTATTTGGGTTTTTTCCCCCCTCCTCTCTCTTCATGTCATTTTCTGTGCCAACTTGTTTTAGTGAGGCTGTCTGGCATACTTTCCATTCCTTTTAATGGTTTAAAAGAAAACATTTTTCATCAAATGAAAGAGCTTTGAACATAAACTATTATGAAGAAGAGAAAAATATTTTTTTCTCCTTTTGAATGTCAGTTTTGCAGGGCACTAAACTAATTTTTGAGGTGCTTAATATTGCTAAATTTAGAAAGTCAAGTAATAGCAGTCCTACATGGGCCAAAGGATGATCTAAGGATGAGGAAAGCAATATATCTTTTTAATAATTGAAAGAGCTGGAAATATTCCCACAGTGAGAACAGACTAAGCAAATTTCTCTGCAAACAGGACACTTAGTTGCATGGAATATTTCAGCTACAGTAGTAATCCTGCAATGTTCTGTGCTGGAAGTGGAGGTCAGCCTTAAGGGAATTATATTAGACATACAGTCAGACAAGGCAGGCACCTTGGGGAATAGCATCTTGCATAAATACAAACACACCACCTGCATGCATGTCATTGTTTCCACAATGTCCTTCTCGTCTCTTCTCTCTAACTGCCTTTTAGAAAACCAGAATTTGCTGCCATTCTCTTTTGAAATATCCACAGATTTCCTTTACGTGCAAATGTCATTCCACAGGCAAGTCAACATGAAGCAGACAGGACAACCATTCTCAAAACAACCCAGAGTGGTGCAGCCAGGCTGTTAATGCACAGGTCTGCATTTAGGACTGTGCTGTCTAGCCCTGTCACATTGGGAACTCGATGTCAGATATTCTCGAAGAATATAAAATACTTCAGGTTCCCGAGAGAGAGGGCATTTCCTCAGACAGGTGATTTAATGTCAAAGCCTGATTTACTGCTTCTCACCACAACCCATAGAGAAACCCCCTCCAGGTGTGATCATCCATCTTAGATGACTCAAGTTCAACACTGTAAGTCCCTCCCCTGCCCAGCAGTAAGTGATTCACCCCCAGAGCTCTGAAAAGACCAGCTCAGGACTTATGATGGAAAATTCTCTGTGCAGGCCCCAGATGTTTTGGGACAAAAACCACAGCTTTTAAAAACCCACAAACGCAACCTGTGCAGCTTTTTGGAGAGTCCACCCAAAGCTGTAAGTCTCCACCCTCAAGACACGTGCAAGGCCAGCTGAGTTTCTGAGGGAGAGAAACACCATGGCCAAGTCCAGACTGGAGTATGTTCTGGGTTTTTTTCCATTCACAGCAGAGTGCCAACATATTTGAAAAAGCAGCTCAAATCAGATGTTGTTCGGGGATCCAAGGAGCACCACACACACATGCCTCATTTTGGTTCTCCTCCCAACACAAGCTCTTATATTATGAAATCTAACCACAATTACTCTTTTATAAAATACTGCAGTGTCAAGATCCTGCTGAGTCCCAGGTCTGAAATTTTAAAAAAAGAACATTTACAACTAGTCTTGCTCATTTGGAGCTCAACCACAGAGGCCTGATTTACAGCAACCAGGGAGTTGATACAGCTAGAATATTTCCAGACTGATGAAGGACCTCAGCTGCAAATTACTACTGTTTTGTCCACTCTGTCTTAAAAACTGCTAGTTTCCAAAAATGTAGCTCTTGTAAAGACAGCTTGGGTGAGGGAAACAGGATTTCTTGTTCTTATATACGTTCTTAGTGTGATTTAATACACATAAACAAACTGAACTTGGCTTTCAAACCATATCCCAACAAGTTACCTTTTTTTTTTTCCCTGGTGACACTGGATGGCGAACACCAGAAATTTAGCAACATTTCATTGAGTGTATGCTTCCTGGGTTTTTTTTGGTTTTGTGGGTTTTTTTGGGTTTTTTTTTGTTTTTAAGTTACAACACATTTATTCTATATATTCCTACAAAGACAGGGAGTACAATAGCAGAAGTTGGAGCCTGGACACTTGCAGCCTATTTTTGGCTGTGTGAAGACATGCTTGTCTTACCTTGGGTGAGGTAACCTATTGCCCTCAGCTGAGCTACTCCTATGATAGATGCACTAGGTACCTGTTTCAGAGGATGTCATGAACAAGGCCTCCACGCGCTTTGAGATCCTGCAAAGGATGGCAATGTACCAAGTATAAAGTGTTTAATAACTGGGAACCAGATACAGAAGGGCAAATCAGTTGCAAGGGTTGCACAGGTATTTTTTTTGAGAGAGGACAAGCAGGAAACACAAAAAGAGAGCTTGGGCTTACCAAGCTCAGTTCTGCTTGGTGATCTGTACTCTGAACCTCTAAGCCAGCGGTTTCAGTTCCAGGCTGAACATCAGTTTGCCTGCAAACTGCAATGAGGTACAGCTGTTCATCAGGCCAAGAAATCCAAAGCAGGATTCTCGCCAGGGATCTTGGGGTTTTATGAGGCACTGAGTGGTGACAGCATCTCTGGGCACTGGAAACACATGGAAACCTGCAGGCACATGACTGCACTGAACAAAAGAAAGATGGTTTCACTTCTGAACTCCTCAAGCCTCCAGACAAAAGGCTCTGCAAATGTTCCAGCAAGATATCCTGGACCAAACACATCCAATTCACTGGAGCAGACAGTAACGTTTTAAGTTACTTTCACAGAATGTACCTAATTATGTCATCACAAACTATAAACGCTGTAAGAACACATGCTAGAGCCAATATCTTGACATCATGCACACATGCTTAATGTCTTACTAAATCTTACAAGAGCGAGAATAACATCTTTGTTTAACAACAAAGAAGCAATGCTGGGTTTACTTGTCTTAATCACCTTATGTATAAGATTATTTTTTCTAGAAATCCCTGCTCATACGAGTGAATGTTTGCTGCAATGTCACTACAACAGTGCTGTTTTCCACTTGCTGTTTAATTTTCATTCTTCTGAAAGATTCTCAGTGTGCTTCACAGACACTAGACCAGGTATAATTTCTGTTTTCTTTTTTCTAATTATTCGCGTAAAAATAGGATTATGATTAAATGAAACAGTGTAATATACCCAAAATAACTACAGCAGTAACAACTAGCCAATATTTTCAGCTGCTTCTGTAAGGAGTTAAATAAACAAAGCCATTAAGCAGGAACAATCTGAATGTTAGGAAATGTTTGTAGAAATCAAATTTGGGTCCTAAAATTTTAGGTATCTGCACCCAAATCCTGATTCCAAGCATTGGTTTAATGCAATCAAAGTAACCAACACAATTTTTTTATCCCATGTAGTCACAACAATCTGCTTGAGAACAATCTACAGATCAAGAGAATTTCAGTGATGAAAAAAATCATGAAAACCCTACACTGTTCAGAAATCATTTAAACACAGGAAAATTAGGCTTTAAAGCATCAAATATACTATATTTTAAACTACCTTTGAAGAAAACACACATGTTAAATATACTAAAAAATTTGATAAAATACTTGAAAAATATGAGCACGAGAAACATAGTTAATATAAACAATGTTCCAATATGCACATTCATCTCCTACATTAACATCTTTATGTAATACCAGACCTCTAATTCTTCGTTGGAAGCATTCACCCATTTCCATATTTTTACATGTATAGCTTTTAGACAAACTCCAGATATACTGTCCTTAGTCAAATTATATCTGCTCGGTATATGGTTGAAACAGCAAAACAAACAAAAACAATTATTAGGGAAAACCCTTAGTATTTAAACCCATCATTTCTGCAAAGTTCCCCAAGTTTATCGGCATCATGACTAATCGATGGGTGGTACAAATAGGAGGGACCAGAGGTAAATCCCCCACTTAAATATGTTCCTCAGGAACTGAAAAGTAATAAATAAGGTAGTCATATAAAGAAATACTTGGAGAGCAGTGTTTCAGGGCCACATCTGGAAAATGATCCAGAGAAATGAAGAATATTCAAGAGGAGTATTTATGGCAAATGCAAGCAAGAGCCAAAACACAAAGTATCCCTCAGAGTATAGGGCCCCAAAAGAAAGGACGAATTTTCAGCCTCCAACCTGTGTTGACTCACCAAGCTATCATGGAATACATGCTAAAAAGTGGCAAGTCTCTGTTGCAGACTTCCGTAAGGCAGATAAAGCAAAGAGATAAAGCCTCATGTCTGAGGCGGAGACCTGCAGGAGACACGCCCTGAAGGTAGCAGCAATTCCAAAATTGTCTGTTCTTGAATCTCCAGCTGTCCAGCCTCCAGGCACTCACCTCTACAACCTTTAGGCACACCAACAAATGGAAGGTGACAGCTACACTCTTCCTATTCATTCCCTTCCTAACGCTAGAAGCAACAGGCAAGAGAGTTGGGCCAAAGCAGCAGTCACTGTGGATGAACACAGCCATTCTCCTGGATCTCACATTGGCAAGTTTACCCTGACTGTGGCTATGCACTTCCTGGGATTACTCTTTGCCTCCTAACATGCTCAATTTGTCCCCACTCTTCACTGCCTTTTTTGCCTGGCAGTCAGGTTTCAGGGTTTTGTCGTTTTTTTTCCATACCTACTTGACACAGTGCCCTCACCTCAGCCCAGCCAACAGCTCTGCCTTGGCCAAGAAGCTCAGAAGAGAAATCCTCACAGCAATTATTTTGTCAGCTTTCTTAACCACCTTCAACAATGAGTTCTGATGACTTTCTGGCTAAACACATCCTTCCTCTTGTTCCTTTTTCACCCTCTAGATTAGAGATCATGGTACCACAGGAATGTTGGAAAGCACATGATGCCCCTACCAGGTTCTCAAGGCAGCTTGACAGCAGCAAGTTCCCAATTTCCCTGGTTATACTACAATTTATTTGCATATTGATGGAAGAAGAATCAATTACAAATTTCTATTTATCCTCATGAACTTCACAGGACAGATCATGAAAAGAAGGTTTTTGGAAGCCTTCCTTTTTTTTTATTTGAAGCCTTAAACAAAAAATCTATTCTGAACTGGCTTAAAGTACCAGAAGATTTAATATGTCACCAACTAAAGAAATACACATGCATTGTTCTTATTTCAAATAATTAAATATTAGTCTGGTTATAATCACTACTTCTACTCTTCTAAAGACTTAATTCAGTTTTTATATGTCTTAGTCCCAACCTAATTTAACCAAGATATCTTGAATTGGAACGCACCACCATAACCACAGGTCCAGCTCTCAGAGTTCCTGTTCTATTCCTAGTGGTATCCCACACAAGTGTGTGAGGGAGTCTCCTTCTCCCTCAGTCAGTAAGAGCGGTGAAATATGTCATAGCTGCATGCATATATTTTCAGAATTTCAGCAGAGAAAACACTCGATACCAGTTCTTACACCTTGAAATAACATACTTGCCAGTTACAGTTTTGTTTGAACTACAGGGATATCCAGAGAGTTTTGGTGCTGTAACACAAGGTTCATGAAATTGGCTGGCAATTTTAGCATTATAAACCACAAGAGAGCATATCTGCTTATGTATTCAATCGAGCAGGATGGTTTTTTACTTATTATATAATCTGAATTGTGGTTGTAAATGCATAAAACTACCCAATGGACTTTATATCATTTTCTGTCATAAAAGACATGTTGGCCTTTTAGCTACACTACACAGGAAAGAGCTGGAAAGAGATCCTTGTGGATAAATGAGTTCTGAAACTGGAATAGTGACAGCCAGGTCTCACTGAAACACACCTGCACTAGGCAGGACAATTCATGCAAGAAAAAGGCCTAAGGAGCTGCTACTCTGACTTTTAGCTGACTTCATCACCTTATTTGAGGTGTTCTCCTGGACATCATGTCACATCAGTGTGACCTGGATACAGCAAATGAAGCCCTTGGCAGAGTTCTCATGGATACTTCTGGATGACAGGATGAAAGAGGTTTTCAGAAAGCTACAGCCTGTGAAATCTGAAATGAATGTGAAAGTGGGGATGGCACTGGACAATAGCAACACAGACAAAAGATGACTCATGCATTAGAGTCCAACTGTCCAATTAGGAAACTATTTGTACCCTTTTATTGGCTAACATCCCTCCACCAACTACATAGAAAACTAGAAAATGTGCACAAAATGTGCTCTAGCTGGAATCCTCCTAGCCTTATGATAGCCTTTGCATATGAAAGAAAATCAACCCTCGATTTCCTACTTCAGAAGTAGTTCAAGTGGACTGAAGAAACTGCCCACTTGGGAGTAATCTTTCAACAGCTAATTCCAGCATCATTTTGCAAGTGGGATACTCCCCTTACTTCCAGCAATTCTGTTAGCTGGGAGGCCTGGATCCGTTAATGCATGTGCACAAAAAAGTATTTCCATTATTTGCTTTTTTTTTCACTAAAAGAAGAATCTTCTAGGAAAAAAAAGGTTGAAATTAAGGCAAAACAGCTTTTCATATGAGGAACAGAACAAAGTCATTAGCTATCCCAGAGGGTGCATTTGTGTGCTGTCCCACAGGGTTTAAAATTCCTGACCTGTAAAAAGAGGGAAGTCTGGATTCCCTTCTCATTCCTGTCATCTTTATCTGCTCTCTCTGCATAAGTAGGTATGCTTGCAAAGAGCCACTTTAAAGGAAATATGCTCAGATCTCAATGGATGTCCCTTTTGGCACTGAAGATATATTTTAATGTATAGTAGCACACACTGTGGCAAAATAAAAAAAAGAAAAAAAATAAAAACCTTGCTCAAGTTCCCCAAGCCTTTGCTGTGAGTCAGAATAGATTAAGGAATTTCAGTAAAGAGAAGGTTTTGCTTTGAAGTTTTTTATCTGAGTGTCCCTTAACTATGTGACTCTTGTGGACACCTAGCCACACATCTCAGAGGACAAAAGGAAAAGAAAGGAGCATGACATTTGCAGTTGTAGTGTAGCAGAACAAGCTGCAACCTAAATCATCTTCCTGTCCTGGCAGGCAGAACTCTTGCATATATATTTAAACACTGCAACATCTTTACTTGCTCTTTTGCAAGGACAGAAGAGGAAGGGAAAATATGTCTGACTTCTGTCTTTACAAAAGAAGCTTTGTCCAAAGTCTGCTTCTTAGCAGGAATCACAGCATTTCACTTGCTGAGCACTTTCCAACCCCAAAGAATCCTTCATTAAATGGGGAAATGCAGCAACTTATACCAGGCACAATAAAGTTGCAACCTGTACTGAAAATGCCTCTGTAATTCATGCTGCTTAAATCATTAGTTATGTAGGATCTGGCAAGTCAACAAGCCTTGCTCAAATTACAAGGGCCTCATTAATTCTGCCTTTTATGAATATTTTCTACCTACTTTGAGGACATTTGGCCCATGTTCACAGTTCAGGAGCTAGAGGAACAACCTCCCAAAGAACTAAATATTTAACTGATTAAGAGCACAAAATCTGTCTGATAAGCCAACATTTTTGTGATATTCTTAGTACTCCCACAATGAATGCTAGGTCAGAAGAAGATCATCAGAAACAAACAAAACGTGAAGAAATAGGACTTGCAGCTCATGTGCACATATGAAATCCTGAAGAACGTAGTTTGTTTCTTTTAAGGGAAGCAGGTCATGACAGGCACAATTCTACTAGCAGCTCCCTTCAAAACTACTCAGAATGTGGTGCTGGTCTCCAGCATTTCCTTTCCCTGTGCGTGTTCAGTTTTCCACCTAGAAACTGGAAAAGGGAAAATGGAAATTTTTCAGTTGGACCAAAGATATAAGAATCAGGCACCACTGACTAACGCCTATTTGCTTTTAAAATCCATGCGTTCTCTTGTTAAGCTCTTTAGGTCACAGCTACTGACCTTTATTTTATGTACTGCAAGGCTATTCCAAGCAAAGCAACAGTTCTGTATGATGCTCTTTTACTAACAAGGCTGGACAGAAAAATGCCTGAGGTAACAACACTAGATGTTATTCAGGCATGGAGAACAAGTGCCTTTCCAGGGTTTCCCTCAAGAATTAGCCTCTGGAGCACTCATGCACCTGGCCTTGCCAGGGAGGTGTGGTACTGTGGGTGTTTCTCATGCCTGAAAGATGAGTCATAACTTCAGCCCACAAAAGCAAATCTAATGAAAGGTGAGATTTTTCTTTTCCTTGCCACCCTTTGACATGTTTCTGCGAAGATGCTCAGTTATTGGAACAAGTACAGCCAGGGAGCATCTGCTGTTGCTGTCCAACTATCGAGAGGAGCCCATGCCAACACACACTTTACTTACAGGCACTTCTTAGTAATGCTGGATAATGCTTTGTAAATAAATAAATGTACCAAAAGCACTTAGTCTTCATGGTGAGTAAGACTAGAGGAAGCCACTGGAGACATAAACACTGGCACATGGAACCTTACTTGTGACCTGTCTATTCTAACATCCTGCCTCTGGCCTGAGCCATGTACTGAGTGTCTTAGAAAAAGAAACAAGAAAAACTGTTAGAGGTAAGGTCTCAGATATGCCACTCCTTAGAAGGTTTTTCGGTTGGTTTGGTTGGGTTTTTTGTGGTGATCACTAGACGTTAAACTCTAAAGCTTGAGGTAGTATTTCCACCTGAAAAGTATGTTAGCATTAACAGCTATAATTCTGGATATTCTGGTTGTTTATACAAAACTGTTCAATCCTGTGCTAAATCCTGCTAAATCCTCTGGCCCTGGCAATGCCTTGTGGCAACCATTTCCACAGTGAAATCACACCCATAGTCAGGAACTCCAAAGCTTGCTGCCATGGGGTTGGTAAACACAGCAGCTCTGTGGGCCTGAGGAGGCTCAGCACTAGCTGGGACTCTTTGCCTACAGGACACAATGAAATACCAAGAGCAAAGCCATTCCATCAGCCCTGCTGGGAAGCAAGGTGCAAAAACCAAGGCAAAGGTTGGCTTCTGTCTGCCAAATCAACTCAGAGTAATTTTGCTCTCTGCATCAGATGTCTCCATCAGTACAGTCCTGTCCCCATTCCTGGCACTTAGACCAGAACCCAAAGCTCTATGACATCTCTCAACACTCATGGATGATCCAGGACTTCTGGGTTCCAAAATCCTCTTTAGTTAGGATGGTTGGCAAGCAGCCTATACTTGAGAAATAGAGCTACTGCTGAAGCAGTACAGCTTGGGCTCTAAGGCTTTATTTCAAAGTCAAATCAAAATAGACCAAGAGAAAGGTACTTTGTTTTTGATTAGCCATCCAAAATTTAATCTTGGTTTTTTTTTTCTCTCCCTCTATTTTAAATGGAGCCAAAGTTTTAACTTATTTTCAAAATCCAAAGTTTTACACCTGTGCCAAACATATGTTTGGAATTCATGTAGTCATTCCTGTAGTAACTGGAGGACCAGTGAAAGCTGCACTTTGCCCTAAAGGAGTACAACTACAGCTAGGATTTTGTGCATGGACTTCAGGAGGCTTTCTATCAAAATAGGAGATGAAAATGGGAAACTAGGATCACAGGCATGATGTGACACACATAAAGGTTTATTCTCATTATGATTTGCTTTCACTACTGTCCACTGTTCAGAAACAATTAAAAGCAGTGAGTTGGCTTTGATGTGCCAGTTAAAACCTTGCTGCAAAGAGCCTGATGGAGTGCATAGACACACCTCTGCTGAAATGAGTCAGAATTGCTTCACATTTGAATCTCCCCTGGTGGACTACTACAGAACTCTATAACCATATGCCAGTACCATTTATAAAAAGACTCACTACCTGGGCAGTTTGTGAGAGGTTCTATATTCTGGCAGTATGCTTACTGCACTAACATTACAAAAAAAAAAGTAAACCAACCATAGATCCATGTTACTTATGATAGTTTAGGAACTGTAAGGCCTCTGCACAATGCCAGAGTCTCACTTGGAATCTCCAGAGGCTGACTATTAAAAGTAGTCAATGAACAAATTCATGTTGCAGATGATTCTCTCAATATAGTTAAAAAAGAAAACATAAAAAACCAAAAACAATTTAAAAAAAACCCTTGTCTTCCTCAAGGAGAAATTCTGTATTAATTGAAAAGAGAAACAAAAGTAACACTTTCCCCAAATATTTTGTGACTTGACATATTTAGAAAGTCAACAGTGTAATATCAGAGGTGAATCTCCCAGACAAAATTAAGACACTTCAGACTATGCCAGCATAAGTACTTCTGGTGGTTTTGGTGCTCTGCAAGGTCTCAGAGAAAGCTGAAAATTGATAAATCTGGATGAAAATAATGAAGTTCAAAAAAAAAAAAAAAAGGAAATAAAACCACATTCGATCATTTTTGAAAGTCTTGTGACATTTAAACCAGTTTCAAGATAACTTGAGAGAACACAGAGAGAAAACTCACAAGCTTTGAATACTTGGATTTGTCTGCCATGGACAATTCCACTGGCTTTCACATCGTTATGGGATTCAGATCAAAATCAATCTCCTTGTTGCAAAAATCTTTCGCAGGCTTAATCTGGCCAACCTGTGAACTGTGCCCTCTGTATTCAACAAGTGCTGGCTTTCTTTCTGTCCTTTCACTCGTTCTTGCTTTTCTCTCCCACAACTCCCGGCATCTGCTCTGTGACTCACCAATCTACCCACACAAACAAAACTCAGCAGCAGCAACAAAAAGCAAACTGCTACTCCCACAAAGACTTTTTTTGCCACCTTATTTTCTCCTTGATTTCTCTCCCCTTCCGCTATTGTTCACCATTTGCTTTGGTACCCTTGTTGATGTCCTGACTGCAAAAATGCTTCTCAGACAAAGAAAGTTGCGGCACCTCACTTGCACATTCCATATCTTACCCAAAATAATTACCTCTATACCTATACCAGATGCCATAAGCTATCCTATTTGTCCCTGGAATGACGGTGGATACTCTGTAAGGGATGCTTTACAAAATAAAATTTATCACCCAGGTTTAATAGTAAGATTGGAAAAAAAAAATAAAACAACAATAACAAAAAAACCAAAAACCTAAACACAAAGCCCCTCAAAAAACTCCAAAAAAAAGCATGATTCTAAGACTAGAGACTGCTAAGGTGAGAAAAAGTACAGTTATAAAACAGATAGATTTTAGTGCTTTCCAGAAACAGCATGGCAATATCTTCTCCCATTGACAAAACATCACCTACAGCAACATTTTTGTACGAGAATAGTAAACCCATGGTGACTCTGCTTCAGAAAGAACATTAGACTTTAAATCCTCCCTGAGCACATTTATGTTTAGCAGTTTAACACAGCCCTGGAACAGCACAAGGACTTGATGCATATCTACACATATATACCTTGCAAATAACCTATAAGCTTTATTGATTTTGGAAGACAAGGCCAGGTTTTTCACATTTCCCAATTTAAAACATCCCGTGCAAGGGTTTGTTTATGACATCACGAGGGGAATTATATATATTTATATGTGAGTTGGCAGATTTTGACTCAAAGGAAGAGTCAACATCACCAACATCACCTCTGTAGCCACCTGGAGGATGGAAAAACCATCATAAAGGTAAAAAGCTGCAACATTTCCTTGGGTTGCTTACAGTGGGAAGCCAATAGACAGTAACTCCAGGTGCATGTTCATCATGGATCAGACATTTGCATCAATGGAGAGGGAGAACACCTCTTCAAAAGATGCAGGACATAATAGGCAGTCTTAAGAATCCTACCCATATGTACTTAGATCCAGACCCTTAAGGAATTCAGCAGAAAACTTGCATTTCATGGAATTATTCTTCTGGTAATGAATAGAAAGAGAAGTGCCAAAACACAGGTTGCAGCAAAGGACACTGACTTCCTTTTCTTGTTCCATGCAGTTTTACTCATTTTCTTTGCCTGCTTGTAAACCGAACAGCTGAAAAATCAGACCTTTCAAAGGCCCATTTTCCCCTCTGACTTCACCTTTTTATGGTCTGTTTTTCTGACCTTTTGCTGCAAAACCTGCTCCAGTTTGTGCCACAACTCAGAGGTCTTGTCCTTCAGACCACATTTCTCAAAGTAAATTGTCAGCCTCAAGGAGGTAAACCTTTGATTTGATCATCTGTACTATTATATGACTTATATGTACGTGCAAACTATTTCAGGGTAAGCATAATAAAGTATAAATATCCAATAAATATAACCATAAGGGTTATTTTGTTGCATGGAAGCACATATTGATCAAGTACCAATTATCACAAGCCTGAAAATGATCTTCCACACCTATCCAAATTCTCAAGAAGGAAAAAATATGGGTTTGGTCATGTTTTGGTCATGGGTTTCTGTCATGGGTTTGGTCTATCCAAAATATCTTTTTGTCATTCCAAAGTTGTGATACTACTTTGTGCATATACAGTTACTAAAGAGAAATAAGAAACTAGACATTAGGAAATAGAATCCCCATCAAAAATTAAGGAAAGACCAGCACTCTGTTAAGGATTTAAAAGAGCAGTCAATCCCTGAGCAATGAAAGATAGATGTCATTTTGTCCTGCAGGGAAAATGGAGCTAAGAGAAAAACAAATAGCACCTGGTAAATGAGACACCGGGCACATTCAGGTCCACTCTTGACAAAGGAACTCCATATGTGGCACTTGGCTACTGTCCATAGTCAAGTCACAGCAAATTTCAGGGAGCCTCAAGGAAGCATCCCTCAACTGCCCTAACCTAGGACACAGTGAAAACTGAGGATCCTTAGATCCTTGTGTCCTGTATCATTTCAGATGTGGTGTTGTCATACATAATCACGTAATTTTGAGAGTCTAGGAACAGCAAAGAGATTGTTCCTTACAAAGTGAAGTTTCATCAACAGACAAAATATGAAAATGGGGAAGCAGTTCTCTTTCCATTCCCTCTATTCCCCCATCCTGCTTCATTTTACTCCCTCTCCATCTTCTGCTTAGAGATCATCCCACAGACCAGTCCTAACTGGTACTGTAGGTTAATGAAAACAGCCCAGAAGTAACTCAGAAATTTCCTTAAACATTTGAGATAAGGCATCAAGAAAAGAAAAATCCCTTTTGTCCTTTGCATCCCTCCAAGAAAAGCACATCATCATTAACTACCAAACACCATGCAAGCTTTTAGCCAAAAATAGGTTGATTGATATATTATGTGTTGGCTCATCTTATCTAAGCCTCATGAAACAAACTCCTTGCTGCTTTGGGTTTGTTTTTTTTTCCCCACTCTTGGAATTATTTATACTATTTGCCATTTTTTAGAAAAAAGCTAGTACAAATACAAACAACCCAGATACACTCCCTTAAACCACAAACAAATCATTAACTGAGCACCAAGTTAATAGCTTAAGAATATAAAGTATAATATATTGTAACAGCAGTGATAGAAAGAAAAAAGATTTAAAGGGCATGGAACTATTAAAACTAGTTTTGAGAGAGCTCAATGTGAAATCAACCAGAAAATGATCATTCCACAACTATAAATACAAGTACTAAAAACAAAACAAAGTCTCTAGCTTAGTGAAAAAAATACATAAATTTAAAAAAAAAACCCTAAACACCCCCTAAACCATTTTAGGGGAAAGTATTTAATGCAGCTATAAAATAAGGGCTCTGTTTTCTTTATATTAAGTGTAGCTTTGATTGAGTTTGTGGAATTAAACACTAATGTTATTGTAAGTAAAACACAAGGAGCTGGAATTTGTGTTTGGCATATAATGAAGTGAGTCACAAAGCCAAAGGATGTGATATGCCTTTATATGGCTTAGTTAGGGTTACTTTTGATGCACTGTAAAATAAAAGTATTCTTTGTGCAAAGATGCAAGAATCCTTGCAAATATGCATATAGAGCTCACAGTCTTATATTCTGTATATATTCACAGTGACCTGTAAGTACAGATTAGCTTGTATAACATATTTGGGGTTTGGATGGACATGTCTGATGTTCTCAATTACTTTGTACCAGACTGAAGGAACACATCATTTTAGGTTTTAGGTTCTTTACAGCATTTTAGGTGACTTACTGCAATTGATCAGGCCCATAAAATAAACTGGCAATCAGAAAGCCAAGTTTTGCCAGCTCTGACAATTTCAAACAAAAATGTTACAGTCTTTGATGTTCTGGTTAAAGTTCCAGCTCCCAAAAGTTAGCAGTTATGTGAGATCTAATATTTCTCTATAAAACTAAAAGTGGTGTAAAAACACCCTGAAACCCAACAGAACACCAATGAAAACACAAATAAACAAACACTAAATACAAAACAAGACCATCACTTCAAATCATGGTCCAACTGGCACCTTGAAACTCAAAAATGAGAAAATGCATTAAAAGAAAATATACAGCTGCTTTATCACTTGATAATTTGCTTTAGTGTCCTGCATCTCACAATATTAACCCTCTGGAGAATTAACTTAATTTTGTTTAAATACTTGGGACTGGTGGTACCAGAACACAGACCAGACATTAAATGACTCCACTTTGAGACATCACCCTGCACGATTTCCTTCTCTCCTCTCCCCCTGTCAAGGTCAACAGAGCCCAAGGTCTTTGTAAGCTGAGCCATCAGTCTATACAGATATTGCTAATATGATAGGACAGCAGTAGCATCCAAATTTGATCCTCTGGGACAGGACTAAGCTTCAAATATGTAGTGGCCCTAGGTGCATACTAACAATCCTGTCATTTGTTCACTGTAGTAGTTAACTGAGACACTACAGCTACTCTGAGTTACTCCATAATCTCAATCCTCTCAAAACCCTCTGCCTAGACTACCCTGCTATATTTCCCATCATGAACCAATAAAGCAGACAGGATGTGCAAGGAATGTACGTGACAGAAAACTAGTTGTAGCAAATCTCATACTTAATGAAAAAAAAATTTGAAGGACAATAAGGCATATTTACTGGTGCCAAACAGTCTAAACATGTATATTAGGCAGTGGCAAGTAGAGGAAAGTTCTCTAAATGATGAAACAGACAGCCAGTGTATGAAAGCTGCTGCAATGCATCCACATTGCAATTAATGTAGCTAAATGTCTGAATCCAGACTCACTATAGATTGGGTGCTTGAAAAGCCAAACATAAAATGACTGGGGTTAAAATAAGGACAGCACTCACTATCAGCTGCATCAACATGACATTGAAGACAGCAAAGAAAGAAAAGCCAAGAATCATTGAGTAACAACAATGAAAAGAGAGCTGCAAGAGTAAACAAGTGTCTTTGTTTTGTGTGGAAATGGAATGTTTCTTATGGAGACAACTTTGAACTTGATACAAATAATGGACAAGCTGTGACAGCTCAGAAGAGCCACAGCCAATTCAGCGTACAATTGTACTGTAGCTGCTCCATGTATCATTCTGAAATCTACATTCCTTCTCCTTACTAGCTATCCAATAGTGTTTTACTTTTCTGCAGAGAGAATCTAGTCTGCACCTGTTACTAATTATAATTTCAAATATAAATTGAAAAGGACAAGGATATATTGGTAGAAAGCCTACTGTGAAGATTTAATATATAGTGTAGACATATTTGTGCAAACTGACATGCACTAGTACTCCACTGCATGTTTGGTCACACTGTGTGTGGGCCTTTATGAATCTAAGTGGTCCTGGAATGACTCTGTGAAATCAAATTGGTTACCCACAGGTTTCTAGAGGAGATTATACTTAAGTGGTTTCTCTTTTTGGTTTAAGGATATACAAGTGATGATATTATCAGTGCAAGTAATGATGTAGAGTATTCCGTAGGCAAAGAGTATTCCTACCTAGTTCATCAGCATGCCATGGTGAAAGACTGGAACAGAGGCCATTATCACATAAAGATCCGAACCTCTCACTGGGATACACCCAAATAACCCCATACTGGGAGCTGTAACACTTGGAAAGAGGGATCAGAGAGATCACAGGAGCAGCTTTCTCCTGTGCCTTCACATAAGGACCTGCTTTACAAAAAATCGTTAACAGCCCTAATAGAGAATCAAGGACCTGCTGAGTACATTTTAACTGCTCTTCAGTGCTTTGATGCCAAGCACTTCCTGCAGAAAAAAGGAGGAAGTATGCTGATAAGATGAATACATCGCACTACCCTCAGCACGTAACCATGTGGCACTAAAAAAAAAAAAAAAAAAAAAAAAAAAAAAAAAAAAAAAAAAAAAAAAAAGAAGAACTAAATTCCCTTTGGCTGGGAGGTCTGGCACATAGGATCTGAACTCAATTGCAACAGCAATTACTTTCCATGCAGAGGCTGGAAGGGACCTCTGGCTATCATCTTGTCCAAACCCCAACCCAAGCAGGTTCACTGAGGGCCAGCTGCTCAGGCCCATGTCCGGATCGCTTCTAAATATCTCTAAGGAGAGAGACCCCCAGGGCAACCTGTGTGACCACTCAAGAGACCTCACAGTAAGAAAAGTGTTTCCTGGTGCTCAGAGTGCTCAGAGGGAACCTCCTGTGTTTCAGTTTGTGCCCATTGCCTCTGGTCCTGCCACTGGGCAGCACTGAAAATAGCCTGGCTCTATCCTCTTTCCTCCCCCCTTCAGGTGTTTTTATACTTTGATGTGATTCCCAAACCTTCTCTTTTCCAATCTAACAGGCACTTCAACAATCTTTCTTAAAGCTGGGTGTAAGCCAACACACATTTCTGCTACCTACACACATAGACTTATTCAGAAGTAAACTGGGACCAATTCATTTAATATTTCTTCCAACAGACAAGGTCATGACCCATAGTGGGGACTTTGCTAACTTATCTGCGAGACTCTTTGTATTCAGGCTGGGTAGATACTGGGGTTTACATTTAAATATCCTTACATGGAACTAATTCATTTATTTAATTTCTTATGTGCAAATATGAATGT
Source organism: Sterrhoptilus dennistouni (assembly GCA_013397095.1). Taxonomy (NCBI): domain Eukaryota; kingdom Metazoa; phylum Chordata; class Aves; order Passeriformes; family Zosteropidae; genus Sterrhoptilus; species Sterrhoptilus dennistouni. The sequence goes on along the minus strand of VWZU01010549.1, from coordinate 118,596 downwards.
TGCCATTTCAACTAGTTCCACTTCCTAAAATTAGCAGAATATAAATACATGTCTTTTACACAAAGTTATCCTAAAATATCAGTTAGTACATGGTAAGGAAGAGCTATTGCATGATAAAGTACATACCAAAGACCTTGACCCAGGGGCCAAAACGTCTATCTAGACACTTATGGCAATACAGAGTTTTCCAAGTGAAAATGTTTTAGCTAATAGCTGAATCTAATAGGTTGTTGTTGGAAGACAAAATATAAGTATATAAGCTTTAAACTGCAAAGATAATTCTCCAAATATTGGTTTCATTAATCATTTCTAGTATCACTGCCTGCCTTTGCCCACAGTTGTGCAGGCCTCTGAACCATAGATCTAAACCCTTTGTGTGCTGCCTCATAACATTCTATCAGTGTCTTCTATAAGATTTTAAAAATACCCCACAACTCTTTTGAAACGGTGTCCAGTTCTTTAAATGAAGTAGATTCAAGCAGAAGCCTGGAAAGAGGCTGTGTTTGGACTTTGATTACAGTTTAACTCCAAGAAATTTAAACCAATTTAGATAGCCAGACAATTGCAAATAAGTGCTAATTCAGTTTTGAACAGGGATTTTTTTTTCAGTGTACTCTACAGCACCTTGAACCAAATTTGAACTTTTATAAAAGTGGCCATTCCCGAACTAAACATCCACCATCTGAATTCCAAATTTAAAGCTGATTAGAGTTCAACTAATGTCATAGTCTTATGGAAGCATGGCTTTCCTTCCACCCCTTAAACTACACATTAGACAAATCCATTCTTCTTCATCTTTGATTCCATAAATTCAGTCAAGTTACCAGGTGAATTTACAAAAGTACTGAGTGTTAACAGATGTGGGGTTTTGTGTCTCACTAGAAAATGCTGCCTCTTGAGACAAACAGCCTGGAAGATGTCCAGAGAAGTCTAACAATGAATTTCTGTGGCAATGTACAGCCAAGCTCTCTCCACTCTCCAACCTTAGCAAAAACCCTACCTCAATAAATTAGTCAGACTTGGGCTCAGTCATTTACACCTCTGGCTTCATCACCATTGATGGAGCTCTCTTTGTTCTCTGAGTATGACCTGTTGAACATCTGACTTTAAAATCTGTCCTCATCACACTTTGAACTATACACTATGTAGAAAGAACTAGTGTTTTCCAAGAAGCCCCAGACTTCCCACAGGAATACCAACCCAAATTCTGCATGAGCAGCTCCTGCCTGGGAGGTGAAGGAGTGCAGCTGATTCCACTCAGGGCTGCTACATCATCTTGCTTAGCCACAAGAGCAGAAACACAGAACAGACAAGCATTTCAACACTTCTGGCTAGGGGATCTTGCCCTCAACACACATACTGATGCTTGTACATGGTCTCCTGGCTGTCTATACTCCTGTCCATCTGTTGGGATGGCATAACGCCAGCTAACAAGGTAGCACGCCAGCCTCACTAGCACAAATGTGCCAAATAAAGACAGGTTTTTTTGAATGCGCTGCTTTCAGAAGACAGAAAGAGCCACTTCCCACTGAAGACAAATAGCAAGAAGTTTCTACGTTCCCCCAGCATTACTAAAGTTATTTTAGGTTTGACCTCCCTTTAATTTTCAATATTCAAGCACCTTCCCAAAAATGGAAGTCTTAACAAAGTTGTTAAATTGTTAAATTGCCAGGCAAAGCAGGCAGTATTTTAACAGACTCAGTGGTAAAACCATTTCATGCCTGCAGGACGTCCTATCCCTGCATGTACACACCCCACTAATATCCTTAGGAAAGAGCTTTCCCATCTAAATCTGCATATTTCTTCACTGTTTTCTTTCTAATTGACTCTACTCCTTCATATTATAAAAGCATCTCTTCTCATGCAGAAAAACTATGATTTTTCAAGCACTGGTTAGCCTCTTAAAAAGAACCAGAGTTCTTGCTATTGGTAAGTGTATAGGAAACCTTTCACATCCAGTAGTACTCCTTCAACTTCAATTTTGTCGTATTCATAAAAGTAGAAACTTCCCTACACATGCTAATTTCAAGGACTGGAGAAATGAAGACTCTCCTCTGTTTGGAAGTTCCCATGTGCTCACGAACCACACAGTCTCAGTTCCCCAAGACCAACAAATCTGAAGAGCCACAATAGACAGGGTTCAATAAGCCAGACAGTTTGCCAGTTCTAGCCATTACTGAGCACACTGGAAATACTGAAAATTCTCTACTGAAAAGTTTTGTGCCTAAGGTGTATATTGGCCATATAAAAAAGTTGGCCAAAATTTGAGTTGGGTTGAGGGGAGGGGAAGCAAAGGGATTTAGGTAATCAATACTGTGAAAAAGAAGCAGGGAAATGGAAAAGACAGTAAAGGTCTAAACAAAGCAAACAGAAGCAACATGAATTGATCCCCCCCCGCCCCAGGTTAACATTCAATCTATCACAAAGATGCTCCATCAGCCACAGAAAATCACAGAAAAGTTGGTTTTCCTTTAAGAAGCAAAGCTCAGACAAAGCTACCTGTACACCTCCAAAGGTCTTTCCTCAGGAGTTATTTCTCTGAGCAGTACCTGCTGAGTTTACCAGTGAGTAAAGATTTAGTGAGCATGGGCTCCCTTCATGCTCTTACTCAAGTACTGAGTCCATGCTCCTCAGCCACCTCACAAACGGCCCCACAAAGGGACAGAATCAGAGGAAGGTGTGTCTCACAAAACAGTTGACTGACAAATCAAGGGCCCTGCCTGCCTTTATCTGTATCAAGTAGCTAGAAATATAACATGAACAAGATAATGTTCATCCTTTTCTGAAGTCATCACAGTAGTGGAGCCTTTTCTTCTCAGGTAACTTAAGCAGAGTTATTTAATTGCTCTGTCACTCAGACCCCACTGCTTTTGATACTGGCACACTGGTGGGCTGGGCTCAGGTAGAGACCATGTTACATGCTTCATGACTCCAAAGTGAAAGAACAAGTTCCACCCTACTCTTTCCTTTCACTACAGAGATTCTGACCCATGAGCAAAAATAAAAGACCTGGCTCTTAGCCTTTTGTGCAGTTTGTCACTATTAGCCCTAGACAGGGATCATACTCAGAAGCATAATTTTTGATGGCAATAGAGTATATGCTGGTGGGGGGAAAGGCAGGGTGTGGAGACAGGCAGATCTGGGAGAGGTGTGCAATAGTAAACACAGCCAGCATGAAGGTAACCATCTGCTGGGAGGCTATTCTGACACATAAAATATTGAGCAAGCATGAATGAAATATGGCAAACCCCACCCGAGCACCAGACGCAATCAAATCTGACCCTCTTGAAATTTTTATTTGAGTTAATGTTACCTTTTAATAACCTTTCACTGCTCTCTGCAAAGATAACAGGTGTCATTAAAACAGCTGTCACCGTGCCAATCTTCCCTGAGACACCTATTTATTTGGATCTTTCAAGAGAAACATAAATGAAATCAGTCATTCTGTATTAGAGGGTTCCCAGGGACAGTTAGTTGATTGGCATCTCTTACTAGTGGGCAAGTCACCGCAAGACACTTGTGGAAGACAGTGTTTTCCCTGAAGTCTTGATGGTTTAACATCTGACAGGAACGTGTATATATGTATGGATTGATTTTTTTTCTCTGTTTTTTTCCTTTCTTTTTTTTTTTTTTTTTTTTTTTTTTTTTTTTTTTTTTTTTGATGAATGATATTCTGTGAAATATCAGAGAGAAAAATGTCAGACATACATTGCATAGCAATCGAGGGCTAATGAAGATCCAGGTATTAAATCAATTAAGAAGTATCAAAAGCTACCTAATCATCAAGGAACAAAATTGGCACCACAATATGTAGTGAGTATGGGAAAGCCTAATTTACTAAACATACCCTGCAGTCACATAATTGCATGTAATTTTACCAGCATAATTAACTAATTTAATTACCACTTCTCAAGTGCATCAATTATTGACATTACAGAGTTTTCAGACAGCAGAATTACTGCGTGGTACATTCAGAGAATGCAAAATGCTTTGTACGCCTATTTTCCAGTCACAGTCAACAACTGAGGGAACACAAACAGCAAAGGAGAAGAAATTACAAGTGCATCACACAGAGCACAGTTTAGCAGTCAGGTTTAAGAGATGAACTAGACAGACCCATGTTTATATGAGACTGAAAAGTCAACAAATACTCCATCAAAATACTGGAGTGACCAAGAAGACAAAACCTAAGCATGGTACTAAACCAGACAACTCTTATTTCTGAACAGCAAGGTCTAGTTTAAATCAAAACTACCCAGGAGGGAATAAGCTCTTTGTGATCTACCAGCCACCCTTATCCCTTAACCAAGGGCTTGATCTTACAGTAATATCTGCAAGGATGTACAGGTGCACCAAGCTCTGCTGGCCTTACTAAAAAGCCAAAAAGGTGTTAGGTCTGTCTGCACAAGTCTCAAAGAAGAATCAGAGCCCAAAGAGACTTAGACTGGGATGTGATAAGAAACAGCATATGCTTGAATGAAACCCAAGATGGGCCGGGGGGGGTGCATGTCTCTGTGTGTGAAAATACAAAGAGAAAGTATGGATGCATTCTTATTAATTAAAATGTAGCTTTGCCATGTGGGATCATTACTCAGACTTGAAGAACTATTGATCCCCCACTTAATGTTTAGACACTTTATGTAAATCTTTGCATAAAACACTTTTGTTTCAGCAATGAGCTTTTCAAAGTCAAGAGAGATGTCAGCATCTGCTCCCTATGGAGTCTTAAGAGTCAGTCTCAGTAAAAAATGGGCAGCGTCAGTGAAAATTATGCCCTGTGTCAGTAAATTTGTTAACAGGGTGGTTGGAAACCCTGGGAGCTGTGGTGTCATTTTCTTCTCCCATTGCCCTCTTGTACTTGACCTTTGCACAGCTGTTTCACAGTATCTGGAGATGGCTGAACTGTGAAATAGTGATTACAGGAAAGGGGGCATTTTAATGAGAAAATACAACCCAGAACAAGAAGAGGGCATTCTTTCAAATGCCAACCAAAATCTTTAAAATCTTTTTTGTCTTTCAGATTCAATTAAGAACAATCTTGACAACCCCCTCTTTTAAAATCTGATGCAAATATTAAGTTACCCTTCTTAAGGTCAAGAAAGCTTACTGGACTCATTGTGGTGATTATAACAAGCAAGCAGAGACACTTTGTTAACATAAAAGCCCAAATAGATCATCAACAGCCAGAGGAACCAAGTGAGGACTGTTCCTCCCTCAAGCAGCTCCACAGAGATGGTGCTGTAAACGTGTTGCAGTCTGTTCCTGTGAGGGCCTTTTGTGGGTCCAGCTCAGGAAAACTTACGCGTGTGTTTAAATTTAAGCAATGGCTTAAGTTGAGCCACTCACTTGAAGTATTGCAGACAAATACTTATTTTGCTAGAGATAATCAAACTTCTCTGGTGCAGGTGGCTGCAATGAACATTCCTGCATTCTCCAAAAGCACAAGATATCCCTTGATTCTTCTTCAGTGGTTTCTCTGCAACAGCAAGACACAACCTTATCCCATCAGGACTCCTCACTCGAAACCACAATGTGAAAAATCAACACTGTGAGAAAAAAAACACACTTTGTGATCCCAGGCAGCAGAAGGGAAAAAATGGAGGAATAAGGGGACCACAAGTTTTTCAGAGCCAAGATGAGTTTCTGTAAGCAAACCTGATGAATGATGCTCTTCATGCCACTCATTCTGCAGGCTGCTCTCTGTACACCTGCCACGTGGCTGCTATCAGTAAAAGCAATTCCAGTAATGACATTGATGTGTGAGGGGCCTGTACTTGTGAGACACTGGGCCTAAAACATTATTCATTGAAGTTGTAAGTGGGTGGTGGAACTTAACCTGTCAGCTGAATTAGTGCATATAAATGAGCATAAACAGACAGCAAAAAGAGTGGATGAGTCAGTAGCATCAGGGAGGAAGAAAATATAAAACACAAAAATCCTCTTCATACACTGTCAGCCCTAGCAGGGATTACCACACAACTCCAGCCTTCAAACGTCCTCTCAAGTGACTGCAAAAACTGTAAAAGAGTTGTGTTTTTGTTAAACACCAACAAGAGTTACCCATCTGGGTACTGTACGATACTGTATGTACTTAGGAGTCTGAAATACCAATTGTTAATAAGGTAAGTTATGCATTACACAGGCATCCGTACTTCAGATTGAAAAGACGTGTATCGAACAAACTACTGAAAACATCATTCCCACACACATGACATACACCCTGCAAGTGGTGTGGCCTGTCATATATTATTTGTGCAGTCATTGATCTCAGACTCTGTCAAGATGGGAAAGTTTGGGGTTGGTCACAAATACGGCTTTAACATGCTTCCCTCACAGCTTGCAAACAGAGCTGCCTATCTTCCTATTTCACAGAAACTAAGGAGTGAAAGTGGAATCAGACATTAATGCTTATCAGTAGTGCAGCATCCCTCTACCTGAACTGGAGATCAGACAGATTAATTGGAGAGAATAAGATGCTTTCTAAGTCGTTCTTGCCAAGAGTTTACTTGAAACGCTAGACAGGGCCTCTCTTCTCAAACTCTTCTCAAAATTAGTTTGGATGAACCCTTCTTTCATATTCCATTACTCTTTGACAGAGCCTGGAAGTTTGGTGACTTCTCTAGGAGGACTTTACTGCCAGTGGTAATGGAAAACCCTAACTCACCCAGATACTATCACCTCCAAGGTCTCACCAAGGTTAAGTCATCTTCAGCCTTAATTCTGAGTCTGATAATTTGGACAAAACAGTTTTTCTCCTCTGGTGCATTCCCGTGTTTCTTAGATGCTTCAACACCACTTCAACACGGAATGCAGCACTGCAGATACAGATGGGAACAAAGCAAGAAGGGCAGCACAGCACTGTGAAAGGTGCATGACCAAGAATAGCTAACCATCTGGCTCTCCTCACTGGCATTGGTAGGATACTGGTTTTCCCTTGCTATTATATGAGGAGGGAAAATAGGTGAATCTCCTCTATTACCACATCTTTGTGAACCAGTCTGCAAAAGTTGTCCCAAAAGGGTTGTACATCTTGCTAATGTCATAGTACACCCCTAATTTTTTATACGCAGAAAATCTGTTTTAAGATGCTCTGGATCACTTTTACATAGCTGGACTTGCCACAAATAGTGTAATTGCCATCCATTCACCACACCAAGGTTGCCAAGGAAGCAGCAGCCTGCACACCACATCTGTTACCAACACACAGTAGAAAGCAAGGAGGGGCAGAACTGAGCCTGACAGCTCTGACAGAGCCCTTCAACCAACCCAAGCCAACACGGATGTCCCAGCAAGATAAGCATCCATTATTAGCTAATTCTGTCAGTTTCACATTGGGGAGATGGAAAGGAAAATCATCAAAGTCAATATAATTCAGTAAATGTAAGGAGAGGGGGAAGTTCTCTGTGTCCCACAGAGTACCTTCATCCCATACAACATAATGTTTTGGCAGATGAGAAAGACTAGGAACAGAATTAAGAACTGGTGTTCCTTACATACAAGTGAGCAGGGCTCCATCACATCTGTTACATTTGCACAGCACATGAAATAATTTACCTTTCCACTTGGTGCTCTTCTAGGGTCAGCTTAAAAAGAGGTGAAGGCAATTAGACTTGAATTCACCCAGCAGGAAAAATCAAAATATGAGGGTAACATGACAATGACTGGCAAGGGTTTAAGAATATCTTGTATTAGACATCCCAAAAGCCGCTATATAATGATTCAAAATAGAATCACACTGGTTACAGAAACGCAGCCAGGCTTTCATTGGGAATGAAAGCATCTGCAAATTTTCAAATGCCTATAGCAAATGGAAGAAAGAGAAAGGTGAAAATGGTAAGTAAAAAACAGAAGTTAGGCATTGTAAAAAATGGAGAAGGGAAACAAAAAGACAATACCAATATCCAACAGAGCCAAAGAACTAGAACAAATAATTTGAAGTTCATTAGGAACAGAAGGACCTTTCACAGTGACAGTAATCTATTACTGGATGAAGAAAGTTGTCTTGTGAGTAATTATAGCAAAGTGACTGAAATCCTAAAAAAAAGCCAAATGATCTAATACTGCTAAATAAACCAAACCCGAAATTCCCAAATATACACTGCATGCCAGGGAAAGATCATGGTCTTTCCACCATCTAGTTAAAATAGAAGAATAAAGCAAGATTTAGCTTGTAGCATTGTAAATGGGAACTAAAATGGAAGACTTAGTAACTAAATTCAACAAAGGCAAAATATGATTGAAAGGCAAATTAAAGCTTGAAAGATGCAGAAAATAAACCTTAAATAAACCTGAGATTCTTATTTTGAATTTTGCAAGTGTCTAACCCACTGGCTAGTTCACTGTTTAACAAATGCTTCACTCTTCATGTTCCTTGCTCTCATGGACTAGCATGACCCAGGGAGAGATTACAGTGCACATGCTGATTTATACTGGCAGGAAATTTGGCCCTCCGGGTTTTGGGAAGAACTGGGTTTTATTCCTATTTCTGTTCCCTTACAAAGATGAAAGAGAAGAAGAATTCAGAACCTGTTCCAAAGGTGCAGGTGCTCTGCGCAGTTCTGCTGGGGGGTGGGCAATATTGGCAGAACCTCCTCACCACTGCTACATCAATACCACACCTTGGCTCATCAACCAGTGAGACCAGCTGCAGGAGAGACAGTTAGGAAGCTTCCTCTTACACTAGTCCAGACATTTCCTTTGCACTACCAATTAACTACCCACAACACAGGAAAGCTTATCAGCAACATCAAAGAATGCATTCCTCAGTAACACACACGGTATGGCAGATAACATCTCTGGCTGCATCAGATTTTCTAATTAAGCATGTGGGAGTGGGGAAAAGAGTGGGGAGGGGGGGTGGCGGGGCAGTTTAAAAAAAACCACTGAAATACAGGTGCCATTAGCAATCTGCTGTCTGCTGAGCTGCACTGTTCTGGGACCTCGCTTCCCAGTGTGTCTTTTTTGTCACTGTCTCAGAGCAATGTAAAGAAGACACTGTCAGTGTGGCAAGGTGAAGAAACAGCACAATGATTTTACATTTTCTTTATATACCTACTGTCTCACGGTTAAGAAAAAAGAGAAGGGATATGGATTTCACTAAAAGACCATGTTGCTTTAAAAAACAAAAGCCAAATGGAAGAAGCAAAGAACTAAAATGCAATAGGGTGAATTGCCTATTAAAGCAGTTGGACAAATAACTCACTAAAAGAATTTATTAGCTTAATTCAGCTCTCCAACCTCCTGTTCTAAAATTCACTTGAAAGTATTCAATTGGGTTGAAAGCAAATCTATTTCAACGCTCTGAAAGTGCAAGCACAGACAGTTCAATATTTTCTTTTTAAGCTCCGTCAGAGCTAATTGAGGCTATTTACACTCTTTTTTGTTTCCTGAATGAAAGAACACACATTCACTTCCAGCACAAATAATTGTGCATATAGTTTAAAAAAATTGGTGTCTTTACATATTTGTGCTGGCAAAACTTGACAGCAGGAATATTTGCAGGAAGCAAACACAAAGACTTCTCCACAGATGAAGCAACTTAATTTTCAGATTGAACATTCCCAAAAACATTGTCCAGCTACAGACAGATCATTACACTGAAGTATGAACTGTGAAAAATTAATGACAGAAAATATACAGTGCCTACTTTGCAAACCTCAAATCAGGCAAATCACCTTAGGTCTTGTGGTTGTAGTAGCTGCATTAATTGCTTAAGATCTGGTTCCTAGATAAACTTCTCTGCACGGAAAAAAATTCTTTGTTCATTATTAAATCCTAATGCGAACTGATGGTGCTATACAAAACAATCTTCTCTTGAAATGCCAGTAGCAGCTCAGTTGAGTTCAGCTTGGAACTGGCAATCTGCATTATTCTGGTTTAGATACAGGAACCTGTCACATGCTGCTTTTTGTTGCCTTTAAAAAAGAGTTAATATTTGGCTAATATGTTTATCTTTGCATAGCATTACTGTCTATGTGCAGGAAAGAAAGAAACAGCTGTTGCAAGCCTAACCCTTACTCATTAATCTTTCATCATCTTGGGACTTCCAGCATTGTATTCTGTATTACAGCACCAGCTTTCTATTCAGCAGTGGTATCTGAGAGCAAATTCCCAACAAAACTGCCATTTTCACTTGCCAGGTCCACTTGTACTGAACCCGGTCACTGAATATCCACACACCTGGTCACCCAGCAGAGGCTGGGGCGTGAGGTAGGTGGTATTTCTACTTTACCAAGGCTGCAGAATCTGTTTGCTGGCAGCTGCTTGTTTCAAAGGGAGCAGGAGGTCTCCCAGTTCAACATTATCTTCCAGTAGCACAAGGAGCAATTTCAGCCCACTTGCTTTAAACTGATGTTCCAAGTTCTGCTCTGACTTAACCACTTGGCAAAATTTCTGAACCTTGAAGTGCCCAGGTTACACCCAGAAACTTTCAGATTCAGCAGCAGAGGACTATCTCCTCCTCCTGTTGCAATGGTCTCATAGTTGGCTGATTTTCTTCCCAGCCTCCTTTTGGATGTATGCCCAAATCCACAGATGTGCACAGGAGGTAGATGGCACTAGAGGTGCCCTTAAGCACCTCAGCTGTTACTTCACACTGCCTCCCAGGTGTTATTAGTAGAAAACATGCATTGTAGAAACCTCAGTAGGATTCTCTTTATACCATCCTTGTTTTAAATCTTTATGAATTTACAGGAAACAGAGCCAACGGGTATTAGGGAGTCAGAGCTCTATGGCTTTCTCCTCCCTCCCCTCATTAGACTGTATGTTTATAATCATGCAGTAAAGCATGTATTGGTCTTAGAAAGCTGTTTCTAGTGTGTCAACTTTGTCTGCTGTGGTAAATTCACCACTCTGACCAGCAAACACTGTTTTTCCAGCTGATCAAGAAGCATCATGCACAGCTTGACTCTGCCTTCTGCCACCTGTCTTTGGGCACTGATGCCACAGGCACCAGACAGGAAAGACTGCCCTCTCTAGCCACACCTATGCTGCAGTCAAACTCCATCCAATGCCTCTCGGACTGTCTGTAAGCAATTCTGGATAGGTCTGTGCCCGACTCATCACTGTTGCACTGACTTACGTGTGAAATAAATACAGTGAGAGAATTTAATTTCTTGCATCATGTTCTCATGCTAGGGAAGGACCTGTGTTATTACTTATTAGGTCCCTCACCACCATTACCACATCTGCACACACCAGTACAAGTATAGGCTGGACCACATTTAAGAGTAGTGCAAGGTAGTCAGGACAAGAATTATTCAGTATTTCTTTTTCTTCCAGAAGAAGAAAGCCTGTAGAATTTTTGATCCTTTCATAGTACACTTTACAAATTATTTGTACAAGCAGACCATATACACCAGCATTGTGTGTTGTGGAATTGCTAATTCATGTAGCACTCATATCAACAGAATTGAGAACAAGACTGAACTCATAAAATGGATAACATGGTCCCATCTAGAGGTTAATATCTAACTTTTATTTGGTTTACTCATGTCCTCCATAACATTTTTCCTTTTGGTCATCTGCCTCATGAGAATCAAAGAGCATTCTTAGGTAGCACAGTAAATGCAAAGTAATTTTCACACTAAAAAGCAAATAGAAAAAAAAGCACCAATGCCTTGTTATTATTTGTACAAGGTGTGTTACTCTTGTTTACCTCATCTGCCTTTAATAGGTTGCCTTCAACTCCCTCCACAGAGCTACAAATTCTCATGTTAAACACAGGAGCTCCTGACAGCTCTCTCTTTCCTAGGGCAAGATTGCTCAACTAACAATAACTAAGATACCTTTTGACAAGTGCAGCTAAGAGGCAGCAAAGCTTAGTCAATCTGCATCATTCTGTCTTGGCACCTTTCTTCCCGTTTCATATCTAAACACTGGATGCCAAAGTGTCTTGCAATGATTGTAAAAAATTATAAAAAGGGAAATGAATGCAAAAGCAGAAATCATATTAATCAGTTGAAGGAAAATACTTTTCTGACTACAGTTGTGGCTGAAACCCATAAATTAGATGACTGGAGTAATAAGACATGTGAAATGGCTTTTAAGTCCACTACTAGCTCCATGCAATAAATTTCAAATGACATCCAGGCTTTTAGTGGAGGGGATGATTTATTGCAGTCTGCAGGAAGAGAGCTTTCATGGATTATCTCTAAAGTGGCAAAACTCTATTCTGAATTTTTCAAAATTAGTGCAGCTCAGTGAATGTCACTGACAAGCAAATCCAAAAGCACTTTAACAGAAAATTGTAAGAAAAATAGCAAACATACTTCAGATTTTTCTAAGGGAAATACATCTTGTCTTTTCCTAAGCCAAAAAACCCCCAAATATAACAAGAGTATAACACTTGCTGAATGTGTTGTTCACCTGGGCTTCCTATAAACAGAGATATTTCACAAGTGAACTTTCTAAGGCTTTTGATGCTAAAAGCCTTCAAAACAATTCGGCAAACAGTACAAGTTTCATCCTGAACCTATAAACCTAGATATACTCTTTCTTCTTTGTATAGCCATTAGGGAATGTGAGTGAAGTACTGACCACAGAAAGGCTCTCCAAAGGCAACCCAGAGTCTACAGGGTTCTGCTTCCTTTGAGCATGCAGAAAAATACTTATTTCCTCTCTGCTGGTAAATAGAATCAGAGAAAATGTGTCTCCCCTGGAATCATGGAGTACCATAAGATCAGTGTACCGGAGCTGTGATGCTCACTGCAGGGCTCCTGAATTGCACCTGACTACCAGAGTGTTGCACGGTGTGCTTTTCTGTTTTCTCTGGGATGAAGATAGTTGGTAGGAGTCCTGGGACTCTGTCGCAGCTACATCCCTTGGTAAACTCTTGTTCAGCACTAAAAGCAATGGTGTCTAAGGAGAGGATGTTACAGAAGACAGGCACAATCCTCTTCAAGAGGCAGAGATGTACCTTGGCTAAAAGCTGTTAGACACAGTCTCCTAATTTTGATTGCTTTGCAGGCTACTGATAGTAAATATTTCTGGTAATTCTCAATACATGGAACACTGAATTTGCATACCAATGGCAGTTAAAAGTAGGGTATGTATGTGTTAAGTAGTGGAAACATTACATACGGAAAACTTCTTACACTTTCCTGACACCTTTCACCCAGACTAGTTCTAAAATATTTTATGAACTGAGCAGAGATCTAATTTCACTGGCGTTCAGAGTAGAAAGTGAAGATCTATGCTTTATTCAATTTGTCTACATAGAAAACATACAGTGGTGTGATTTAGCCTCCCAGGAGAGAACGCAAGACAATACACCAAGACTAACAGCTCTGCTTTTACATGACTGTTAATGATGCTTTGGTTTTCATTAGAGTATTTCCTTCTGAAGAATAACTGTTAGCTTTTTAAAGCATGAATTCAGCACTGACCTGGATTAAGAGTGGTATTTCATTGACTCCACAGAACTTACAGATGTGACATTTCTCCTGCAAATCACTTATCCAAAATCTCATACTTAACTTATGGGGTTTTCTGGAAGCAATAAGGGATTCATACAAACAGTTTTTAAAGTGAAGTCTATCCCAACTTGAAACCTACATTATAACACAGCTGGACAAAATTGATTCACAACTTTATTATCCAACCCATTTTCATATACTGGTGGCATTTTTGTGGTTTGGATTTCGTTTGGTTTTGGTTTGGGTTTTTGATTGGTTTGGGGTGGTTTTTTTTGATGGGAGGTAGAGTATGAGTTGAACAGATCATCTTTTATGAAGCTAATCACAGACATAATCTTAGTTTTCTAGATAGAAACTGAGGCATAACCCAGTGAAGTACTGACTTAAGAGTTGCTGGCAGGCCAATAACAAATGGCCAACAAAACATAATGCTGGTTTTCACTCAAGTGTTTTAAACAATCAGATACACTGCAGATAGCACTGGTTATAAAGTATGGGATGGTTCTGAATTTATTACATATATTTTAAAACCTATCCCTACCTGTGTTCAAGCAAAGCCAGACATGTACTCTTCTTCATTCTTAGCTTAGGGTATCCAGACACATAATAAGCATAAGTCTTACTCTGCAGTCCATGTAAGACAATCCACAAAAATACATTGAAATCTTTTAGTGATGACAACCACACTTCTTCATCAACTATAGACAAAACTCAAAAGAAATCTTTTTTGCTGCCATCACGTAATGACCATGTAATTTCCCAAACGCCCACAGTCAAAATTATGGGACTTAGTGCATCAAAAATCAGCTTCTACCTACTTTTTTTATAGACACAAGTTAGAAGACATTTGCTCTGACTAAGCAAGTGTCATTCTGTGATGAACCCAACTGAACATCCAACACTAAACAGCTCTTACAGGTTTTTAAGTGTTAAATGGCAAATACTAACAAGAGGAAATAATGGACTCCATCATCAATGGACACATAAGCACACTGCTACTGTTCACTTAAAATATTTTAAGTAAAGTACAGGCTGGGTGTCCTGCTCTTTCCAGATTTTGATCATGTGTATATCCTATGTTTTAGGCACCATAGAGAAACCATGTTTCAAATAGTGGCAAAGTGATGATAAATGACAGAGTACTTAGCAGTATTGTGGCATAAACTACCTTGTCCTATTTCATGGAAAATAAATGGTATTCTTTGGTATTCTTTCCCCATGTCTTTTAAAAAAATCTATAAATTTCAAGAAGAAATTGCACAAACAAAACAAACTTACATCAATTGTTTATATATTCACATGAAAATGCATGCAGAAGGCTTTCCTTCTGACCTCTATATAGAGCTTCATTTGCAGCTATTACTTCTGTAGAATTCTACACCAGTTTAATCCTCCAAACCAAAATCTCCTACCCATAGACTGACTTTATAGATGGGACCATGTCTAGAGAAGCATTGCAGCAAGCAGATAACAACAGAAGGCACTTGCCTTACATGTCTAACTCCCTTTCTCATTAGTGGGCAATGTGCCTGCACAGACAGGAAAATTTTTCTCAAAGTCTGTGAGAAATCAGTCAGATTTGATCTGCTCTATGTAAAATACACAGCCAACACTGATTAAATGAGCAATGGAGTGTTTTTTCAATAGTGCATCAATGCTTTTCAGCACATAGGCATGGACCGAGAGCTAAGAATTATAAATTAAGGAGAAGCATGACTTATGCTTTAAGTCATTGGAAGAATTCACTGTAAAATATGAATAAAGTGATGTGGCTTCCCTTCCCATTCCTTTTCCACATGTCCATTAACATATTTCATTGATCATTCACATTATGTGAAACAATTTGGGGTGCAAAGAGTTTTATGCACACTGCTGTGTTGTTTTGAAACACTTGGTAATAGAGCTTGGACAGCAGCTCTGTACCATAACGCATTTTTAACAAAATAATTTTTAAAAATGCAGTTCTAATCCTCAGCCATTCTCTCTCCCTGTTCATCTCTCTCTACTTTTCCTCCCTCACTAAGGAAAGCAGAAGTCATCAACAAAGGCTAACCAAATAAGTTTTCTTAAAAGACAAATCACAAAAATCAAGAATTGTCTGGTTTGAGCCTACAATAAGTGAGTGATCCAAACCAACCTCAACTCATTTATCTGACAACCCAAACATCAGAAGCAACCCACTGCCTTTTCTGTACAAGCAAATCTATGCAGAACTTCACCTACAAGGTCTCTGGCAGACCTAATTCAGACAACCAATTTTTCTAACCCTCTTCTAGATTCCCTCTCAACCTGCCAATCTCATCACAGTAATAAGTGACACATTTGGTATAAGCAAGCTGCCATGAGCCCTCACCAGCCTGAGACCTCTCAGTTCAGGAAGCCAAGGAAAGCCCTGCAGCCTCAGCTGCAGTTCAACTCCTCTTTACTCATGCTGTTGAAACTTGAGATTGGAGGGAAAGGAATCAAAGAGGGAAATTTTCAAGCAAATTTGGAAAAGGAACTGAAGAGGGAAAACAGAAATCAAATTTAACAGAAAAATGATGCTTTCAGAATTATTTCTAAAGTTGCATATAACAGGTGAGTTCCCACACATAGCAAAACCATAGGGAAGCCTCACCAGGACAAAGAGGTTCACTTGGCATGTTCAGGGAAATGTATTAGGTCAACTGCCAACACAGAGACTTTTTGTGTACTGGGGTAGGAATGGGCTGAGAGGATTCATAGATTTCAGAGGCGTTCCCCTTGTCATCCTGCTTGACACAGACACTCTGGGTATCATTTGTCAACAGATGCCTTTCCCTTACTTCCACTTGGTAAGTTTCCAAATTTGGTCTTGCAGCTCATGCTGCATGAGCACCTGTTAACAAACTTCTCAGGTAGAGGCTGCAAGAACAAATCATTGCCAGAGTTTCAAGAGCCTCACAACAAAGAGAAAGGAATATCTGGCATCTGCCAGCCCTCTGTCTTTAATAAGAGAAACTCTTAAGTAAAACAATCTTTTCTACTAAGACACATGGAAATCAATCCCAAAATCTGGAGGCAGAGAGGAATTAACTACTGTTAACTTGTCCTTTGCTGAAGGATGGCTCTACATGATTTAAAGGTTCTCCTCAGTCAAGACTCCCAAGACAACTTCAGAAAAGGATCTTAATTCCTCATACTTTTTCCCTTCTTTGAGCTGATTCCCCTTTCACAACAGAATTGTAGTTGAGTTCTTCCAGAGACTCTGTGTTGACAGTTCATCAGGCACTGACTCCTGTCTTAAGCTCCCGAGATCCTGCCTGTCACAGTATCAGTCTCTTAAGAACCTCTCTGAAATGCCACCACAGGGGCCCTACCACACCTAACCCTCTGTGGACTGTACTCAGACAAAATTTCCTCCTAGAAGAGAGAGATTAGTACAATTTACAGACTCATGAAAGGTTTTATTCCAGAAATAGTAATGATAAAATTCCAAAGGAACAAACTATAAGTGATGCTTGTTACTAAAGTGCTAAAGACAAGCAAAAGTGGCAAACCAGCCCGAGACAAAAATTTGGGTTGGAATGACTGGATACTATTTCGAGATTGTCCAAAACACAGACATTTAGCTCCTCAGCAACAAGGGAAAAAAAAAGGTGTGAAATTGAGAGGGAGAAGACTAGAATCAGGCCAAATAAACTAATGTCCTGACACTCAGGTCTATTCATTGCAGAATAATCTCTCTGAGGAACTGAAGCAAAACCTCATTACCTGTAATGCTTTTGCTCAGATACCACTGTAATGAGTTCATTAACACTAGAACATCAAAATCTAAACTGAACCACATGCTTGATAACATAATGTAAGAGGAAAACATTGCACAGACAGAACAATACTTCCATTTCTGTCACTGTAACAAGCCCTGAATGACTGTTTTCGTGTTCTAGTTCATGTCCCAATGTTCTGTGAGGAAGGGAAAGAAAAAAGGGGGGATGAAAATGGAAAAGAAAAGGTTTAGGTAGAAGAAATCATGTCACAGAAAGAATGAATAACCTCATTTTCCATTTGCAAATTAAAAATCTTTATTAAACTGAAAATCTTTTGAAGCTAGCCACTGATGTGAACACCAAGTATTACTCAGCAAAGGGAAATTTTGCTTGCATTCATTAAGGATCTGATTTCTTACAGAGAATATCCAGTTTCCACTGAAAACAAAGGGATGCTCCTACATTAATTCCAATGGAAATTTGGATAAGGCCCTTGAATAAACTAGGAATAAACAGTTATTTTGACAATTTTGTGAAATTGGAGGGAACAATTTTAAAAAGCCACACACACACACACAAAAAAAAAAAAAAAAAAAAAAAAAAAAAAAAAAAACAAAAAAAAACCAA
>VWZU01010549.1:11939-100812 GCA_013397095.1 Sterrhoptilus dennistouni | reverse complement strand
CAACCAAATAAAAAACAACCAAACAAACAAAACAAAAAAACCCAGATTGCTTTTATTTCCTTGCCCAACCCTTTGCAGTACAGCAGAAAAGATGCCAAGTTGCACAAAGTTTTGTTCCATTCTCCTTATTCTGCCTAAAGACTCCTTGACCTCCAAACCCTGAAGAAAAAGGATGCATCCCAAAGAAAGAGAATCCTATAGAGTCATGCATGGCACTTCACACAATAAGAATCCATGGATGCAAATAGCACTAAATTAAAGGGATAGCAAGCACCCTTACATTCATATATTACACTTACTGAGTGATATATGCCAGAAGATCCTATACATTGATTCCTTCCATGAAGAATGCACAGACTTGAAGGTAAACCACATTTGACATGTTGAATCAAACAGCACACCTGAAGAATGGCCTGCCAGACACAGCTCTCAACGAAGTTCATGAAAATATTATAGAAAGATTTGGCATTAAAGAGACTTTGAAAATCATCCAGTTCCAACTCCCTGCCATAGTCAGGGACCCCTTCCATTAGACCAGGTTGCTCAAAGCCCCATCCAACCTGGCCTTGAACACTTTCAGAGATGGGACATCCACAGTTTCTCTGGGCAACCTGTTCCAGTGTCTCACCATGCTCAGAGTGAAGAATCTCTTGCTAATATCTAATCTAAAACTACCTTCTTTCAGTTTAAAATCATGCTTCTTGATCTGCCACTAGACCTTGGTTAATAATCCCTCTCCAACTCCCTTCTGGACATTTGTAGGAACCAACACTGTAAAGCTGCTCTAAGGTCTCCCCGGAAATTTTTTCTTCTTTTTCTTCTCCAGGCTGAACAATCCCAGCTCCCTCAGTCTGACCTCACAGGAGAAGTGCTCCAGCCCAATCTTCAGAGAAGAAACAGCCTGTTTCAGACCTGTTCTACACTGACAGGGCACGGAATCCTCAAGCACACAGCTGACTTGGAAACAAGAGAGAAATTGAATCCTGTCTACAGATAGACACCACAATAGTAGTTTTAATACCAGAATATAATCCAATAGATGATCCTGCCTTCTCTTTTAGCCCTCCTTGCAACCCACAGTCATCTGCCATTACCTGCTTGTGGCACATATACAAGCTCTTTCACTATCAGGCAGCTGCAATCACCAATGGTCATCCCTTAAAGCTGAATGGACACCAGGACAAACACCCACACAACAAACGCTTAGACATTATTTTAGCTATCATACTGCAATGGTAATAACTACGTAGAACCAACTGCATGGACTTCCTAATTCTTTCAGAGTCTTATTTTTCTGAATTGCTTTTTTCAGCTGGAGTACTTTACAAACACACAGGAGAAAAGGGAATGGAGTTTGTCCCAAAGAAGTTTCATTTTAAAGAATCAAAACAAACAAAACCCGAGTGACACAGAGAAAGAGGAACCTGGAAGTATGAGGGAAGAGTTCAGGACACCAGCAAAATAGCAGCTGACAAGTTGGCTCACTCAATTTTAATGTTTTTGTTTCTTTCCTTGTCTGGTTTTCATTGGTAGAAGCAAAAAGGAAAGTATGAAGCCATGGATGTGTATGTGAAGAACTCTTCCTAAATGGTACAGTGTGGAAGGAAACATGGACATTTATTCAATCTTTAATGTGAAGGATGCAGAAGCTGACACCATGGGCCATAGAAAAGCAAAAGTTTTACCTTAGTAACAAATAAGAGATGGTTAAAAAACTGGCAGAAGCACATTGGGAACAAAGATTAAACTTAGATACAATAGGAAAAGGAGAAACAGATGAAAGATGAAGACAAAGGAATAACTTGGACAAAAATACAGGGTAGCAAAGTGATTTTTAAAATCAACAGTATGAACTTAGGTGTATTATTTTTAGATTGTTTTCTAGCATATTGTATTTTATTATATATGTTCTAAATTTGTTATTAACTTATAATTACTGAATCAGAAAGTTTTAATTCAACAACTACTCTGATAAAAAGGAAACAGTTGCATGTATTTTTCTTGTATTATGAAAAATTTTACAGCCTAGTTTTTGTAACTGTGTGATTTTCTATACTGAATATTTTCCATGACTGACAGAGAAATGGGAGCTGAAGGAGAACAGGTGTTTCTATTTCCACCATTCCCCCAAAATTTTCACCTATTTGCATATTATAGCAAAAGTGTTCCCATCTCCACAGGAACAAATGCATTTTAAGAATTCTTGGAAATCTGTGCCTGAATTTTTCTTTGTCTAAGCAGCATGAGGAATGAGCAGAAGTAGCTCCAGTTTCTTTCATGAATAAGGTCCTTCATTCATGCTTTTCATTGCACAATATATGGAACTTTAAAAGTTTCAGTCAATAGCTTGGTCAAGCAACCAAATCTGAACTCTGATATTAACAATTCAACCTTCTGAAACTAATGAGTCATATTATGCCTTGCACAAATGGTTGTTCACTTCCCCTAAAAATGTAATCTGAGGCTGGTTAAGTAATTTGAAAGCAAAAAGCAGAAATAAATGTATATGAGTTTTTAGAAAATAGACACTGCATAATGTAACAGGCTTTGCATATTTTAGATAACTGAGCTGCTCCATGGCTACTGTTGTGCCCTCACACTACGCTGTGCCTGTAAACACAGTTTTGGCACCTAAAGGAAGGAACATGTAGGACAAAAGTATAGAAAATTTAGATTAAATAATCTGTGGTGAAGTTAGAACTATTGTAACAGGAAACTTTGTCCAGCATGTTTTGGTGCAAGCTGGAACAATCTTCCTACTTTTATACTTTATAAGTGGGATTGCACACAAGTCGAGTACCAGATTTTTCATTAAAAACACTCAAATTAGGCAACAACAGGAATTTTTACAAGCTTGTTCAAATTTCAGCAGGATGCTTTGCATTTTAAATTTAAAAAATGTGATAAAAGTACAAACAATCAAGTAAATTATTTTTCATCAGTTTTTATCTTACAAACCCTTAAAAATTCCTGAAAAATAAATGGAAGGTTTAATTTCTTGTCAAATAACTATATGGCTTCAGCCATTTTAAAGTTCAACTGACAAACATAAAACCTGTTAAATCCAGTTAAAATTCTCTCTCCACATTTGGTAACAGCCAACAAACAAACAAAGTTATTCAAATAGTTATGTAAGCCCAAAACATTCTGCATGAACAACAGCCTTCACCAGCTTTGCAGAGATCATCCCATTTGCAGTATTTTTCCTTTGTTTCTGAATCTGATTATCTCCCTATACTTGTATCAGATTAAAAATGGTGTAACAAACACCACAGTCAAAACAACAGTCTGACTGACTCAGCTGATTTTTTCTCTGGTCTGAATGGTTTCAATAGGCTTTCTAAAATAAATAAAGAATGAAATCATGTTTTCCTTTACACTACTTACATTGGACACTCTACAAAAGACAAACTGTTTTATACCAATGGAAAAAGAACTAAGATTATATTTTGATAAAATTTTTAGTGAAATTTACATCTACTGATACATGTTGAAAAAGAGAGGGTAAGAATGGTAAGATGACTTTTATCTTGTTCAGTTCTGCCACTGTATAAGCATACTTCTTTTCTACAGACAGGTTCTGTGTGTAGTGTCCTATAGCTTAAGAAGTTTAGCATTTAGGTGGCTAAATACTGCTGCCCTTAAAGTATTTGGGGCCATACATCACCTTGAGTACCATTTTTAGAGGTTGAATATCCAGCCACAGAAAGGGACTACATGATGGCACAGCTACTCTCAGCAGTAGAAAGAGGTTACCAAACTGGGAGTATGCCATGGATTGTGACTCACAGGGTTTCTGGCTACATTGTTAAATGTCAGATTCCTTCACCGTGCATAGGATTGTACACAGGTATAGGCATTAGATCCTCTCACCAGGTAAAAGGAGTCACCATCCCATGAGTCCTTATTTTCTGCTTCAAGCCCCCGAAAACGGCTGTGAGCACGTCCAATATCCTGATGGCTTCTGATGTCGAACATATGGGAATAATGCAGTCAAATACACATGAAAAACTGAGAGGACCCAGATGTTCTGGGGTCTCCCAGGGAGCCTCAAAGTTCAGTAATTTATAAACTTCCCATACCAAGATATTTTTCACAAGAGAAATCTGTTCAGATGAAGATGCCTGAATGATTGTTTGTGGAAGGCCAGAACTACAGCTGCCACACACAGGGATAAGCACACCAACTGCAAATAATAAAAGGGATATATGACCCAGCAAGTGTGGTAACAGCAGATATTTAGGGTCATCAGCACTCAGCAGTACCATTCACACACAAAGCAGCTGACTTGTGACATCCAAATCAATATATTCACAACTCATAACAACACGCCATTCATTCTTCTGAACTAGAGAATGATATTCAAAAAAGCTCAGATCCTTCTCCCATACTCAGTTGGAGACCATGAATTATTTAATTTCTTGGTTGCCTTTGTGTGTGTAGCAGGGGGACCTAGTTTTCTTTTGGCTTGACAGTTATATCATGTTGTATTTTTCTCTCCCAAAGCCTTCATGCAGCTTTTGATGTGAAAGCTTAGCTTTCTGTAGACAACTGCTATTTCAAATTAAAAGCTGCATGAGTTGTTGACAATATAAGACTTTATATTTAATTCTCCCTTCATAGTTCACAAAACGTCTCTTTCTATCGTTCATTCCATGTTACTTCATAGAGAAGATTACTATTGCAGCAGACACCCATCAAAGCCATCTTTCTCATCAACAAAACGTTGTTTGTAGCAGCCACACATCAATGAAATTTCTTGACGCCTGTGACTGTTGCTTTTTCATAATTATATTTTCTAATCCCCCTTTACACACGAGAGCTCAATTCACTTCCTGGTACAATGCATTAGCATCCTCTTCAAATCCATTAGCAGTACCACAAGAATCACAGCATCCCTCCCTCTTCAAAATAGTATGTTATTAAGTTACCATACAGCAGGCTGAAGACTATGAATATTTTAAGTCCCTTGCATGTACCAAAGCAGAGAAATCAATCCTAGTCTTTTACCATATTAGCAATATTCTAAGACACACTTATGGGCTTCGTTAAACTTGTGTTTCTGGCAGAAAAATAATATGGTATATTTAATAAAGAGATTAATATGTAGTATGATGGCAACAGCATAATCTCTCTGGTCATTTTCAGCCCATAACACTCAACAGTGGGTGACCACAGTCTACCACACAGCCAAGACAGGCCCAATATTCCAAACATGTTGAGTAAAGCAAAACAAATTAATTTATTGAGCTGCTGTTAGGAATATTAGGTGTAAATGATATGATCAAAACAACTAGTAGGATGTTTCAAAATGTTTCATAGAGTCTATAAGTGAGTTGACATACTACAGACCCTTTGGGTTCTGTTTTGTTCTATTTCCAAAAAAATAACACTTGTTTTGAAGCATTTGAGGCATTTTCCTGAATCAATTCTCACATGTTTATACTAAAACTCATTTAGCCTTTTTGAGTTAATGGTAAAATCTGCAGTTGCAATGAATGGGGCAAAAAAAAAAAAAAAATGGATTACCCTGATTTGCACCACTTGCAAGCACAGGTCCAAAACAAGGCTAAAAACCTGATGTCTAGCACAAGGGCAGCAGATGCAGTTAATTAATTCCCAGCTCTCACAGGCTCCACCAGCAACAAATTCCAGAACTTTTTCAAAGGCATCAGCAAAAAAGAGCCCTCTTCTAGAGATTTTCCATGCCAGAAATCCAGGTGGGTTTACATATGGGTTTTGAAATTTCTTGGGTGGCATATGGAGCCTCTATGTTTCAAACTAAGAGCTCTGATTCAACAAAAAAACCCATGCAACAGCAGCCAGCTCTTAATGCTATTCTAATGCATACCCCTGCAATGATTTTGAGGCATTTTGCTCACAAGTAACCAATCTCCCAGTGCAAAGAGTGGCTGCTGGAGCCAGAATGGGGTACGCAGGCAGAAAGCATAACAGGGACTCATGCCACAGCATAGATTTGCCCTTTCATTTTATCCTCTCCGTTCCAAACCCAAGGCTTATTTCATTTCACCAGCTTTTCCAGCATGAGGTAGGCTTTATTTTTATTCATTCTTCTACTACTTTCAGTATTTCACATGCCACATTTTGCCATCTTCCTGCTGCACCCAGGAAATGCTTCTAAAAAGCTTAGAACAAGAGTGAAGAAAATCCCCAGCCAGTAAGCAGTTCTATACAAAAAGTTTATGCAAGGTAACTTCTGCTCTCAGACACAGAAACATTTTTTCAGAGTGGTGGTCTTTTCTTCTTGGTTTTACAGCTGACATACTTGAAGCAAATTAAGGGCGAGCAATTTGGCATCATTAGACCCTTTTCCTCTGACTGAATTTAAACCCTTCAGATTTTCATCAGTTTGCAATACCCATTAAGCTACAGTTATGGGCCTGGCATGCCTTAGGTTCCTACAAAACAGCAATGCTTCTGATGAGGAAGCTGACTGTTAACAAAACAGATGCTGATGCACCAAAATCAGCAGGGATTCCTCAACTAAGAATAGCCAAATTCTCTATCATAGGAAAACTGCCTTTCTGGAGCAGTCTGTATTCTTCTTTGGACTACAACTATGTAGAGACCCCAAAAAATAAATAGGATCAGTTATTTATTCATTTAATTTAGATACTAAAGTCATCTACCTCATATCTGATATTATATCAGCAGTTGCATCTCAAACAAAAGTAACTTTTGTAGCACTGCGTGAAGGTTCTGTCCTATCATCAGCAAATTTGCCGACTACCAGTCAGGAAAATTAGCCACAGGCCAAAGAGATAAACCACTGAACAAATAACTGGAATAGAAATATGATGTCAGGATTTAGGGGATTGAGTCACTCTTTCATTGCATTTGAATTAATTTCCCCATATTCTGAGAGTACTGGATAGAAAGGGTTTCTATTTATCACCTCTAATTTACTATTACAAATTGCACATGAATCAGTGGTGTCTGCTGAGAAAAAGAGCGTGTGAGCGAGTAATCAGCAGTGCAGTTCCCAATAATCAGCCAGATCAGCCCCCATCAGCAGTGCAGTTCCCAATAATCAGCCAGATCAGCCCCCATCAAAGTACAGAAAGTAGAGCTCCTCATCAAATTCTATGCTTTCCTCCCGTTTCTCCTCTGCAGGTCCTGGGTGAGACAGCAGCCACAGCATGAGACAGTAATCTTACTAGTTAGCAAAACAATAATAAATATGCAAAAAAACTTTCTTTCTACTCTTCTCAGTATAAGACATATGGTATTCAAAGATATTCCTGTTATTAGAGCCATGACATATTATAAAAGAGTGAAACAGGGAAAGCATTGGAAGCAGCATGGAGCAATCCAGTGGTGACTTGCAGTGGGAGTTATCAAAGCTGCTTAGTCGGTGAAACAGTTACCTGAATCAGGTAACTGAATTTGATCAGAAAAAAAAAAAAAACCTCTTTATATCCAGGTACTGCAAGGATTCATAAATAATTTGGTAAATCACAAGCACCCGGTGGTGTACACACTGCCTTTCCAGCCTTTGTGTGTTTACTCAGCAGGCATATTTGCTTTCACACGTAGGTATGTTTTGATTTCAGAAGAGCAGTTGCTACTTTTGTAGCTTTAAAATGTTTTGTGACTCATACTGACAAACACAATGTGTGCTGCACAAAAAAGATTCACTTAATGGGGTTGATAAGCTACAGACAAGCTCTGCCATAATTCATAACTTGCAGGACAGTCACCCTAGAATTGAGTTTGGTCTGTAGAATTTCATGACAGTCTGCCTTGCACAATGTTGCAGTATCATGAATACTGGAGTCCTTTCCTCTGAGAACACAACCCTCTCTATTAACATTGGCTAACGAAGCATTTCTTCATTGCAATAAGACTGAGAAATAGGTCACCATTATACAAAGAGGGAAAAGTGAGGCCTGAAAGGGTCTGTCAGCATTTTAGGCATAAAAGAACAAATACTTTACAGAGAAGGTCAATAGAGTGACTCTCATTTACCAGGTTTACTGAACCACCCCATTATCCCTAGACAGATTTTTCACACCTAGATGACCAGATGACTCTGACAGAGTATCACCATGCATTCACTTTTCAACTGCACAGTACCTGTACACCAAACCTCACCGGTGGACCAGCTGTTCATGTGCCAAAAAAATCTGACACATTCAGGGCGTGTCTCGCGCACTGTGTGTGTCTGTGCAACTTCAGATCTAGATGCACCACTGGCACACCAGACAGCATAATTTTTTAAGTGTTCAGCATGACAGCATGGGAATTTTCAATCTTGTATATAGAGCAGCAGAGATGTTCAAAATGCAGAGAAAGTTCTGCTCTGATTTAATTGTTCACACTCTCTGGCCACTTTTATGTCTCTTCCACTCACTTCTCTTCTGGCCTTTTTTTTTCTACTATGAGCTCCATGAAGCAGGAACCACCTGTTTGTTTGGGTTCCTGACAAGCAGGCCAAGGAGCTATGGCTCATCTGAGCTTTACTGAGCTGCCTTCTGATACAAATCAACAGTGGGAATGAAGTACAAAGCTGACAGAAATCACTTTGCCTTGTGATGGCCTAATGGGACTCAGGTGTTTGCCTCCTCATCACAAGTTACACAAGACTCTCAGCTGCCGACCTGCAGGTATCATGGGCTGTTTCAGATGTCAGACAAAGTGATGCTTGTAGGTGGCACTCAGTATCCTACCTACCTCTCCCAGAGAGCATGCCTGTCCCACACACCCAGTGCTGTATTTCACAGACCCATGCAGGTGGCTCAGATACCCTTAGACATCACAATTCATGGTTAGGCAATAGAGACTGCTGGAATACTGCCATTCAGCTACATCAGAAAAACATGAGAGACCCTTCAGAATCCTTTCTAGTAGCGTGCTAATAACTTATTTTCTCTTGTTCTCCTTATTTGGAATGCAAGTGAAATAGCATTTAATTAACAAGATATTGCAAATCATTATTGAAACATTACTTGTTAAGTCCTTTGAAGGAGAAATGAACCAGGTAAACATTAGTGTCACTATTTCCTCCAGGTCTTATTTTCAGTAGACCATGGCTTGGTAAACAAGAACTTTTGTACCTATTCTAACTCTTTCAAAACACAAAGGCAGACATTGAGGTACAGGTCTTTTGAAAGTATTTAGACATCCAACCACTGTGTGTTCCACACTCTGGAAGTCTAAGGCCTCCTTGAAGTCGTGGTTATTGAACACCCATTGCACTGACAAACGATTTGTAGACATGTGCTGCAAGTCAGATCAGGGTTAAAAATAAACACTCCCTTTCAGAGGACAACTTAAACCAGCTCACTGAGAAGATTAACAGTCCATGGCCTGACAAATAGTTGTATCAGCACAACTGACAGTGCAGGAGGCTGTGGTTTGGGGGTGGGACTGAGCAACTGCAGCTGGTATGCCTCAAGTTTGAATCTCTTCTTCAAGGTTTGTAAGCTTTGAGCATACTTGAAAATGTCTGGCTCCTGGTTCTTTACGAAAATGTGCAGGTTTCTTCCAAGTGAATTAGCAAATTATGAAACCAAAGAAAACTTCTCAGAGCGTGATTGCAGCAAATAGCATGAATGCATTAACATGGTATTTCCAATGAAAAGGAGTGCTGTGATTAACAGCATTCTGCATGAATCATATGAGTCTGGTAACAGGGAAATTAATAAAATTAAGTCTTGTGTTCTTCTCCCTCTGTCCCTCTTATTTCTGTATAATTCTCTCACATAAAATATAAAACCAAGTAGGTAGGAAATACTGAAAATTAAAAAGGTTAATCTTAAAAAATACATGAAGTTTCTGGAAGTTTATCACCCTTTTGCACATACTAAAGGACATAAACTTTCAAGGAAATACAAACTGCCTTCCTGTGCCCTTTGAACTTAATTGAACTTAAATGAGTGTAACTATGAAGATACAATATAGGAGGATTAGTTTTCCACAGGTTCATTTATTAGCAGCATGCTGCAATTATCAACAAGGTGAATCAATAAGCATGAAGTACACTAGGCTGCCTATGTCTGACTAATACAGAACGAGTTCTCTTGCACTGGGAGCCAAGGAATGCCATGCTGTTGCGCAGGTCTTCGACTCGATGTCCTACGTTGGTGCCAAAAACATCCACTCCTTGAAAAATGGATGACTTATTCAAAACCAGTTTGTTAACAGGCAAATTCTTGTGTTAGAGGGGGGAGTTTTCAAAGCTAAGGGTTCCACACCTTTGCCAACAAACACTGTAGCAAGTGGGAATTTATCTCATTAATTTCAGTGGCTTTGTTTCAAGTCCTTAATGATGAGAGTACTTATTTTATCTTCAGTTAAGATACATGTCACTTTAGTCATCATAATCTGGCCAAATGGTAAGAGCAATAATGCATTAGCAGTGTAGTAGCTTGTAGTAGCAACAAGAGACATTTTTACTTATCCAGAAAGCCACCACAAAATTGTCTCTGGAAACTGCCACACACACGTGATTTGATTTTAGAAGTGGTCCTAAAGGAACAATGACAGTGACATTCAATATTACTTCAGTTACACACTCCAATAAGGCTTAAAACAAGGTAATCTAGCCCAGCACCCACTTCAATATTTGTACAACTATATACAGTGTCCTAATTTTCCCTTAGTCCTGGTTGTGCACAGTAGTAAGGGGTTCATTCTTGCAGTGCTTTCATTTACAGGTCTTCCACAAACTGGAAGGCCATACCAAGACACAAGCACCACCCTCAGATCATGTGGGGTTTTCCTTGCAGTCCAGCTAGAGTGAGGGAATGAGGGACAGAAACAGTCCTTCAGAGAAAGGCTAAGCAGAAGCACAGCAGTTTTTCTCTAGAGATCACCAACAGGATGTGAGGAACTGGAATGAAGCAGCACCAAGGCA
Organism: Sterrhoptilus dennistouni; assembly: GCA_013397095.1. Lineage (NCBI taxonomy): Eukaryota > Metazoa > Chordata > Aves > Passeriformes > Zosteropidae > Sterrhoptilus > Sterrhoptilus dennistouni. The sequence continues at coordinate 89,933 of VWZU01010549.1, read as the reverse complement.
AGTTTGGATTAGGCATTAAGAGAAGAAGGAGGAGGTTCCTTACTGAGTGGTAGTTGGTCACTGGAACAGGATCCTCAGCAAATGGGTCACGTCATCTAAACTGCCAGAGTTCAAAGAACATCTGGATGATGCTCTTAGACATAGGATTAGCCCTGTGAGGAGCAGGGTGTTGAACTCAAGGATCCTTATGAGTTTCGTCCAACTTGATGTATCGTATGATTCAATAATTAACTCAGGTGTCCTGATGTAACCTTGTAAGTTTGTTCATTCACTGCAGAAGACAAGTTTCTCTAGGCTAAGGTTAAGCACTGACAATAGACTTAAGGTATCTGATTTTCTCATTAGCCTTTGGTATATGTTAAAATAAAGGAAATAATTATTTAGTCCAAAAAATATTGCAAAAGGAGGCTAAGAGTGTCATAAAATTAGTCCTTTGTTGGTTGCAGCTTCCCCATCCAACTGTGGAAATATGTACCACAGTTGCTACATGACACAAATCTATATATACTCTTGGTCCTAAATGTGAGCATTGTTCATTGCAATGGCAAACCATAGCAAGTTACAAACATAAGAGCTGTAAGAGACCCTTCTAAATAATGTTAGCTTCCTTCTTCCAAAGAGCAAGTCTTGTTGTATTCTCTATGAGTTCATAGGCAGAGGTATGCCAAACATTACCAAAAGTTGACATCATATCCTTGAAGAGCTTTAGTACCAAATTCAGAATCCATTCAGTCTGCCTCTTTCTCAGCTTTTACATTGTGATGTTCTTACATACATTTGCTAAGGGAAAATTCTCACATATGAGGGGATATATACATATTCTTGAACCAAACCAAATCAACAGTATGCCCAGCTTACTGATCAACTAACTAAAACCAAACCTCTGAGATTCCTTATTCCTCCTCCTCCTCCTCACTTTTTAAAATGACATCAGAAAGTGTATTAGATGTCTTGAGAAATGTTCAGGGCATTTTATGAAAGAGACAAATCACTGAATTTGTACCAAATGCTATTTTACAGCAGATTTCCTCAGAAGCCCAGCAAATGTTAACATCAGCCACTTATCATATGTGAGTTACCCTTCTCCCAGAGGATACACTAGAGGAGGCATTGAGGCTAATTAAATATTCACTTGTTTGCAGCATTTGTCCTTTAAGTTTAAAAGCAGAAAGGGTTTTCTAGCTACATATTGGCAGTGGACCATGTTAGAGAATTGAATGGATTTTAAACTGCTGTTCCAATGCCTTTGCACTGTAGTTGCCTTGCAATAATCAATACAGAGTTTAGTAAGTCTCTATCATATTAGTCATATTGCAAACGGAACAACTGGCTCTGAAGCACTTTTTTTTTTTTTTTTTTTAAATGAGCTTAGAGCATCCCAGCAAATAGCAGCTAGACCATGAAAAGATGGGACAAAAAACCCCCAACCAACCAACCAACCAACCAACCAACCAACCAACCAATGCCCACAAATATCTTAACCAGGATATCCTTACCTGAGGAGAATACTTGGGCTACTTACACAAAGCCCATTCAAGATGTCTGATTTTGGTATCTGTTTTACTCTTCTGAGGCAGTCCTGTCTCATTGTAGCTTATCCCTTTTCATTATTTATCATTGTATTGCATAACTTTCCAATTTGCTCTGAAAAAGCCAGCTAAACTCCCTACATTTTCAGTATTGATATTTTCATAATTATAACTTTGACCTTTATTATACATCTAGCAACTGAGACACAAAAATAAACCTGTGGTAAGAAAATTTGACAATTAACAAATAGTCCTGACTTCAGTACAAATAAAGTCAAAATTTAGAAAAAAATAGTCTGAAGTCGGAAGAAAAATCCCAGTAACCAAAAAGTTTATTTTTGTTTTTCCCATTTTAACTCTCTTTCAGCCTCTTCTGAGATAATTGTTCTATAAGTAAAGCTGGAGCTTTACGGCATGAAAATGTCATTGTGAGACATTTTGACAGTTCAAATCCTTCCCCTCATACACACTGAATTTTTTTCATTTTGAAAAGGCTATCCAATAAGCCTGCTCACACAGCAATGCATAGTTTGTGAGAACAGCTATTTCTGTCTGATAAAAATTAATTTTCTTAACCAATGTGGGGGCAAAAGGTCATATGTGCCAGACTGTCAAAGAGAAGGGCATATAAAATGCCCTTCACTTACAGATGAAGACAGCTCCATAATATCTCACCAAATCTAGCAGGTATCAATATCTTAAACAAATGTAATCTGGGATGGAGTGTCTATTACCAACTGCCTGGAAATAAAGGCTTCTCACTCAGACCCCTGTTATTCCCCATGCAATATTTGTCTCAAATTTCTGGCAGTATAAAGCTTTTTAAATACCCACAGCATCACATATTCTAGATGCGGACCTATCCAGTTTCACTCCTTACAGATGAGGCTCCTATTGTGTCCGTCACACACCTCACTGCTTTATCTCCCCCAGCTCCAGGGCTTGCAGAACAATGCCGTGCTCTGGAATCAGGTGGATGCAGCTGTGTCTGGCACAGGGCTTCCAGGGAGAGCCAGACCCTGTACCAGGGAACACCAGCCTCCCAACAGCACTCTGCATATGCAGGCATCCCTGATGAAAAGCAGACCCTTCCTGGCTGCAGCCCATTTGTGTCACATAATCTGGTGCAGGAGAACAGAACAGAAAAGAATGGGACAGGGCAGGATCACTTATATAAACTGGCATACAGAGTTTTATGTGCCAGGCCAGAAAAAACCCAAGAGTTCTCTGTACAGCTCCATCAGCCAGGCGTAAATGTGCAGGGTAGGTGAGGAATGCTGCACCTCCCTGCTGCAGATACCTGAGCAGCCAGTGTGAAACACTCCCGCAGCGTTCCACACGTTCCATTTTTTCCTCTTCTTGGTGCATCCATGCCCACCGACTTTTAAATGCTGCTTATTTGCCATTTTCTCAATAACAATACACAGGTTCTGACTGCAAAACTTACAAGTTTAGGGTTTCTTTTTTTAAAAAAGGTATGAAGTTTTACGGAGAAGCTACTGCTTTGACGTTATCGTCATGGTTCAGGTCACTTCACAGACCTGACAAGAAAGTAGAGTCACTTTTTTAATGGATGCATTGAAATTCTATCACTGCAGCGAGCTCATAAATTGTTCCAAAGCCATGCGCACAGAAGAGGACAGAACCTTTCAGAAAATCATGATCTCCTTAACGGATATAACAAAATACAGCAAATGCAAGTAGCCACAAAGCAAAGTATACGCTCCTTACAGTTTTGCTTATACATCAAACTTGCAAAAAGTTGACATCTAGATGCAAATATAAGGTTATTGCCAAATGAGGCTTCATTTTAATCTGGCTGAGGAGTTTGCACCTGTCTCCATCTATATAAACTAGGTCCATGCAACATCCATATAGAACTTAGACTGTCCCAGACTTGCAACTACCTACAAAATTCCAGCAAGCAATGCTGTAAACTATAGCTCAGCATGATCAGAAAGCAATGTGAAAGGACAAATTAAGGAAAGAGATTATTTTTGCTCTACCTGTTAAAATGTTAATAGAGGTTTGTAATGACACTTTCCTGTGTGTTGTGATCATGCTTTAAAGAAATTGGGAGCACACATTCTGATATACCAAACCTCATCAACAGCATTGATTCTGAAAATGGAGGATAATGCAGTCTCTTCCATTTCAATGGTAGTCAATGTTAAAAATCATAAATACCTTAAAATGTCTGATAAACAGTATACAGCTCACACATGCTCAGGCAGTAGGCTGGTTAATATTTTATGGTTTATCTGATAAAGTTAACAAAAGAATTTAAGTTGGAATGGAGGCATACACTGAATATTTCATCACCTTCTTAATTGCAGAATACAGACAAGACTTTTTTTCTCCCTTTGGGACAAATAAATGTTAAGTTATTACTGATGGGAATCAGTTTGGCAATTAGGTTAAATCCGACTGAAACCAACCAGAATTTGAGTGCTGAAAACATCACAGAGCGAAAACATATTCAGCCGACTCTATTAATTTACATGATGAAGCAGAAATGTTGATAGCAAAGCTTGTGTAACTCAGCAAGCTGAGGTTACATTAACACACAAGAAAACACTGCTTTGTGCTTTTTTTCTTATAATTAATTTGCAGTTTTCAGGAGCTGCTATTCTTTTGCACAGCAGACAATATGATATACCTAAGGCTTTTCATTCCAACTTCTGGTTTAAAGGTCTTCAGCTTGTGCTACAGACCTTAGCCTTGAAGCCAAGTGCAAATTAGCTTTAAATCAATGAAGCTGATTAAAGCTTCATTGTGACTGAGCCCTTTAATAGAAGGAGAAGTGGGGGATGGTAAAGACCCACTTGAACATGGCAAAAGAGCTGCCTCTCAACTTGGAACATATGTAATGCTTTTCAGCTCCACTTTACTCTGACAAAACCATGAAGGGCTTAAGGCCATTTACCTGCTGACAGGGTAAAACCAAAGTCCCAATTCAGTGGGAAAGGCCAAGAATCAGATGTTGCTAGGCAAGCTGAAAGTAAAAGGTTGCTTTCAAAAATAGTGTTGGGGGGAGAAAAGAGGGCAAAGCCAGGAGGTAGACATCAAAATATCTCTCCACAATGGAGCCAATGAATAAATTTCCCACCTTCTCTTCTGCTATAGCAGGATTTTGGTTTTTTGTTGTTTTGTTGTGGTTTTTTTTTTTAATTTGTGTTTTATTTTTAATATACAAGTCACTATTTAGAGAAGTAAGTTGTAGGCAAGATGTAGTGCTATGAAAGGAATTAGTTCTTTCATGGAGTTCCACACTCAAAACAAGCCACTTGTCTCCAGGGACTCGCTCTCTCTTGGAATGCAGACAACCTGCCAGATTCACCTTCAAAAAACAATGACAGTACCAAATGAGAGCAGAGGAAGATTCTTATGCTGCTTTGAATACCACCGTGGGAATCCACATTACACAGATGCTGGGGTTGCTTTGCTTTCTTTCCTTTACTTTAGTACAGAACAAAAATATGTAACTTTATCAAAAAGGTTTCCTTCTACATACATTTTTGAGAATCTTCAAAAAACATTAAAATATAGAAATCCCATCATATTCCAAGATACTGAAATTCACTTCTCCCACCAGAGTAGATGATGCTCAGTGTATTGCTAAATTACACACAGAGCACCAAGATAAATCTCATCACACTCTCCTGTTTGAAGTCTTAGCCTTGAATGTGAATTTCTTCTCTGATGGCAGCTCAGTCATCCCAAGTCCCTCAAGTTCTCAACTTTCACCTCCAGACATAAGATAAGAGACAATACTGAAATTCCTGAGACTAGAGGGTACTGCAAAAGGGAAATAAAGCTGCAATGCATTAAAAAGTTAAAAAATATAATACAGGTAGCAACAATCATGCTTAAAATAAAAAAGCCTTAATAATAGAAAAGAGCATTAACAATACAGCCCAGTGTTTGACAAATGGTTATCTGAGAAAATGAAGAAGTCATGCAAGGAAAGTGATCCTGGATAGCTTGCTTGGTATGCAAAGTTTACCTTTTAAGTTAGCTCTACTTCACTTACTCTTCCCTAATCTATTATACAATCACTGTGAGCAGATGCCAATTCAGCTCTAGCACCACACTCTACAAACTTCAAGTCAGTCACAGTAAATGATAGTGTGTCTTAATAAAATATTAAAAACCTGTTACAAAGAGTCACTCACCCAGAGCTCATTTTTTGGAAGATAAAACAAATCTCACAGGTAAATTCAGATTCAGGATTAAAAGCTGAAATTCTCTCAGAGCAGAGTTCAACACATGGACAGTCTACCAGTTGCAATGTCTAATTCCGTGATGTTATCACCTATATTTTTTGTACACAAGTCCTTAAACTAGATTACTGTCCATTTTCCTGAGTTATGGAAAATATCTAGGAGCACTCAAAGCTTTTCATTTGGCTATCACAACTCACTCATGAACTAGCTCTGCTGATTACTCTGGAGTATAAGCGTTCAGCAACGTTGATGGGAGACCATTTGTTAGGGCACTTCAGTATGAAGGATGAATTCTGGCAAATACACGAAGCCAGTCCTCAGACTCTCATAACTTGACTCAAAGCAGCAGATTGCTCTGGGTCTCCACAGGTATATTGTCAAGTTGACTATGTTTATCCTTGCTTAAAGCAAGGATTTCAATCTGTACAAAGCCACACCACAGTAGATTCTCTTCTTAGGATCACAGAATGTCTTGGTTTGGAAGGGACCTTAATGATCATGTATTTATAAACTCCCTGCTGGGGACAGGGACACCTTCCATCAGATCAGGTCGTTCAAAGCTCCATCCAGCCTGGCCTTCAACACTTCCAGGAATGGGACATCCATGGCTTCTCTGGGCAACAGGTTCCCGTGCCTGACCACCTTCACAGTAAAGAATTTCTGCCTAATATCTGATCTAGACCTACTCTCTTCCAGTTTGAATTAATTTCCCCTTATCCTGCCACTATATGGTCTAGTATAAAATCCCTCTCATCTTTCTTGTAGGCTGCCTCCAGATACTGAAAAGCCACAATTTGGTCACCCCAAAGTCTTCTCTTCTCCAGGCTGAAGAAACCATATTCTCTCAGCCTTTTCTCATAGAAGAGGTGCTTCATCCCTCTAATTGTCTTGTTGGCCTCCTCTGGGCTCACACCAAAAGGTCAATGATCTTTCTATGCTGGGATCCCAGAGCTGGATGCAGCACTGCAGGTAGGGTCTCACCAGAATAGAGGGACAGAATCCCTTCTCTCTCCCTGCTGCCCACACTGCTTTAGGTGCAGCCCAGGACACGTTTGGCTTTCTGGGATGTGAGTGCACATTGCTAGGTCATGTCCAGCCTTTCATCCACCAGCACCCCCAATTCCCCCTCCTAATCCTTCCTTCCTGGATGCAGTAATAAGAGATCTACATAATATGGAGAAAGACATATTTTCTCTTCTCTACACAGTACTTTTCTTCCACCAACCTACACATCATCCAGAATGAGGAGCAACTTTTCATCATTAATTGGCCAAAATAAAATATACTTTGACAGCAATGCACCTCTGACTGAATTAACAGAGCTACAGATGACCAAAGTCATCCACCTCATACATGAAAGTCCAACAAAAACAGACCCAGTGCAGAAGCTCTCACACTACACATTTACAATTTTAATTTCTGGTCAGCAAGCTGGAAGTTCCCTTTCAAAAAACACTTAGGCATTTTTGGTTTGGGTGTTTTTATTATCTACTATAAAACATCAAGATCTGAAGCAAGTGGTGTATCTGCTGCAGCAATATTAATGCTTGTTATCTCATTTCCATATTTTGTTAATGGACATGTCAAATATAGCAAGTTCCAGGTTTGACCAGATCAGCAATAAAATCCTACTATAAATGAAGGGAAATCCTCTTCAGTGGTAGATATTTCCCTTTTGACATATTCCACATTTTGGTTTTTTCCTTCTTCTAACACATTAATATTATCTGGTGGTCTGTGAACTAACATTTACCATATCTTTCCTAATTGGAATTCACTACTCACGGAATATGCTTTGGTATTTGAAAAAGTTGAATGTCAGCACTAGGATTTGGAGGAAATGGGCAACTGTTCTGTGGATGGAAAAAGATGGGAGCTGATGAAGGATTCCTCTTTCATGTACCATTAATTAACTGGAAGAATATAAAGGGTTTTTATGTAGGCACTATTCACGGCTCTCTGAAAACACATTAGTTCGGAAACACACAAACAAAAGTTTACCACAGAACAACCCTGATTTTTACCTACCAAAATTGCAACAGACATCTCTCAAAGTCTTCAAGAATACTGAGCAAAAGCAACTGTTCTACCTAATGTTTGATATCTGTACGTTGGGTACCATAAATTCACATTTTGGTCTCAGTGCTTCCTGTAGTAGGAAACAGACAAATTTATGGGAGTCAGTTTTCTGATCTGCCCGTAGCTGCTCTTGGCATGGGAATCAGACACCTCATTTCACTTCAAGCTGCACTCCACACAAGCTTCAAAATCAGCACCTTTATTCCTCTATTTGCAATCTTGGAACAGCCTCTGCCACAAGGCAGTACAGCAGACAGAAGGACTGGTACAACCACAGGGCTCCAGACACAGTTTGTTGAGCTATCTCTGCTTAGACAAACCTGTTATGCCACTTAGGGACACAGACCCAGCAATTTCTGATCCCTCTGTCCCAAGAAATGTGGAATACTGCAGAACACGGCTTTTAATGCATCTACAGGTGGTGCTACAGACAAGACTTGTAGACCACTGGTTCAAGGCATTTTAGCACTAGATGTCCTAAATTAAAATAAATGTCAAGTGGCCATAATTAAAGACTCACAGATATTTTGAGAAATACATTTAAGTCTAAGAAAGATCAAACATTACTAGATGTGGCCTCACAGTTCACAACACAGGCAGATGTTGTGAATGGAGTTTCAGAGAGCCTTCAATACAGACAGCCAAGCACTCCTAAACAGTATTTACCTGCTACCAAGATAGGCACTGCCTATTATTGTATCCCAACACTATTTGCTGGTATCACAGGAAATGTGATCCAAAGACTGCACCGTGGCAGCGAGGTCTATATGTTTTTCATCCATTAATTGGTGAGTACACAGCCATTTCCCCACTTCTTTGACATTAGAAAAAACATAAAACAAAAAGCTGACTTTGATTTCTATCGTCACAAATCAAACGCCATTTTTCCATTACTCCAGACAGGATTTGTCTCCAACAGCAGTTACTTTGTGAAATGTTTCCCTGTGTTAGGAGAACATCTTAAAAGTCAAGTTGATAAAATCCACCTATCACAAGACAAGTAGGACACTGAAAGCTCCTTTTTCCCCTCCCAGTTTACAGTTTATCTTAAGTGCATTAAAATCATTTTACATTGCACAAACTTGCTCTAAAACCAGAATCACCACTTAAAACCTTAAACATGCATTACCTGGCCTTCAAAGTATAGCAAGGTCACCTCTTTGGCAAATTCAAAAATCTGACATGAAATTTCTAGATTGAGCCAAAACATGGGCCTGAGCTTGCTGCTCCTTTCCCCCCATCTTTTGTCTGGTCACATAATAATGAGCATAAAGAGAAAAGAAGAAAAGGATACAAGCAGGCCAAGCACGTTTACCTTTGTTTAATTTTACTTAATAAACCAGAATGAGATTAGAATTTGTCTCATAATCTGATCTCAGGCAAACATTACAGTATGCAAGTTCACATTGCTATTATTTAGACATTCCTAAAAATCACAGCCCAAGCAATAATCTCACTGCAATCCCTGCAAAACCAATACCAGAAACTGAAGGTAGTTGATATGTTAAAACCAGGGAAATGGATATAAATCTAGCCTGAACAGAAGTGGATTTACATACAATGCATACAGCATAAGTTATTTCTCAGGTATCTTGGGAATATGGCAACAACTTCATTGTGCTTTGGAAAGCAAAAAACATCAATTTTTAAATTAACCAAGTCAATCAGGGACATCATATTTGAAGACAATAAAGAAAAAAAAAAGAAAGATGATCTTTCAGTTGATAATAAAACTCACCTTTCTTCCTGCAAGTTGTAAAAATAAGGAAAAATCCTGTAGTTCAGAGAAGCTATTACTACTGAGGCACCAAAGGGGTGATAGATAACATAAATTGCAAGAAACATGAAACAGGCCTTCTATTTGAAATTTGTTTTTCACACAGTTAGTACAATAACAACTGCTCCTGCAAGGGAGGTCAATATACCCACGCATTAATCCCCAAACAAGCAGCGCTCTGAAAATCAAAATGTGATTGCAAATTTCTTGCATGCCAAGATGAAGGAGTTTTTCATTTCAATCTATTACTACCAGCATTTTACACTCATTATGGTCAGGGGGTGAAGGGAGAACTAGGTACTTACTGGTTCTGAATGCCATTGCTTTCTTGATTACATTACCAGAGAATTAACATACAGAACCTGTATTAAAGCAGTAGAAACGGGCTTACTTATAGCCACTTTCATAGCTGAGGATTTTATAGCAGTTTTGCATTCCAACTCAGAAGGTTAAGAGGTTAAAAAATAGCTGTATAACCTATCCATTGCTGCAAAGAAAGGTCTAAAAGATCCAGGTTTTCAGCATTACAATGACAGAAAGGCTACCTATCTGTTTTTGTATGCATTTCTTTAAATCACACTCAGTGGGCTAGCAGCCCCTGGCTTTGAGGGGGAGAGGGTTTTTTGTTTTGTTTCTTTGAAGCTGTCACTGCCAAGCTCAAAATAAAACTTTAGAAAAGTTCATATAACCTCCAATCTACAGCAGGTTAGCCTATGTTCTAACTCTTCACAGTAGAAATTTCCAAAATTACAAGTTACAATGACTCCTATAAGGTCATTACAATCTGCAAACCTTGGAGAAGATCCACTGAACCCATTTTAAAAGGAAAGAGTATCTTGCCTAAAGCAACAAGTGGGATAAGTGGTCTTAAGAAAGCTTAAGACCTTAATACACTTCTTGCAGAACTTCTCTTGCCATTTACAAAATAAATGTACCCCAAGCATCCCAATCAGGAACCTAAGTAGCAAATATTTCCATATTGGATTTATACATTAACTCACCTGTATTAGGAGCTTGGATTTACAAAAAATATAATAAAAGAAACAAAAAGCAAGGAAAAAGACAGTGACTCTTTTACAAATGAGTCATGTATCTTATTAGCTGTTGTTAGTTGCATGACAGATTGTTTTGTTAATCCAATCATTCTCTGAGTGCAAGTTATAAGCAGTGTATTACATAGCATTCATATAAAATAACTTGAGTCACATATCTTTTCTAAAAATAGTTTATCTATTTTTTTCCAGTGAACTTTAATCTCTTCAAAGAAAATCCTTTAGAAAAAAGCTGCAGTATGGCACTGCATTAACAAAGATTTATTATTCCCGAATTCTAGTTTGCTTGCCTATGGCCAGTTGACACAGTGGGCCGAGTGAACTTCAGGGGCTTCCAGGTGCAAGAAACGAGGAATGCCTGTCAGAGCTATAAACTTCGGAGCAAGCAGCTGAGCTGGCTCCATTATTTGCTCTACAGGATCAACCAAAACACTTTACTCACTAAAAAAAGAAACATCACCAACAGAGTCCTACTCAATATTGGGCATGCCTTCTTGTGAGCAATCAGATGGATATCACACACCACTTCTGCTGCTAAAACAGCAGGGATATCGCTGGGTTACCTGTAGAGCTAGATTTTTACTCCTCTAGAGTCAAGGCACTCCTTGACATATATTAATATGGCATTTCTGTTTCCTACAGAAAGCAGACAAGTTGGGTGGTCATTTAGGAGCCAGATTCAACAGCTGTGAAATATTCCATGGCTTCAGACAATGGGTTAGACAAGCATCCATCAGGAAAGCCACTGCTACAGGTGATCTTGCCAGAAAATAGGCAGATGGGCTAGAGAGATACTGAGGGCCCTTCCAGCTATGCTTTCTAAGGTTCTCTGTTTTCTATCCTCTTGAAAATATAGGGGGAGTAAACCAACAAGTGTTTGCTTCTCAATATATATCTCATGGCAGTAAGAACAGCACTGCAGGATTTTGTGGCATTTGTTCAAAGGTTCTTTTGAGAGAAAGTAGCCACCTTCTTCACTAAACAGCGGCTTTCAACCTACCTACCCAACAGAGGAAACCCAGATGATGTAATCAGCAAAGCTTTTGATAGTGTCTCTCACAGTGTCCTTCTGGACAACTAGGTTAGGTGATGGGTGAGCAACTGGCCCATAGGGTGGGCACAGAGGGTGATAGAGAATGGTGTAACATCAGGCTGGCAACTGGTCATTTGTGGGGTTTTGCAGGGCTCCATCCTTGACCCAGTTCTCTTCAACATCTTCATTAATGACTTGGACACACGACTCAAAGGAATACTAGGTAAGTTTGCCAATAATATCAAATTAGAAGTAAGTTGTCAACTCCCTTGAGGGCAGAGAGGCCTGGCAGAGAGACCTCAACAAATCAGAGGACTGGACAACCACCAACCATATGAAGTTTAACAAGGGAAAGTGCCAGATTCTGCACCTGGGATGGGGCAGCCCTGGTTGCGTGGTGTAGACCAGGGAATAAGAGGATGGAGAGCATGGAAAGGGGGTCCTGGTCAGTGGCAAGGTGAATGTGAGTCAGCAGTGCCCTGGCAGCCAGGAGGGCCAGGCATGTCCTGGGGGGCATCAGGCACCGCATCACCAGCTGGGCGAGGGAGAGGATTGTCCCATCTGCTCTGCACTGGGGCAGTGTTGGGTGCCACAATACAAGAAAGATATAAAGCTACCATAGAGCATCCAAAGGAGGGCACAAGGATGGTGAAAGGCCTCACATTGCTGTATACCAGCCTCATACAGAAGAAAGTCAGCAAATACTCGAGGATTTACAGCTACTCTGATGCTACTGGAAGTCAGCATGAACAGTGACAAGAGATTTTTAGGAGGAGTGTGACAAATTTAGGGTAAAAATTCGTGTATAAAATAATAATCCGATGTGTAATGGGAATAATGTTAATAAAAATTGTGAAATCCAGTAGAAGGCTAATCGTTTCCCCCCCAGCCTGCCAATCTCAGTTGCAAAGACAGGACGAGAATCATCAGACTAGACAAAGACACTGGCCAACCTTGATAAGAATCACTTCCTCGCCAATGCAAGGAGAAATTCCTCCTTGACGACGATGCCGATCTCATCGACTCTCTGGTGCAACAAGCAAAATGAAATCAGCATAAGACTGACCCATGAAATTGACATAAGAAAAAGCTTTCTCGGAATGAGACAATGGGACTTGACAAGATCCGAGAAGACCATCGAAAAGAAATTCGGACTATTCAGCCCATCCTGGACACCTGGACTGCCTCAGGGCAGAAAAATCCTATAAAACGGTGGACTGAGAATCGTTCGGGGTGGATTCGTTGGGCGACCTGTACCCTGGCGTGCAGACCCCTATCCACCCGGCGCAGCGCTGATATTTTCCTATTTTGTGGTTTTCTCTTTTATTGGTGATCGATATAGTGTTATTAATAAATTGTTGCTTTGTTAATCCGATATTTGCCATTGCATTTATAACAGGAGGATTCTAATCAATGAAAGAAATGGAAGCATCCGTTTGTCAAGTACAGTTATACAGCATTAATATTTTTTCAGAGTTTTGGCATACTAAAAGCATAGCAATGGAGAAATATAAATCTGCTCACAATAGAATTGTCCTGCAGCATCCATAGAATCACTCTATCCCAGGAGCTGCCACTCCAGAGCATTTTACCAATGGAGAGTTTGCAAAGAAGAACTTACTCTCATATGGTAGCAACAAGGAAAGCAAATTAAAGAGAAGTCAGGATAGAAAAATACATATTTAAGAGTCATTCTGACCACCTAAAATTCACGCCTGAACATCACTAAGTTTTTGGACGACCACACACCTGGGTATTTCTGAAATTGATTCCTCAGATCCTACATGTCCCTTCTTCTGAGGGCAAGGGGAATGGTCATTAACATCCAAGACATCTGGGGGCTCATTAAACAGCAAGATGCAAAAGGTTGGGGGAGGGGAAAATCAGCAGTTTATTTCAGTAACAGTCACTTAAAAAAAAAACCAACCAAAAAACCCCACCATCGTTTATAATGTAGAACTCCCTCCAAAATTAGCTTACACACTGATATAAATTGGTTTTCTTTGTGGTCTAAAATTGACTTGCAGTTCACTACTTAGTCAGAAAATAGCTACTGAAAAGCCCTGGCCTCAGAGCTTTTGGACTGTGGACTCCTTTCATCGTGTAAACAAATGCTTCAGATTTAAAGCTTTCCCATAATTGTTATGCTAACCTTGGAGCGAAACCTCTCCATTTGCATTTGAAGGAGCTAAATATTAGGCAGGAAAGAAAGTGGTCTTTTTAAAAGCATGAGAAAATGTTCCTTCTTTTTGGTCCTCAACCATCTGGGCAGTCCCTGCTCCTCTCTCTCTCCCTGGCAAAGGCAGAGGGAAGGAAAAGGGGCACGGATGGTGGTAATCTTGCTGAAAGAGAATTAAGGAATTCCTTCAAAACATGAATGAATGAGACTTCCTATAGGGGAGGGGAGTCTGTGTTCCAAAGAGATGTGAGAGGCTGTAGGCAGGGGGGAGGGAACAGGGACACAAATACATCAGTGAGCTAGTGAGTGATGTAAGAAGCACCTATGTTTTATTATGTTTTTTTCTCAACATGTTCTGGAACCCAGAGCCAGATTTCTTTATAGACCCCGCGTGTGAACCCTGCAGCTAATGGGATGTTAATGTTTCCTCTTTCACCAGACAGAAGCTAAGAGGAGTCTTTGACTGCATGTGCATGCATACTCCTATGTGCATATGTATTCAGGTGAGAGAATTGCTGTGGTGGGGGGAGGGTAGAGGGGGAAAGGGGGGCAGCCACAGGTTTCAGTCCCAGTTTTGTGATATGGGAATTTCATTAAGTATTTCAGCCAGGGCAAAAACGATAACATTTGAATGAAAAACCCACAGTTCTGAGATTTCTAGTAACACAGTTTAAATAAAAGAATTTCACAAGAGGAATCATTCTCCTTTTCAAATAACTCTGTGTGAGGGGTTGCCTCTGTCACTGCACAGGTCAAGAGATTACTCCACTAACTGTTTAGAGTTAAAGCTGTAATCAGTAGAATAAATATTTGATATTACCACAGTAAGCATGTAATAGCAAAAAACAAGACTGACAACCTTCTTAAAAATAATCTAGGCCAAATTATCTGCTGGCACAACTCTGCTCTTGAAGTTATGCCAGCAGGGAGTTTGCTGTTACATTTTGAGCTGCTAAAGGAAGTTATCACAACAGATTTTCTCATGACAAAAACAAAAATAATTAATTGTACTGGAAGGAAATTGAGCGAGGATTAGTAGATTATCACATGCCAGAATGGCTGAGTTTCTGCTAACTGTGTTACTGGTTTCTGTCTATTTTCCATCTATTTCCTTGCAGAGCAATGGATCCACATTCATTGAATTTTCTGTTAGCATCAGAAACAAATCAATGGTTGAACCAGCAAGTGACACTTCCTGCATATTGGTCATATATAGCATGAAAAATAGAATTCCCTTGATATTTTCCATTACATTGGCATTCAAGATTGAATTTCAGTAAAGATTCCAGTTTCTAAAGGGAGGACAATCATTAAATACTCCTTGCACATTTTACTCTTCTAATAAAGTAATTCCTGTGTTTTGTTCCAGAGGAGTGCCAAGCAAGAGACATAGCCACCAGGAGGACTCCACAGAAATCTCCTGAAACTACCAAGAACCCTAGCAAAAGTGATTATGAACATGGGTTAGGCCCAGGAGGAAGTCAAGGGTCACCAAAACAGTAGCCCAGCATTTTTGAGCATCATCTCTGTGCTTGTGTACACAAAGTGTATAGGAAAATCATCCCATAAAGGCCAAGGTGTATAGTGGGATTTAAACCCACTGCAATTCTGACTGGAGAGGTCAAGCAAGAGATGAAAAGCAGGCAAATATCAAGCCTTGCCTTCACCCACACAAGCAGAGGTTGTGTACTTCAAGTGTCCCAAAATTTCGCTCAGCAAGAAAGTGGACAGGTGTGAGGAAAACTAAGCATCACATATCCTAAACAAAAATGAAAAATGCAGACATAGTTGTCACCAGACCCTGGAACAAGTTCTCCTTTTTGTTAACTAAAAAGTAAATTATATCTTGCCTGACTCCCAATATAAAAAAACAACAGAATGGACAAAAAGGTGATATTGGATTAGATTTAATTGCTATGTACGTTTTCTCTACCAGCACATTGAAGAGTGTTGTACAAGCTCCAAACTCTTCTTTACTGTGGGTTGGACTATAACACTTTTTACTGAACACATTAGACTCCTGCAGCAAATATCACAATTTATGAGGGGAAAAAAAAACCCCAAACATCTAAACCCTTATTTTTTTCTGAGATTAATAGAGGAATGAAAAACCATAGTTGACATCTATGTAGATTGTTTGTTGCCTGTACTAAGCAATATAAAATTGTTGCTTACCACTCAAGCTACCATTTTTTCAGTTGTGCTATCAGCTGCAAGGTTCAATTTTCTCAACTATGGCAGGAATGTAAAATCAGCTCTCTCTCATTCATGTTTCACCAACTTATTTTCAAGGGAAGAGGGGCAGGAGGCAATGAATGCATAGAACTGCATGTAACTGTTGGGATCTACCACACACCAATACCTAATTCTGATACACTTGAACTTCAGAGTTTATAGGGATGATGCGGGTTTCCCTTTCCATGCAAAGAGCCTCTTTTCTCTCAGATTGACATAAATCCTATCAATGCCTTCAAAAAGATAAACATTCTGTAAAAAGCTAGCGTTACCCATTTTTCAGAAAGGCTTAGAAACTAATTGAAATTAATTGAATATTTATCAGCTGAATGATTGAGGTTTTGGTTCCCAAATTGTTAAACTATCACAAGCCCAAGAAGGAGGAAGCTAATAGCAGTTGTCATTTCTTCTTAGTTCCCATTTCTTCCCAGCTGTGTTTCTGATGCCTCTTGCCAATTCTAGATCAAGGTGCTGACAATTCACTGCCCATGTGGTCATTAATACAGCCTTTGCTGTATCTGTTAATGTACAGTTCCAGGCAAAATGGAAGTTCTTTATTTCTTGCACCAATACAGCAGTACTCTTCCACTAGATGTGCTGTTCTGAACCCATGGCTACATACATACAGAAACCACGGTCACTGGCCCAAAAGCAGACCATTGGCTCCTAAAACATGTTTCTGCAATAACTTTGGTGGTCAATATCACAGTCACACTTCACACTGTCCTCTTTAGCCCACCAGGTTTCTTACCAGACCCACCATAGAACAGCTTTAGGCACAGACCAGCCTCCCCAGTGACAGTGAGCTGATCCTCAGGCAATTAACTATTCCGTCCTCCACCTCTCTTCACATCCAGGGATAGTTTTTCCCAGATGCATTAGCCAGCTGCTCACAAACATAACAGATGCTCAGTTTGACTGGTTTTAACCCAAAAGATATAATTAGTGGCAGTTTAACATAAAGACCAAAGAATAAAAATTTTAACAAGCTAGTTGAACATAATTACACTTATATAAACACTGATGCTGAACACATAGGGCTATGTGTGGTTGAAACCAGAATTTGCGACAGACTTAAAGTTGTCTTTTTCCCAAACTGTTTTATCCTCTTTCTCCCACCAGCAAGAGAAGGATCATCACCCCCAAAGAAAAAATAATACTGTCCTCATCAGGAAAGAAAGATTCTCAGTATAGTTTTTTCACAGAGACAGTTGATTTTTACTGCATTACTATAGCCTTCATAGGGCATCTAGTTGCTAACAAAGAGTCAAAGAACATTACTCCATTTCTGGGACTGATTTATTTTCAAAGCTTCAGTGATGCAGCCAACATATGCATCTGTTTGGGCAAATTCTGAACTCTCCCATCACATGTTTTCCCATGCAGCTATTTCCTTTCTCAGTATGGTGTACAGTTGCAACCTGACATCCTACAGGATTTCATTAGTGTATAGAGTTTACATAGAGTTAGGTTGTTCTATGAAACATATGATTAGAGAAGGAAACTCCAATCAAAGCTGTCAAACATTGCCGTTCCAAGATAGGCTCCAAACTCTTTATCTTGACAACTAAAGCAGGCATTCCCTTCCCCAGAGAGTGACCTACCATACACTTCTTTTACAGCCCCAGCTTCTAGCAACCAGAGAATACTAGTTTTGCATAGATCCTAATTAAGAATGAATTTAACAACAGACTTTGGAATGTATTTAGAGTTCTCACATGAATTTTTTAGACATGCTTGATGCCAAATGCTCAGTGTGGCATAACACACCCAGTAGGACTTATACCTTTTAACTCATGCATTTTTGAAAACAACATGAGTGTATTTTTGAATTAAAGGCTGACATTCATAATCTTTTACAGAAGAGGTTTCTACAGGGTTTTTAACATACAGGGCAAATAGCAGAAAACAATCAAAATCCCTGTTGCTATTATAGGTGACGGACTCCTGTTGTCTAGCACTTGGCAGCTATCATAGAAGGAAAGGGACATAATTATACATACTTGAGCCTTCATTTCCTTCACAAGCACCCTTCATTAGTACTCTGGTAAATATACTTGCACATCTTTTAGGAAGGCAAACACTGTTTTTTGCAGGATGCCTCATCAATGCACTAATTTGTGGTGGCAAAACACATAGCAAATAATTTACCAGCTTTTCTGTGGTTTTTCCATGCACTGGGGAAGCCATGAGCCAGCTATTCCCACATTGTGTTAACAGCAAGGCCCGATGTGATTTCATATAGCCTGTTTTTTTCTGTTCAACATAAAGACCCAAACTCTGCTACTCACTTCCCTTTTTCCTAGGGCAACATTTTTCATCCCCTTCTCCTCAGATCTAGTTTGTATGTTCTTTGGGCCGG
Organism: Sterrhoptilus dennistouni; assembly: GCA_013397095.1. Taxonomy (NCBI): domain Eukaryota; kingdom Metazoa; phylum Chordata; class Aves; order Passeriformes; family Zosteropidae; genus Sterrhoptilus; species Sterrhoptilus dennistouni. Next base: position 71,461 of record VWZU01010549.1, on the reverse strand, counting down.
GAATGTTTCTGTATGGCACTTCCCAAAAGGGATTTTGTTGTAAAAGTCTCAGGGAGTCAGCTCTGAACTTTTGACACAATTTCCTTTCCTGTCTGCTGCAGATTTCATGTGTGACAACATGCAGTCAGTAAAGCCATCCACACCTCATTTAGACTCTATGTCTAAGAGGGACGGAGAGAAACATGATGTATACTGTCCCATCAGGTATACAATTCACAAAGATAACTTGCTTGCAGAGGTTTCTAAGAGACGGATAAAACTCAGGTGCTAAAATCCCATTCTTATTAACATTTCACTCAGACATTCCTTACCAGCCCTTTCTACAGTTTTAAAACAGATTTTTATGATGCGACTAACTTATGGATTTTTATTTTATTGACTCTTTTGATAAGCTGTAATGGTAAGATTTCAGGGAGATGGCCTACCATCCCATCTCTGATTTTCCACAGGGCAGATCCCTCTCAAAAATCCTGCTCACACATAAAATGTAAGTACTACTTCTCTCCCTCTCACACACACAGAGCATTTTCAGACAGTAATATTATTTCCTCTCTTTACCATTCCATTTTCCTGCTGTAGTCTCTGTAAAATTCTGGGACATCACCAGGCTTATAGAAGCAGCCACTCTCTCCCCTTTCTGCTCCTGTTCTCTGTTCATTCATAAATTCAGAAGTATCCTGCACAACACAAAATCCTTTTGTGGGTAATGTGATGTACATATCATTACATTAGCCATATTTACTAAGCTATAAGCAAATTATGTTTTGCATCATAGTCGTGAAGATAAATATAGTAATAGAATCAGGTACCTTTCCAACCAGATGGAAATTTGCTAATGCAATAGGAAGTTGCTTATTAAATACAATGAACTTCTGGTGTCAGGAAATACAAACTGCAAGCATCATCAGGTGAGGGGAAAATGGCTACTTTAACGATCCTACACACAGATACATAAATTTGTCCTGATTAGAAAAAACACAGTCAATACTTAGACTCTCCTAAATGGGGTTGTTGATTTGTAATTTGTTTTTGAAATACACATCACAATAAACTGCTAAAGAAAAAGCTGTTGTCATCTATTCACAAGTGGAAAAAGAAGCTATTACATAAGTCCTGACTTTAGACCAATACTGGAATGAAGAACAAATCCTCTAAAGCACTCTGACATTAGCATTCTCTGTAGATGTTCTAGACCTTTCAAGCAGTGATATGGTCTGAGACAGGCTGCACCAATATTTTTAACAATATGAAACAAACAACGAATGGTGCTTTTACATAATTTGTGAGAAACAGCATCAAGAATGTGCGAGCTGCAAACAAGTAGAGCAAGACAATTAGCAATGCATTTATTGATATCAAGAGAAAAGTTCTTTCAATAGGAATAATCAAATCCAGGACGGCAATTAACGAACAGCCCATCTTATTGATTACTCTGTGCAAACTGGTCACTGAGCAGTTACTGAGTAGTTCCGGTTCACCATGCCTTGCAAGAACAGCTAAGGACACAGCCTCAAAATCCTAAAATTTCGCCTTCCCCTGTAAGGCATATCATCCTCAAAAGGGATTTATCACAACGAGGCTGCATAAAGGGATACCTTCAAACACAGAACCATAGTGAAGCTCCAGAAGAGCAAGTTACTTTCATTTAGGTGCACAAACCCAATTCACTGGGAAATGCCTAGATGAGAACATCTGAGCTTGAACTACCTGAAGAAGTGTTCTGCCAGGAGAGGCACCAAAAAGGGTTAAGTAATTCCTGTTAGACTCATCCTCCTGGCTTCCTGGATAAAGACCACTGTGGGGTACAAACTAGGACAGTGGTGTTCCATTATTAAGGCTCCACCAGTTTTTCTTCTTAATGGGTACTTAGCAATTTTCTAGTTCTCTTCTTGAGTATTTTGTTTCAGCAGTGCTCCAAAGAGCAAATATTTGCCATGTGGATTTTCTTAGGGTTGTTCTGGCTTTCAGAGGTTAAACTAAGCAAGAATTTTTTTGTTCTTAATTGCAAACAACAGCATACAGTCCATTCAGCGTTTCTGCACAATAACCCACCTACTTTCTTCATAAAACAAATTAACATCACAAATCAATATTCAGAGGAGGTTTTGTTTTGTGCTGGTTTTAAGTGACAGAACTGCTTGCTTTTCCTGTCAGAAGAATTCTACCAGAAGCGTGCATTTTCAGTCCAAGAAGCTGTCACATCAGCATATTTCGGGGAGACTATAGATGTTAGCTCGTACGCCTTCTCATCCTTCTCTGAGAACTCAACACAACAGCCTGCCACCCACCAAAGTAACCTAAGAGATAAAACACAGAGCAGCACTAACAGAATGAGAGGGCTTTGGAAGCAAAGCTGAATTAAAAAGACACATACAATAAGACTACAGATAAGCATCGAAGTGCACCACCATAGCAGGTAATAACACAGAAAACAACATCCTGGTAACACAGCTATCCTGCTCCTACAGCCAGCTTAACATAACCTATGTAGCACAGTACTGTTTAGGCTTGCTCTAGGGGGCTCAGGCCAAAAGACCCACTTCCTTAAGTCAAAGCTATCATTAGTAAATATACAGCATTTTCCAACTTAACTGCCTAGGAACTGCACTCTAAAAAAAATGCATAAGCATCAGGTTACAAAACCACCATACACTGTACTCTCATGGGAAGTAATAGGTGTCTGTTGCATTTGCACATTGGGGTGGACTAACTGGGATCCACTGAGGATTAAGAAGGCCAAATAGCTGTGAACTTCAATACCATGAAATCTGAATCCACATGGCTCAGGGCTAATGCCATTCTTGATACTACAAGTTTATCATTAGAAAAGGACAAGGAAGAGAGCCTGAGAAAGCCAGAGGATCACTGGATGAAAATGAGCAACCAGTGTCACAGGGCAACAAGAAGGAAATGAAATCCTATGGGGTTTTAATGAAAGAATATCGGTGAGATCTCTCTCAAATGCCAGTCTCCAATTTCACCCATTCAAGAAAGGATCATTAAAACATCCATGTGTTGTAAAAATTCCAGTGTAGAAATGGACTGCTAGAGGGTAAGAATATTTTGGAGAGGAGGCCAGAATGCAGTGGTAACCACTGCAACAACCTTGAAGAGACACATCCAGATGAAGTCTAGCTGTGAGACCACCAGTAAACTCTCCTGCACTGCGTGGACAAGCCTTGCATTTGAAAGGTTTCACTTTCAAGAAGTACCAACGCAGGCACATGGTCACTAAAACCTGCAATCTTCACATAACATTAGTATCACATTGACTACTCGCATCACTGGGTTGGCGTACAAGACAGAGTTTCCTTCTGGGCACAAGATTCAGGCATTGCAAACATGTAGGCATCATTGAGAGTTCAAACCTCCAAAACATTGCAACATGCCTCTATTTTCTCATGGCAATTCTTTTCCTAAAGCAGGCACAATACATTTCTTTCTGTTAGCTTATGCCCACCTTTACCTGTGGAGGTATGTTTGTGTAGAGAAAAGACTTCATTTCAGCTTGTGTGGAAAAAAACATTCAGCTTTTCCTTATTAAACAAGTCCATTAAAATTATCCCCAAGGTGAACATTCTGTGCTACTACTGAAAGATTGTTGCACTAGGATTTCAAATCCAGTGTTATCATTATGAAAAGAAATTTCAGACAGCTAGCAAAAACACAGCTTAAGCAAGCAGGGTTTCTTTTACTCATGGCTGCAAAAGAAATAATGGTGAAAATGAAAATAACCCCAAATTCAGTCTTCTGTATATCATGCTATTCTCTTTTTTTTCCCAAAGCTAGTAAAAGATTCAATAAATTCAATAATGAAAAAAAGGAGTTGCTTATAATTACTACAGTATTAAAGAAATATATTTCACTTTGTATGGCTTGAAATTTTGACATCATTCTTGGCTTCAGTATCATACCCAATTAGAAACCCATGGAAGAGTGAGAACGACAAGAGCCATTAAATGTGTCACAACACGGGGTGAAGGGAAGAAGTGCTGGAAGTGGAGGCTTTTCAAAGTAAGCATAGGAAATTGTGCTGCACAATGAGTGCAGAATATGTTTTTTTCTCTTCCCCCCCCAGCCTCCACCTCCTGCCCTGCTCCTCATGACATACACACACATTTTATGGCCTAAGAGCCAACGAAAAAGGGTGTGTTCTTTCAGGTTTATAGCCTTGACTAATGGAATTGCTCTAAATAACATTTTGATCTTGTAAGGTCATGCAGAGTGCTATACCTTTCCTTTAATGATTCAGGTCTGGACGAAGCATTTCCCAGAATTGAGATGGTAATGAAGTCATTAGTTTCTTCCTACTTGAAGCTCTGGCTAGGAAAGGGAATTCTATGGGTAAAGTCTGAGAGGGTCTTTTTCATAAAGCTCATACCCAGCTGAGCTGTAACACCTGTTACATTTTCCCAGGAGCCTGAGCTGCAGAGCATTTCCAATCTATTTGCTCTTCTTCTCCTACAGCACATTGACAAAAGCTGGGGGAATGGGTTTCTAAGGCAGTGCTAATTGAAAAAAAAAAAAAATCTCTGCCTGGTGCAAATGTTAACTCACATTCTAGCTAAGATAATGATGATTATTTCCTTGTCTTTGAAAATACAAGCCCTTCCAGACAGCATTTAAATTAAAAATACACATTTGAAATAGGTTCTTTAATAATTCTTCACCTTTTATGCACGATATAAAGGATGAAGAATTACTCCAAAAAAAAAACCCTACAATTGAAAACAGCCCCTTATGTTAAGATTTTGATACTAAAATACAGCCACTGTGCAGTAGAGAAACACAGCACTAAGCACATGCTAATAAATATAGAACCAACAATTATATATACATTCTTACAAATAATAGTTCTTGGAGAAACAGTTTTAAAATATGTTTTCTCAAGTCCCCTCAAGTAAAGGGAACAATATGCCTGGATATTCATGTTCCACCACTGAGTATCTGTGGGGAGAGGTGTGCTGCTTTTTCACTTGGAGCAGCAATATGCTTGATTTAAGGAAATTCCAAATCACTCAAGAACAGCACATCCACATGTTAGACTCAGAACTGATACACGCTTAGCAACCAGCAATTGTATCTTGTTTTGCCACTGGTACCCTCTCAGACCTCCCTCCAGAGTAAGCCCATATATAAATTATGTTTTATAGAGCAGACTCAGGTGTTGCAATGCATTTTGGTCTTGCCAGGTAATTAGCACACATGAACAGAGTAATAGAGCATTAGAAAGGAAGGTAGTAAGAGACATTCTTCTGTTGGAGTCCAGAGCATCCCTCTGGGCGCCCTGGAAGGTCACAGACCTTGGTAGAGAGGCCTGGGACCCAAGCAAGAGGGTCTGGGGTCTGTGCAGGGGGGTTTGAGAGCCTGGCACAGAGCCCAGGAAGACACAGGCTTTGATTTCAGTCCATGAGAAAAAATTCCAACACAGAGAGGAATTACAAGTCATAAATGTGTAACAGACAGCAGCGTAGCTATCACCAGGTGGAAAGTTTTGTAGTTTTGGGTTTTTAGAATGGAGCTGACTGGGGGACAAGATGGAGATTTTAGGGAGGTGCCCTGGGTTCTTCTTCTCCCTTAGCATCCATTTTCTGCAGTGACATGGGCACAAAGTGGTTTCAGTGGATTGGGTCAAAGCAGACATGACCCTTCTAGCATAGATACTAGGCATTGGTATGAAAGTGTAAATAATAAGTACATAGTTATCTGTATAAAAGCAAAGTGACCTCCCATCACAGGGGGAGTCACATCATGTCCGAACTGCTGTGAACACCTTGGCTGCCACAGAGAATTGTAAGATAAGAAATAATAAACACGTGAGAAACCAAGAAAGCCAAGACCTTGAGACTCTGCTTCATTCTCGCGCCGATTTAAAGCCTTCAGAGGTCAGAGAGCAAAAAAGGCTCTCCAGAACCTCCAGCCTGGACTCTCAGGTGAGAAAACTAAATCCAAGATTCTTTGACTAAGAAATCTGTTCCCTCTACCAGATTGATATTTTGCAGCCTTAATGAGCATCTGAACGTGCCACAAAAATCAGCTGTTCTCAGTTGTGAAGGGATGGTCTGTTGGTGGAACACACTTCTCTTTTTGCTGCAGGCCCATGCGGCTCTTGCTGTGAGCACTAAGGCTTTATAGTCAGAGATGGAATGAGATTCTGAAGAAATGTCTGAGAGTATCCCTGGTGTCTTAAACATAACACTGAGGCTTCAGTACACCTATTACTGGAGTTAGAACATTTCTGTTGAATTGCACTTTTTTCCTTACTTTTATCTCTGAAAAGCAGTCCTGAAGAGCCTCTAAAAAGGGCTGGGGGTTTTCAGTTGGGATTTTTTTATTGTTTGGGGTTTTTTTTGGTCAGGTGGGGTTTTTTTTTGTTTGCTTTATTTGGTTTTTTTGTTGTTGTTGTTTTGTTGGTTTGGTTTTTTTGTTGTTGTTGTTCTACAATGTAGTGCACAAATGTTTAAACAAATGGAATGTGGAATGGAAATTCTTAAGCATCTTCCCAACATTTAGGAATTCCACATCCAAGAAGAGGCGTACCACTAGAGAATAAAATTAATCTTGCATTTTTAATAAAACAGAGGGTGTAAGTTAAGAAAGAGTATTATCCAGCCTCATTTTTATGATTGATATGCTAAAATATCACACTAGAAACAAGTAAAGGGGTTTTTTTCTGAAAAGGTAAAGTAGGGATTTTCTTCTACTTTTCTTCCAGAAACATCAAGCCAAGTTATTATTGTTTTTCTTTTAGTACTAAAAATCTTAATGAACTATCTGGAAAGCAGGCAATTATTATAGACTAACTTCTGATCATTTTCCTGGCAGAAAACAGCATACTTACCTTTCTGATTTGCTGAGTCTATTCTACACAGCTGAGAGAAGTAACTTTGCTGCCAGGTTTTATCACAAGGCCTTGTTATTTGCCCAATAAAATAACATAGAATTGCTTACTTTTGATGTTTATATCCCCTAAATCATTAGCTATAATGACACTATATAACCTACTTTTACTTTTTTGCCTCTGCTTTTGGCCATCCCCAGCCAGGCAGTGGATCGTGCCATGTCAGAGAGTCACAGAATCTTTAAGGCTGGAAAAACCTCTAAGATGATCAAGTCCAACCTTAACCTCACACTGCCATGTTCACCACTAAACCATGGCCTCGTGTGCCACATTTACAGATTTTTTGAACTCTTCCAGGGATGGTGATTCCACCACTTCCCTGGGCAGCCTGTTCCAATGCCTGAATACCCTTTCATTGAACTTTTTTTTTCTCAATATCCGATAAAAACATCACCCCAGTGAAGGAAGGGTCTTGCAGGCAAGCAGCAGACAGCATCTCACACTCAGTCCCAATTCTGAGCACATCAAAACAGTAGCTTAATATTTTCCCTGGTAAACTTAGCCTTAGTTTTTCACTGTAATGTGAACATTTGCTATTTGAGGCACCTGAAACACACCTAATCCCCCATTTTAGCCATTTCCCAGCAGCTACATACCTCTTTTCCACTGTTTTCATAATTATTTTTTTCACTTCCATCCAAAGTGCCCCTTTATTCAGCAAGTGGTGTCCTCCCCATACAGAACTATTCCTCTTCTTTAGCCTATTCAACCAAATGAGCTGCATAAAGACCAGTTCAGACCTTTCTAAACTTCACAATTGTCTTTATATATCCCTGCTTTGCACTGGTTACATCCTTGTATTAGTACCCATTTTTGAAAACAAGGAACAGGATCTACAGGTACTCCATGCAAGGCAAAGTATCCCCGCTGGATGAGCACATTCTCTATCCAGTGCTAAGCCTTCTCAGAACGAGGTGATTCCTGAATCTTTCACAATCAAAATCTGCTGATGGTTAGTTTACAGAGCTCCTATCACCTTTCCTTTTGGAGATCAAAGGTGAAACCTGCAAACAACTGTCCAAAAATGACTGTGCCCTAAAGAGTCCAGAATCTTTGGGCTTCTAATTGAAACTTTCTCCATATTTAAAGATGAACTGGCCACGGCCTATCAAAAGGGCAAGACTAGAAATCTGGAATTGAGATACTTTATCTGTACCCTGGAATTTGAAGAGAAGTAGAAAACTGATCCATTTTAGCTTCACACTTGGCACAAATTGCTTTCCCTGCTGTGTCAAAGTGTTAAGTAAGAGTGAACTGTTGGAAACAAAAAAAATCTTCAGCTTCTCTTCTGTGCCCACAGAGAGTGAGCAGCAGCAGTCCAGCAAAGGCTGCTGTCCCACATGCTCTGCTCCCCAGGTAGGAGCATGAAATGAAAGGTGTTGTTCAATGGGGCTGGGGCTGCCTGTGGCATAAACAGGCTGTAAATCTGACTATACATTTGAATATGTAAAGAACTATCATAACAAAAACTATGTATAAGCAAGGACATGAAATAAAGTTCTTGGTTTGAGAAAAAAAAAATCCCAAACATTTTACAATCTTGTTTAATTACTCTGTTTCCTTATGGAACAATTCAGTCTATAGGCTCTCTTCTCCCAAATAATATTTCTGCCTTTGAACTGACCTAACAAACTGCTACAATTATCAAGTTATCATAAACACCTCAATGCTTTAACAAATTTACTGACACCTGCCATTCCAAGGCTGTATTTCAAATTAAGGCAATACTGGTCACTTGCTGTATATCTCCAGAATGAAGAACACATGCAAAATACACCTTTAGACATCAAAATCCATGGAAACTAATTTAAAGAACTCTAAAGTTTTTTTAATTAGTAATACATTTTAATTACTACAAGTTTTCCTACATTTAATGCTTTAACTTTAATACATAAAGCTTTCTCTCTTTTTTTGTTTAAAAGCAAAAAGCTTGGGCTCTGTCACCCAATTGTTGACACTTCAAGTGCATGGGAAAGAGAGGAAAGGTACCAATTGTTCTCATATTCATCACAAAGACCAAAATAAAAGGAGAACCACAGAACATGGCAGAGATTTAAAGCTGAAATTAAACACCCTTTGTACATTCCAAAATAAATTTGTTTTGAGTAAGTTAACAGCCTTTGAAATATTAAATACAGAGCTGCACATTTTCATCATTTCCCCACCCTCTCTGCCATTCAAAGTGCACAGCTAAGGAAGAAGAGAAGAATGGAAAGGAACTCAGGCCTGACTGCTGTTCATACTTTAAGTTGTATGTTATGTACACAGCATTTTACTGTGAACTGATTTGGAATAGAGCTTGTGTGAAATTTTCTTACTAAACTTACATTTTTCATTCAACAAAACACAGTCACTCAGAAGGTATCACACGTCCAGATGCCATTCCTCACTGGTGGTATTTCTGCCCACCCCAATCTTATTAAAGCCTAGTAATTAGGAAAGTCAGTCAGGGTACATACCCAGATCCAAGAACCCAGCTTAGCTGGCTGTTTCACAGCAACAAGACCAACTAACCACCAAGTATCTTCCCTTTCAAGTGTTCTTGTTGGAGCTGTTACAGCTTCTACTAGTAACATATACCTCCCAAAACGCAAAAAACCCAAACCAAGCAGTCATCTTGGTCACTTCTCTGGGGTTTTGGCAGGCGATAAGCACAAGTCACGTATCTTAAGCCAATATTCTGACCATGGACTCCTCTAAAGGGTTGTGTTCCCTCCATCCTACCCCAGGTGAAAGGATTTGATACAAAAGTTCAGCACATTCAGGGCAGAGATGTGGAGGCCCACAGATGCTGGTTTTACAAGAGAGTATAAAGTCAAAGGGAATTCAACAACACTTCATCCACTCCAGTGTCTTTGAAAAATCCCCAGAAGTGCTGATCCTTGTGTGTCTTTCTACACTTGAGAACTGTGCCTGAGTGCCTTGTATAGGTTGTATAAACAAGAGACAGAGAAGCACCTCACAGGCAAAGTAGAGAAGACAGCAAGCAGATTCTCCAAGGCAACCTGTACAATGTTTATTGACAGTAAAGCATCACCACATGGCATTTTCTGAAAGTGGTAGGTGTCCCAAATTCTAGAAATTACATTCCTGGGAATTCTTCCCATGTCTGCTCCTTCGTACAGTATTAAACTTCATACATAAGATTTTATGTTAAAGGAATTGTATGTCACACATACTTCTCAAATTTTATGTCATGATCACATGATTATTCTGCCTCTTAAGTGAAGTGTTTACTACAAAAATATAGTTAAAGGCAGGATGAGACAATATTTATGCCCTAAAGAAAATCTACCTCATTCAAAAGCCTCCTCAAGTTTATTGCTGATGCACTATTAAAAAAAATCAAAAACAACAAAATCAAAACAAACCACAAACATATAAGCTGAAACATAAGTTAGCAGACCCAACAGCATATGCCCCTACCTTTTGTAGGAGATGCATGATCTTTAGCCTTTGTAATAGTAATGTGACTGCACATTACTATTACAACCAATGACAGATCTGCTTCAAGTCTTTATACCATTTACTTTTGAGATTTGTACTCCTACTGTGGGCCACTACCCTTCAATTGTGCTGACTCAAGCGTTTACTCAAGTATATTCTTGATAGGATTCTCTCAATATTACTAATAATATTTAAAAACACCACAGAAATAATTTCAAAACCACACAAATTTGCAGAGAGAGACAATTAAAACCCCCCAAAACTGGGCAGCTGATTTTAACAGATCTTCCTTAAAGTATTATAGTGCAAATATTTGAATTGTGCAACAGAGAGAAAGCACATTCTGCAAGTGAATAAAGCTGAGCGGCACCATGTTGTGCAGTATCTACATTGTATCTGCTCCTCAAAAGTCATGATCACAGGACCATAGCATTGATATTATAAGTCCCTTGCTTTCTCCCCTGCCCCCCTCCCATTTATGATCACTATGCACTCTTTCCTGCCAAATTTGTCCCTACAGGAACTGTGGAACCGTCTCCCAGTCTTAGCACTGTTGTTTGAGCATGCCAGTTCTCACACGGCTCCTTAATGCACCATATTTCAAACACTGATTCATGAACAGTTTTATATTATTTCAGCATCAAATAATTGAAATAGTAAATAACTTTTTTTTTTGTGAGTTTGACATGTTTTGGGACGTTCAGGTTGGATATTAAGAAAAGTTTTTCACTGAAAGAGTGGTCCAACATTGGAACAGGCTGCCAAGAGAAGTGGAGTAGCCACCGTCCCTGGAAATGTTCAAAAAACAAGTCTACATAGCATTTCATGATATGGTATAGAGGGCATGGTGCGACTTGGTTGAAGGTTGGACTTTATGATCTTGGATGTCTTTTCCAACTTTAATAATTCTACATTCCCCAAGATCAGTTTGAACAGTCTGCCTAAGCTTGATCATACCTCCCCCAAATGCCTTGTTGACTATAAGCTCTGTTGGGAAGGCACTATCTACACACAGCATTCACACATTTTGTAAATTGCTGGAGGCTTTCATTTTTCACTGGTCTGAAAGACTGGGGTTTTTGCTTGTTGGTTTTAAAGTGGGCTGTTGAGTGTGACTTGCAGCGTAACCTCCCAACAGCACTGAGGTAAGCCAGGGTCAGGCACTGCTCAGTTGTTTGCTGAAATCACAATGCAAGAGTGACTCTGGTTATGGTGAGAAGAATGCTCCACCTCATGAATCCACATGCAATGACACTGAAGATATAGAGAGGAGACACATAAACAACATCTTTGAAACTGACAGTGATGCCAAGGAAGAGCTGGAGCAGACGTTAAAGGTAGATAATGGCATCATGTTATCATGAAATTACAAGACAAGCATTCTTGTCTGCTAGGACAATTGCTTCTCAGTTTTTTTGGTAATGGCTGCCTACTTCCTCAGGAATTTCTGGGTAAGAAGAAAACCAGAACATTACTTACTAGTTCTGGGTAAGAAGAGAACCTGAACATTGCTTACCAGTCCTCCTAGACTGCTGAATAAACAAAAGTGAAATAGTGATCAGAGGCAGCTGGCTCCACCTCAAAGATATCTAAAAGGGGAATTGGGGTGGACAGAACAACATTCCAGTGGGAAAGTTTATTATCACTTTGAATTGAAAGAAAACAAATCGAAAAGATGCTGTACACCACCACTCTCTTCAATAAACAATATAATAAGAGGGGAAAACGAAGACTGGTGCATCATGAGGTAAGAGAGTTTTAGAACAGGGAAGGTAGGTCAGTGTTGCATCCAAAATTACACAAACACTTTTGGCTGGAGATAAGTGACTATATTCTGACAGCAAACACATGTGCCATCAGACACACTGTGTGGCTTCTTGCTATCAGGCATCAAATATGTCTAACCCCAGTACCAACAAAGGACAGGACAAGACTTGAAATGTGTACCATGAACTGGAAAGAGATCACAGGTAAATAAATAAGTTTCCCAATGGATGAATCTCCTGAAATCACTGAACTGAAATTGGAATATTTCTGAAAGATACTCAATCAGTCTACAAGTACAGGCTCTGAACTATAATTCCCAGGAGTAATTCAAAATCCTTTGCTGAAGAGGTAGTTGGATGAAGAGTTGTCAAAACAGTCCATTCTTGCCTTAAGAATGCCCTATCCTCTTTACCTCTAGCCACATGAACAGTATCAGAGAGAAAAGAATTTTCACATTGTAGAAATAAGCATAAATCCACACTAGGTATCGTGAGGCCCTGTACAAAAGCACAGAATTGGGAAGCACATGTAATGTGCCTGAGGAACAAGGAAGGGTTCAGCACTATCTCAACATTCAGAGGAGGTAAAAGATGGAGAAAGTGGGGGAGGGGAAGACCAAAATCCCTCCTGTGATATGGTAAACCCTCAGATTACAAGACATGGGGGGCAGGGAAGAGTTTAGGCAGCAAACTGACAGAACAGCCCTTCCACCCCCTCACTAGAATAATTCTCCATGAAGATATTCAGCTTCAGTTTACATTTGTTATCAGGTCAGCTTTCTATGCTACCTAAACAATAAAATACATGCAGGAGAGGTGGGCAAACTGAATGCATTCTAATTTACCACATAAAGCAGGGACAGCCTAATTCATGTGCTATTCCTCTACCTTAATTTACACAGGTAAGAAAGAGCAAAAGGGAGCAAAAACTCCTGGGGGGGATGGTATGGGGCAGCGGTGGGAAAAGCCTTTTTATTTTGCTAAAGGACCCCAGGGAAGGGCCCCTGAAGCAGAGGCCCTGCTTTTACAAATGCTTCCCTTTCCTTACACGGTTCCTTTAATACAAGTAAAAATTTCAAATTCCTCATTTGTTTAGCCTGAAATCCCTTGCACATTTCCCACAAACTACTTCCTTTTCTCTCTTTTTAGCTGGACTCCCTCTCTTTTTAATGAAGAGAAGTTCAGAGAGTTTTTCCCATGAATAGATGGCGGGCACCTGGGAGTTATGAATTTTAAAGTGATCATTTTCTTTCAGCCCTGCTGGACAATGGGGATCTCCTTTTGACTCACTTTCACAGCTTTGAGAGGCTCTCAGATCAGCCACATTCCAATCAGACTGGAGTCAGATCAGAGCCAGGCTGGACTGCATCAAGGTCTCTCGCACAGAAAGACAAGGAGCAGATGGCCAACACTGAGCTCTCCTCCCCTTTTCAGAGTGCAATGGAAGGCAATGTGGGAAAGCGTTCCCCCAGCATTGCCTATTGATTTCTGAATAGGACCACCACATGCCACCAGCCTGTAGGTATGAACCTCTGTTAACAGATGGTGAGATCATTATGAGCAATTAATTCCTTTAATGTATCAGTGGGAACATGTTGGAAAGGGTGATGCAAGCACAGAGTGAATAGTGAACTTCTCATTCCTCAGGGAGAGCTGCAGCTACATCACAGAGGGATGGGAACAATCTTTCAAGACCCAGTGCATACTGAGAACCAGAGTTAGCCATTTGGTCCACAGACACAAGGCATGGTTTTTATTAACTAATCATCCCTCCCTCGTTGATATGTGATTAACAACAGATTTCTTTCTAGGTCATTTTTGGAGAGACAAACAAATCAAAACAATGTGTGGGGGGGGGAATAATCCCGAACTATCAACACGGTAGGAACACAGGGAATTCGGTCTTAAAGACGAGGAAATATCACTACCAAAATTTTTGTTACATAAAATTTGATTTAGACTGGCTATAAATTAAAAAGGAGACAGACTATTTTGAACATAACTATGTGTATATAAATAAATGCAAAGAATTCATAATAGGTCTTAGCACTGAAAATAGAAGCACACAAAATAAACCCTTAGCAGGCTTGTCAGAAAGTAACTATGAAAGGAGCTTAAAAGTAAGTTATAGATTATACAATTTGAATATAGATATCATATTGAAATGCAGAGAAATCCACAGAAAATGCTGCATATTTACTGCTATTCATTGTGATCTCAGTAAATTAAAATTCACTGTGCTAATAACAACTCTAAGAGTAGGACATTCCCGCATCATCTGCTTTACATGCATTTATATGACAGGCTTTGTTGTGATGGTTCTTTTTTTTTTTTTTTTTCCCTTCATTTTAGAGACAGAAGGAAAAACTGAAAGTACAATATAGATGGCTAGTTAGCTCTTGGTCTTAAAGATGACAGCAGAATGTGAACAGGAAATACAGGCAACTATTCACTTATTCATATTTAAATGACACTTTTTGCTTGTAATTAAGACACTCAAGTCGTGTCTCTGTTCATGAAATTTACATAACTGTACAATAGCTTGCCTAAGTGAACAGCAAATGGTAGTTAACCTTGAAGTGTATTATCTTAATTGAATAAATCTGGCTATAGTTCAATAAATTTAAACAGAAATATATATTTAAAATAATAAAATAATTTTTAAAATGCATTTGCTTTTACATCTTAAGATGGCTTGCTGCTTTTCTTCTAGATTTTTATTTCTGCTATAACATTGGTCCTTTAAAAAAAAACATAAACCATTGCAGAACAACAAAGACATTGATACATGTTTCCTGTTTTCTCCTTATTGTTCGCGGTTTGAGTCGGTGTCACATTCTGGAAAGCCTTGATAAGAATATCAGAATATTGAATCAAAATGTATAACTTGCCTGTTTGAGATAGTCCCTTACCTACTTTCCTTGTCCCTATTGGACTTGTGTTCTCCCCCTCCCCCACTACGTACCAGCTGAGTATCCCATCATCACACAGTGAGAAATCTAGGTGGGAGAATATAGATTTTTGCATAGGTTAAATAGGGAAGCCACATTCCACCACTCTCCTATTTAAATCAGATTTACATGGGGTGTAAATCCCCTCAGAATAGAGCCATTCACAGAGAGTTCAGAATGATCCCCTCACAACACTGATTACATTAAATCAGCAGCAATCATGTTTCCTGGATTATGTAGCTAAAGCAAGAGAAACTGTGCCACGTATTTATATTTGTGTGAAATAAGTTAATGAGAAGCCACCTGTGCCTTGTATCAGTTTACAAGAAAAAGCAGAGGAACACAGGTGTTTCAGCAATATTGCTGTGTATTTTTACATGAATTTGCAAACACTAAAAATGAACATATTGTTACTAAATTCAGTGACATACACATTTCAAGGGACAATATTTTGGATTTTGTTTGGGCTGTCTTTGTCAAAGAACTACAAAAGGCTGGTATCTTGGCCATCAGCAAGAGCTATAATTTGGGTTTTTCTTGCTCCCACAGTGTTCGCCATTGTACCTTATGCAACACCAACTGTACATGCTCAGTTCTTACCCACGTCGCTGGTGAGAAGCATTCACACTGTGAATTACCATTTTTCCCAGCATCTAGTGCTCCTCAAAAGACAGCACAATAATACACTAGAAATGCCTTTGTCTGTTAAAACATTATTCTTCATCACTACATGAAAAGCAAATTGTCTTTGTATAGAGGAAGAGTGGTACACAGCAGCTTTGGGAGCCAGGAGAAGGAATTTGTATCAGTAGCTGACCACTTCATAGATACACAAGCCAGCTTCTTCCTCAGTAAGCAGACACACTGATGTTTTGAATAAAATTTTGGCTGTACCTTTTTATGTCATTAGCTGTGCTTAGAATGGCTCCAAGAAGATAATTTTTTTCTAAAGGGTTCTGCTCTTAAGAAGAACATCCAAGGTTTTGGGTTTTTGCTTGAGGTTTGGAGGGGAAGCGAGTTCATTAACGAGAAGTGCCTAATCTCTTGACTTGATGCACCACATCTAAAATGAAAGCAAATCAGAAAACCTCATCCTTTCATTGGGATCAATTCAGGAAGACAACAATCAAATGATGAATCACAAAAATTCAAGACCAGGATTCAGTTTTGCAACACAGTTCAACAACTGTACTCAAAACTGATGTGTTCTAACAAGGTTTTTGCAAATTCGTTTTGAAATTAGGCAAGTAAGGACAAATATCCTTCAAAGGCTATTCTCAATTTCCCTGTATTTTCTTTTGTCTTCGAATGGAAAAGTAAAAATCACTATGCACAAAAGGATTTTGTTACAAAAGTCTTACAGCAAATACTTAAAGGACTAGAGAAGGATGCAGCATATTACAATAGTTCCAGATGTTGATGGATTGCAAGAGGAAAAAGAAACCCTGCCAGCAATTCAAAAATTACTCATTCTAAGACAGGAATCGACTGACTTCCTTTCTCTCCAAAAATGCAGGTAATAAAATCTGCTCATTTTGCTCCTGACAAAGATTATAATTGTAGTTTGCAACCAAGACAGCTGAAATCATTAGTCCTTCCCTAGCGAACTGAAGTGGCTCAGCCTGTCTTGGCACAGTCACATGTATTTAGTCTAGATAAATCATACTTTAGAGGCTTATGAAATCCAGCTATTTGAGAATACTCCTAGCAATTCTACACACTCACTGGACTGGTTTGTCAGCACAAGGAGAACTGTTCTTCATAACCTTTGAGCAGAGGCTGAGTAGGAGAACTCCACTGGGCATCTGCCCACAGAACCTGCTTTTCTCTGCCTTCAAAGATAGACTTGTATCTGACTTCTCAGGCTTGAGAGATTTTTTTTCCAAATGCTGGTGGCTAACTGTTCAGTACTTATCTATATGGACAGCTTTCCAAAATTAACACATTGTCTAGGAGCTCTCCAGAAAGTGACAACACCACCTGCTGAACATCAAGCTGCTCCTTAGGTTGTTGCCCATGCATTTCTCATATTAACAATTTATGAATATTTTATTATTATTTAGGGAAGCAAAAATTATATCCTGGATCACTTAAAAATAAATATTTAATTTATATTAAAAACTTCCAAAGTATTTTAATTACCTTCCTTAATAAACAGTTTCTCTTCTCTCTATACTAATATGTAGTTTCTTTTTAATTATCATGTCTGTAACAGCACTTTTCCATTACCTGGGCACAGACATGACATAAAATTAGAAATATGAATTACTTTCAATTAAGGAAAGTGAATCAGTTTGAATCTGAAAGCAGAGAACATTCTGGCAGTGGCAGTTGTGCAGATGGGGAGGCACTTCAGCAAGCTCTGGGATGTCTGAGCATTTTATTCTGGAGACAAACCACTTCTATTGCCAAGAGCTAGCCGTGGTCAAGGCACAGTGTGGGGTCCACAGAACCAAAAAAAACTGACACAGGACAACTTACCAATATGCCTCCTCACAATTCCACTCCTTTCAGAAGTACTGGACACTTTTTGGCACAACAGAGAAGATGTAAATTGAGTTCTGTTGCAAGCACACCAGTCCCAATCTGCTGTTTGATTAGAGTAATTGACTTCAGTCAGATTACACACAGGTCCTTCCAGGAGAACACTGCGTTACCACTTTCACCAATAATTTCGAATGGAAAATAAGTAGGACAGTAAAGTCATGCTTCAAATTCATATTACTCGCATTTATTTTTTTAAAATAAGATTGCAAGATTGGATAGCTACTTCGACTTAAACAGTCACATATAAATCAAGACGTAGCAGCATTCAGCACCGAAATCTTTGGCAACAGGATGATCTGTTCCTTGCATACCACACAGATTAAGTACTGGGAAGTGCTCTTAAGTTTTTGTTCATTTTAAACAGCATATAAAAACCTTGTCTATAGCCACTATCATCAGCCAGTTCTCAGCAGCTCAATTTGATTGGAACCAGTCCGTAGAAGATGAGGAGGCAAAGAAATAGTAGGTACGAGTAAAAATCAAATTCCTCAAGCTCTGAATGCAATACAGCTGTTTGCAGCTTAATCTCTTCTCCAGAACCAGCTGAAACACACCAATCAAAGTGTAGTAAAGATGAAACTACCATCTGGAACATCTAGTGTTCAGCAGTATTTGCACAGGTATACATGTAAGAGCAAAAACTTCAAATGTGTAAGTTCTCCATAAAACGCAAGCACAAGCCAGATGATACACATCTAAGTGAGATTAAGTTGTGGGGCTTCTGGGGAGAAAGCAAGGTTGGTAGTTTGGTTTGTGGGTTTTGGGGGTTGGGTTTTTTGGGGGGGATTTTGTTTGGTTTTAATTCTGAAAGTTTTCTTGGTCAGGACACTGACAAACCTGACCTCCAAAAATTAGCTTCTATTGCCAGCACTAATATTTATGTACACAGACCTGGTCGAGTTGCCTACTTAAAAGTGCAGAATGTTTCCACACAAGAATGCAGATGATTTGAAAGCTTCCCTATGTTTGCTGGATTCAGAATCTCTTTGTCCCATAGGACAAGTCCCAAGATAACAGGGCTTCAGGACTTCATCACTGACCTGTTTTATCTGAGAGGTAAACTTCCAACCTTTCTCTCACTAAGATGGATTCACAGCCTAGTTAGCAACATATTTTATAAAACCAGTTTAGTCACTTCCCTCAGTGCATATATTTGACCTGTAAGCATATTTTTAGGTCAAGGGTGCTGATAGCTATCCTCAATCCCAGCATTTTTAAACCATATACTAGTCATTTAACTGCCTGTTTCCAACTCCCAGAAAGCATCCCTGCAAAGCAGCTGGAATAGCCCCTTCAACAGAGAAATAACAGCTTCCAGGTAGAGAGGAAGAAAAGGAAACCAAAAGCCAAATCATAACACGCTGCAACCTACCACCATGGTCTCATCAAATAGAGTAGCATTTACAAATCCAAAGTTTTTTCCTTTCCAAGCCTGGATGGAAAATAGCAGGCAAACTTTGTCTTACTTTTCTCACAGAAGCAGCACCCCACAAGCAGCACACCTGAGCATGCTTTCTTCACTACTCACTTTCAGAACACCTAAAGATGTTCATTTCGTTTTTCTCATGGGGTGCTGTACACACATTTATATACTGTGGGGCTATTACTCTCTAGTCTCTTTAATACTGCTTCTATGTGCATTCGTGTTTGAAGATACCAGATCTTTGAAAAAATGTATTGGAAGGCTAACCAGTTGACTAGAATTCAAAAATATACAAGCCCTTTCCTCAAGGAGACCCATAAAGGCTGCTGATAGACCCAACAAGAGCATTAGTGCATTAGAAAATGCATTTAAAGTTTAAGCTAACTTCAGGGACCTAAAAAAACCCCAACACAGAAAGCATGTTTCTGCATGTCTTTGTAGCCTACAGCTGCCATTCTGATACTGCCTCATGTTAGAAATACAGATAGCTACAAAACCAGCTGGCAAAGTGCCCCGTGAGCTCAGTGCCCAGGTTTCATCAGAGCATTATCTGTCATCCTCTGAAAGGCAATAAAAGTTTAGAGATGCTTAGTAGCATCTTCCCTGACTTGCATGAAAAGATGCCAAGCAAATACTGATGACAAAAGGTATACTCTTACAGGAGTTAAATCATAGCAGAAACTCAAAATAAGGCTCTAATTACCTGAGCCTATTGCAACTTTCATTGTTTGGTAAGTCATGGAGAAATCACAGCATCACTCAAACCAGAAGATATTTTAATAGCGACTTCAGAGTTCAAAGTCCATAAGATTCCCTTAAGATATAGCTGGCTTAATTTTAAAGAAAGCTACAGAATATGATTCCCCAAAGACTGCAGGGCACTTAGAGTCACAGGACTACACAAGTTCTTGGAACAGACACTTATGGACAGTAGTTTCATACATCAAACCCAATACAGGTGCAGTACAAAAGGTATAAACCATGTTATTGTGTGAGGATTAACCCAATAGCTTTGATATTAATAGGAGTTTAACTCTCCTGGAAAACAGTGGGTTTGATGAAAGCAGCCTTCATCAGAGCTCTTCAATAACATGATGGTCATCTGACAACTGTTCTTCAGAACAGTCAGTTTCATCCAATTCTATTTCAGCAAAGGTGTGGATGGTTGAAATAAAAAAAAATTTAAAAATTTAAAATAAAATAAAATAAAAATTAAAAAAAAAAATTGTAGAGGAACATCTCTCAGCTGAAGCATATTACAAATCACCATAGTTTCAGCCCAGCCTGCACTGAACCAGCCTGCCAAGACTCCCACAGGACACTTTTGCTTTGTCACATGGATAAGGTTCAAAGTCAGGAAGCAAGAGAGTTCACTCCTGACTGAGTTGGAAGGCATGTGAATGTGAGCTGCTGACACAACAGGAGTAAAGTGTAAGAATTTCACCTTGTGGATGAGACTGTTGTCTTTTTTTTCTTCCCACCCCCTCCCCTATACTATCCAAACACCCACCAGCCTCTGTAGAAATATTGGTTGTTCTTCCAAAATCTGAATTCAGTGCAGACAGTCAAAAGAAAGATATGTCATATAGTCTGTAAGGGTCAAAAAATTCTCTACCTCTGAAATAAAATTTTCCAACTGTAAGTGTCAGATAGCAAAGGATTCTTTATCTTCATTGGCCACACAAGTACTTTTGCACATCTGAATTTGTCTAGTGTCAGCTGTTAGCTACTTGCTTGTTATGTTTCACACCATTATTCCATAATCCATTTAATCTGTCATAGCTCAGTACTGCTGATTAAAGAGGCCAATCCCATATTTCTCCTCCATGTTTTGCCCATTCATTTCCACTATCTCCATTGCATCAGTATTAACCAAATAACTGAGTAAGCTGAAAGCCAAATAATTGTTTGGTTTATGCAGGTTAGGAAATTCATCTGGCAACAAACTACCTCAGTTTCACCCAGGAAGCACAAAAACCAGAGCTGGCACAAGGGACAGGCAGAAATAAGCAAATAGATGACAGTGGAAATGCCCTTTTCAGCAGACACATTGAATTATGCCAGACAAAACAGATCAAGGAACTACAGTACTAATCTGGGAAATTAATCAGTATAACACCTCAATTTGGGAAGGATGTAGAGAATTCGCTGAATAGTAAATCAGGACTAGGTGTCCTAAACCATGTGCTTAGCTTCTTCAAAAGGTGTTTTCTTCTAAGAAAACATCTGGATAAAATACTCCAGTTTGCTACAATGCAGTGATAGCATTCTGATGATTTCTTCTGGCTTTTAAACCTATGCAACTTACATGAGAACAGCATTACCCTTTTTCAAATACACTGGTATATTAGAAAGTTATCAACCCCCTAACAAATTATTTACATTATTTACATTTATTAAGAATTTGCACCTCTTATCCATTAGTTTAATCCGTGCTATGAATACCTTAAGAACAGTTACTCGCCTTCTGCATTAATTGGCAATCGTCTTCCTTCCTCAGTAAGGAGGGGGAGGGGAAAAAAGAGAGTATTTACGATTATAGCTTCATTCTTTCATTCCCCAGTGCATACAAAATCTGAACTGAAGCCACAACTCCATTTTATCCCAACTTTAGCACAGGGTGAACTTTTCATTAAGCCACAAGGCTCTCTATACATGATGTATGGGGTCTGCATAAATATAGATAAGGCTTTCATGTTTCTGCACCCAGTTTGATGGTAAAAGTAGGTGTGAGGGCTGCTTAATATAAAAAACACAGATCTTCAGTCAAAAATGGTACTTCAGTGTCTTTAGAATCCAAGCGGGTTTTATATGGAACTTCACACTTCTTTCTGTACTGAGTTTTACTAAGATTCTCAAATATATTATAATGAAAAGCTGATTAAAATGACAGGATTTACTGACATCTTGCCACTGAGGAAGGGGGAAAAAAGGGAATTAAAAAAAAATCAAGACTAAAGAAGAATGTTCTACAGGTTTTCACTGCCTCCTGCTGGCCTCAAGGCCAATGTTTTCACAGGCATATGGTGCCAGGCTACTTGCCATTATTTTGCTCAGGTTGCCACCAAGACAGATTCTCACGATCAAGCCCGGAGAGAAAGGGTCAGGCAGTGGGCTGCCAGCTCCCAGGCTCAGCACTGAGCAATACGCACCAAGGTGCAGCGCTCTTGATCTCACCTCCCAAGCACATGGCTGGCTGATCAAACAGGCCTTTGATCCAGCTGCTTTTGGCACGTCAAGTTTGAAAGCAGGATAAAGAGCTGAAGAGCTACTCCCACGGCTCAAGACCCATTATCTAGTGGGGTTTCAGAACTCCTGCTTTGCTCTGGTGCAGCCCCACAGTCTGACATCCCTTGGCAGCCACGGCCTCTCTCTCAACACGGGGCTGGGAGTGCCACCAAGGCACTGGCACGGTGGTGATGGGACAAGCAGCCTGTTCTGGGCTGGCCCAGTTAGCCCAAGTACAGCATGGTATTGATGCTTGCAAAGCACAAACTGTCTCTGCTGAATTTAGCTCAGAAATTCGCTCAACTCTGTGCACTATCCTGTGATAAAATACAGCAAAAATTGGGGGAAAGAAAGTTTTTATCACTCCCGCTTACACACACCCTTCAACAGGTATTCCACAGGTGCTGTTGCTGTACAAGAGGATTCAGATTCCTAAATTCCAAAGAATTCACAGCCAGCGTTTAGCACATATCATCACAAGTGTTGGCTCTTAATGCTTCATTTTGAAGGTTCTTAAATGTTAAATTCTGCTATAAATCTTCCCCTCTGGCAAACTTCAAACATCAATAGACTCCTCAAAAGCATCTGGTAAAGTTGTGGGTAGACCATAAAGTTTTATTCAAACCACAAAGGCCTATAGGAAAAGGAGAATTGAAAATAAATAAATAAAACCCCACCAACCAAACCCTTAAAATAATTGGCTTTGCCACCTGCACTTAAATCCTAAGGCATTCAGCAGGAATACCCAGTACTTCTTCACAAAACATATTCAGGATTGCAGTTGCAGTTTGAAAGTTCATGATGCCAAGGCCATTTGACAGCTGTGCTTGAGTTATTCAGCTCATTTATTTTTAAACCATACAATTAGTTTGATGCTCAAAAACTCTCAAAAAAACCTGACTGCAAGAAGATATCTCCTGCTCTATTACACATCCTAAGAAACATGTGGGGTGCCTCACGAGGAAATCTGAAAAATACAGAGTTTCTTCCTCACTATGCAGCTTCCCACTTGAATTTAGCCCTCCAGACGACAATTTTCCCTTTCACACTTCCAAACACCTTCCAGGTTCTCCAAGAAATACCAAGTTGAATCTTTGAATTTCTGAAAAGTCAGGGCAGACATGGTATTTCCTTTCTTGATTCTCTGAAGTAAAATACAGAACCTTGAGGATTTTAATACTTCTAATAAAAAGTGAAACTGCTGCCTTCCACAGCCACAGAGTTGTACCACCCCTCTTTCCTGGTCAACCAGGACTTTCATGAACAGTATCACAGCCAGAAGACCATTGGATCATTTCTCTAATTTTCTTTTCCAGATCCTGCTTTCTCAAGTTGTAATACCACCAAGTACCACCCTATTTCTGGCATGGGCCTTATGGGTTTTGTTTGTGGGGTTTTTTGAAATGAAGGATCAAGGCCTAGAGGAATGCCAACAGTTTTGCTACAGCAGTTGTTACTGTAAGTACAATTTGCAGTATGTTGACTTCATTCTATGACCACTCATGAATTACAGTGAAATACGAAACAAAATGTTACATTCTCACCTGAGGCTGGTGGAATATAAATATTTTATATATAAGGATATATACATATGCTTAAATATGTATGATCATGTAATACATATGATTAAATATGTAAGTCTGTGTATTACACAATTAGGTCTAGAGGTCTAAGTCTTCTTCAGTTAGGAAAGTGTAAGATATCATTTAACAGGCCTCCCTGACACCACAGTCACGAATTACTCCAAAACATTGAAAACATTGTTTTGGACCAGGACAATAGACTTTAAATGCACAAAACAAACCCACCAAAACATACTTAGGTCCTGCAGTGGTCACACACTATACATACACACAGAAAAAGGAGCTTCAAAAGATGCTCTTAGCAAAACCAACTTTATTGCCTGCATTCATAGGGCTTCTCGTATTTGTAGATGTTTGATTGTTGTGCGTTTTATTTCTAAGCTCCAATATCCTAAATAGATTATTTGTTTTCAAAACACTGAGATTAGTTAAATTCTGCTCTGCTTATGCTCCCTGTATCTTCCCTACACCTGAGAAAAATCAATGCAGTCATTTAAATTTATTTTTAAAATAATTTCTGATTAACCATAAGCTAAATGCTACTATTTACAAAAGATCAAGCAGATCTCAAAGCTATGTTTGAGACTATAGCAAGTGCTTGCTCTTTCCAAGAGCATCCCACAAGCATTATAAATGGGGGTTATGAGGTATTCCTGCTAGTTATAAGTGTACAGTGGCTTCTTCTAAATATTAATACCTCACTTTCTCTTAAACATTTAGAAGAAAAAAATCTTTAAGTATTAGGCAAAATGCAGAAACTTCACCTCAAAAGATAATTCAATCAGGCTTGCTACTATGCAATCTATTTGCAGTATCTCTGTAACTATGCAGCTGCAAGCATATGAGCCCTTACCAACACAAAGGCAAAGATTGGGAAACTAAAAATGGAAGTCTGCTCTGAAATAAAGGGTTATATATACAGGATTTTTTTTCATCTTGATTCTGAGCTTTATCCAAAAGAGAAAAATCAGTCCCTTATTTCTTATTTATCACAATCCTACAGGAACAATATCCCCTGTAGCATGTGGGTATATTCTCCAAGCACAAAAAGCAAATGGTCCAGAGAATTTCATTCATCTCCATATCTTTAGCTGTCCAAAAGTCAGCATCTAATCTAAACTAGACATCTAGGCTGCCTCAACAGAGAGAAAAGCATCTCCAGACAGTGATTCATCTCACCATAAAACTATTTCAGCTGGGGTGGGGGGAACAACCTGCAGAGGTACCTGGAGAGCACAATCACTCTTCCCTGACCAGAAAGGGGCCATCCTGATGAGCATTCCCAAACACTAAAAGAGCATCAGGGAATCACCACTTTGTCCACGTGGCTCTATGTCACAACACAAGGCGTTTACATCTGAGCAAGATTAAAACTAGGTATCTCAGGGGCTGACATCTCCCCCATCACAACACCACACCACACATGGGCACTACGAAGCCACCCTAAGAGCTCACGCTCTCAGACCACACGGGATTGTAGCTGTAGGTGGATTGTTGTTGCTTCTTTGTAAGATAGCTCAGGACTGTTTGTCTAGACCACAATCATCACTGCAATTTCTGACACAGAGGTTTCAAAACCTTGTTCACAGAGCCTTGTAAAGCAGCAGAGTTCTCTGGTTGCTCAGTTGTTTGGCTTTCTAGCTGCAGGAGAGCACAAACACCATGGATTGCTGTTGGATAATAAGCAAGCCTCTCACCAGTCTTTAGAGCCATTAAGAACCTGCAGCTGCCAGCACAGCTCCCTCCATTGTCCTCCAGCCATCCTGCTGCAAAGAGTCTTCCTGTCCAGGGTGCTCTCTTCTGGCAGGTCCCTTTCCCACACCACATTCAGTAACATGTGGCCTGAACTGAGTTTTCCCTCCAATGAGCTCATTCCATGTAAAGATCAGGGTTTCTATCTCCTATTACAAAGAGCAATCAAGCAAAGAATTTGACATTCTGATCCATTTAGCAAAAGATATATTATCCTCAAATATCTCCTTCCCATCCTGAGGCCTTATTACTGAAATTGCTGCTATGATCTGCAATTAGCAAGTGCCTGTATCTGCTCAGGAATCACTTATGAAAACTGTCCCAATCATAGACAGCAAACAGAAGGAGTGCTCTTAAGGACATTTGAATAAAACCATGATCATTGGGTGAACTTGGCCTCTCACAAGGAAAGCAATGAAATATAAATCACAGGTCACAGCTCAAAATTGGCATAGCACAATAGCACCTGGAAGGCATTGCCAAACTGAAGCTTTCATTTTCACCAACAGAAGCATGCAGATTTCACAGCATGGAATTACTCTTTTACAAGAGCATTTGACAATTGCTTGATAGTCCAAGCCTCTTAAATGCCAAGAATCTTCACCATCTAGGAGGAATTGATGCAACAAGGATTCTGACATCCCCCAAAGAAGATGAGATGGGGTTTTAGATGCACCTGAGGTGAAAAACAGGACTTTCAGTATGTTGTAATGTTGCTATCACTAAAAATTTTGTCTTTCAGCAATATGCAGGTGACATGTTACACAAGTACAGTTCTCAAATTAAACAAAAATACAGAAAAAGAAACAACCCCCCTAAATTTTTAAACATTTACATCATGTTTCCAAGGGGTCCTTGAAAATCAAAGGCAGAAATCAGATGCACCATCTGAACAGCAAGCTCAGTACAGGCTTCAAAGCTCAGAAAGCCAGAAGTTGCCCAACTGGAAGTTAAATTTGATTTATTCAGCAGCATTGGACTGGGAGGGGCACAGCAGCTTCACTGTATTTCACAATGGAAACCCTTCTTTATTCATTCTGCATAATTATATACTGACACTGGAAAATTACATTATGAGGGCAGTAACTTCTCTAAATAATTGTCACTCAAAGACATTCTGTAATGCTTTGTGATGTCTCCCAAAGCAGGCTATTTGAAGACTGGAGACAGTTTTATGCCAGAACAATTGGTTCATATATGATTGAGGCATTTGTTTTCTACAGCTTTGCATTATAAAAGCAGCTGCAACACCTGTTGGCCTAAGACATCTCATGTGTGTTTCATTTATCTATTGGATCAGCCAGTGGAAACCTGGCCCCAATACTAAAATTGAGATTATGAAAACTGGCCAGACTTAAGAGCATTCGTCTTTGGTTTGATTGGAATTCACAGAATGTTTGTCTGAAAAAAACAGACAAGAGTTGCACTTTAGATCTCAAGAGTTTGGGTCTTACCTTGCAGTTTAACCATAGAACAGAACTAACACAGGGTCACTAGAGTGCTTGGAACTCTAGGGACTGGCCTTCAAGAGCTGGCCACATGATGTTCATGATTCACCAGTCAGATAGGAAAAGAGCAGGAGATTGGATGGGTTCATCTGAGAAAACATGGATTTGAGGAATGGACACAGCCTGTCACTGAAGTCTCAAAGACTATTAGTAATACAGTAATTAAGTGAATTAACAAAGATCTTTCAAGATTTACATGCTAGAGAAACTCTGACCTAGTCAAATTTTCAAGGTTATCCATCACTGGATATTCTGATCTCTACTCTGAACGGAGGAAAGAATGTAGAGTGAAGACCCTGAAATATCTCCTGTGTGTCTGAATACTCAGATTTTTCAAGATCAGCCCTTTATATTGCAAAGCATCAGACAAGAATTTAAAGAGTAGAAGAGTCAATCACCCTCAGTCTTTCAAATCAACAAGAGACCTTCCATAGAATTACATCTATTAAGCCTTAGGATGCCTAGTTCTAGTTAGTCACTCACTTTAATGTTTCTGTGGTAGCATGCAGTAGATTTTCTGACATGCACTATTATATATAGCAACTACTCTGTCAAGGCTGCCTTGAAATGTGTTTTCAAAGGAAAAGAGAAGTAAAAATTCTGCACTTACTCTTGCTTGTAGTACTATCCTTCTGAGATGCTGCTATTCCAGATTTGAAGGTGAAAAAAGAATGCATCTGAAAGGTATTGTGGCAAAACAAAAGCACAGCCATTTAAAAGCAAATAAACATGCAGTTACCCGTTTTTACTAGTGCTCATTATTCAGATTTAGACTCCTCCAAAAAATACTATATGGGTGAACACTGCTAGCCTCACTCACAGAGACAAGAGGATTTATTTGTCTGTGCATACCTAAAGTTTGTGTATAGGCATACACACATACTTTTTTAGTAAGCCTCAACTTCTTTTAGAGCAAGATTTCCAGACCCTAATCATCACCTCAAATATTTTTTTTAAATGGTGCGTATAATGTTTTTGCCCAAGTTGATATTCTTATCTTTCCCTCATTAAATTATCCTTTAAATAAAATCTTTTTATCCCATGATTCACATCACAATTGTCCTTGGTCCCCGTGACACACAATGATGCTCCAGCAATATTCTGGGCATGGTGTGATAATATATTGGCACAGGCCCTTGAAAGAATAAACAAAGCAGAGTAAGCATACTTTCTGTTTACTTGCATGGGAAGATTAGCTCAGTACTAGATCTTCTGGCTGTGGTGACTAATTGTGGTTTGCTCATCTGTGCAGATTTGCTAAGGAAGTTCCTGGTAGGCACTATACATTGGAACTGCTTAACACCAGACAGGAACTGAGGTTATTCCAGGATGCTGTTTGATCCCATATGATCCCATGCAGACCAAACTCCTGGTGACTTCAAATGAAAGTTTACCTCAATTGCATGTTTCTGGCCAGCACTTGTCCTCAAGCACAATTGTAAAACATGGTAAAAGTGAAGCTGCAAAAGACATAAACTAAAGATGAAGCCAATTCTATCAACCTTTATTTGGTAACATTTTTCTCTGTTTGTTTTTTTTTCTTTTTTTTTTTGCAGATGATAAAACTGGTTCCACACATGAGACAGAAAGAATAATCAAATCTGCAGACTAAAATATTTTACATGCCCACACCTTTTTGCATATAACTTACTGATACTCATTTCAGCCATTGCTCTCTTTGTGTAATATTCCCTGGTTTAATTACTGACAATAGAAAACTTCTGATTACCCTGCATTAGGGGAATCACAGCAAAATGCAGCTGCTTTATGGTCAGTTTTCCATTTCTATCCTCTCTCTGAGCATCTGTGCACAATGTTAGTGATTATGAGTTGTACCATTCATTCCCCAGCAGGAGAAACAGTGCCAGAAATTCTGCTGTGTGTTTTGCTTGGCAAAAAATAGAAATCCCTCTGGAAAAAGAAAAGGGAATGAAAGCAGGAAAAAAAAGCAGGTACCCGAGTCTGTTGCATTTTTTTTGTTTTGTTTCGTTCAGAAGAAGTTTCCAAGTGCAAGGTGAAAACAAGTCCTGCTTGGAATTCCTGTTGGAATCCTACGGTTCCAACATTATGACAGAACAATAGGAGGGTTTAAGTGTGGCCATACACTGTGACATGGCCTGACTCTCACAAGCTGACAGACATTTCTGGTTAATTTTACTCTTTTTGCCAATCTTCAAAATAATTGAACATTGGAGTAGAAATCAAAGAACATATGTTTTTCCATCAGACTTACAGTTTTGAAAAGATCTGAGGATTCATTTTGAATTTATGTCAGAGAACTTCAAACAAAGAAATATTTTTGGACCATAGTGCCTAGCAATGAAACTACCTAGCGACAGATAATGGAAAAATATCTTCTCTTTTTTTTTTTAAAATCAGAGTAAGGCAGTTATCATGTAACAGATACTTATGCTACCTTTTATAATAATTGGAAAGATATTTCTGTAAAAACAGCATAGATTTTTTCCCCTGTTTTAGTAGATTTTAAGACTTCGGGGAAAGAAAATTTTCAGAGATATTATCTGATAATTTATGAATTTACTAGTACCCTCTAATGCCTCCCTAAAGCCAATGACCCTTCTTCAATTTAAAAATATAGTAAGATCCTTATGGTGACAGGTGTAGCACACAGCAACAGACCCAAGTCTTCCTTTTTACATACAAAAGAATTTTCAACAGAAGTTAAAGCTCCCTGTGTAGAGCACTCTGAATAAATACCTCACCAGTGAACATTCTTTTTCCAGGCAGCAGCAATTTTAGATTTCCTTGTAGCGTATTATCTTTCTTAAAGATTCTGGTAAGCTTGTCTTTATGCTTCCATTCAAACGCATGGCAGCAACGGGACAGAAGGTTTCAAACCTGCACACCCTGACATCCTATTAGCCTGCCCTCACAGGATCAGTGCAGAAAAAAAAAATTAAAAAAAAAAAATCGAACTGTTAAAAACTCTTCTCAATGGAATCCACCTCTGGTGCCATAGAAGGACAGTAAAGTCCCCAGGGAGTGGCAGGTCAGCATGGCCAGGCAGCAAACCCCGTGGGTATGAGGGTGCATAGCGAACCATGGTGCCCTGATTTGTACCTGGGTTTAATGCATCCACACAGGTTCAGAACAGGGCAACTGAAATGACAGCATAAAGACACAATTGACTTCTGGCCTCCCCACAGGAAAAGCCTGGCCAGCCTCAAGGATAAGAGGACTCAGTGTTTAGTCTTTTTAATTAGCTGTTTTTCCTCAGTACCCTTTTAATTATTTTTACATGGTACCCGCTAGGGAGGCTGCATGGAATTCATTTTTCTTTAGGGAAGAGAGATCTTGGGGCCCCTGGCAGCATCCTTCTAGTTTGCTTTCTCTGAGACTGGTCTCTTTACCGGTAGAATCAGCAGGACCATGGGACTTAATAAGCAGCTGGCCAGATGGTGCCTGTCCAAAGGTGTTGGCTTTGTAGACAACTGGAACTTCTCTTTGGGAATAAATTCAGTGATACAGGAGAGCCAGCCTGCATTTCAATCAAGTACAAGCAGGCAGACTATTAGTGGAGATAATTACCTTGCCTTTTTTTTTCCTCCTCCTTCCCCCTCCCCCTCCCTTTCCCAAAACCAGTAGATAAAGACCTGGAGAGTGAGAAACAAAGGATTCCCGGGGTTAAAAAGAACATTTTTCCAAACACCATAAGCAGAAGGCTAAGTGTTTTTTATTCAGATGCAGAATTCAACAATTACACCCCCACTGCTGAGTTAATACCTATGAAATAATGAAATAGCATGCAACAATAAAAGCTTTCGATACCAGTAACTTAAAAACAAATTAAAGACATACTCTATTGGTTTTTGCTAATCAGGCCACTCTTGTGGCCTTGTGACCACTATCACAAGGTACTTCAAGTGCTGATGATGCAGCCCTGACCATGCCACCAACTATGCTACTACTGTCTCAACTAATATCATGTTCACATTCCAATGTGGAAATTGTTTCAGTGCAGCTCAGGCCTGAAGGAAGAATCCACGGACATATCAAAACACACAAAGTCACCGAGTTTAATTGCACATCAGAAAAACATCTACAGAGTTACAAAAGAACTCTTATGCCAGAGTATTCAGTAAATAGCATGAGACTCTTGATTTTTTTCTCCTCAGATAAATATGAGAGTTAAGATAGTAAACAGGAGTCTGAGCTTCTTTTCCTTTTTTGTCACACACACAGCACTACCACGAACTAGTCACTTCTGCAGCCCTTGCTCTACCCCTCTGACAGGCAGAACACAGGTTATCCTAATGTGGTGTCTTTAGGGTACAGACCCTAGGGATCCTCAAAAACTGGTGTTACCAAGAAAATCAATGCTGGCGTTCTGATACAGAATCAAAATAAGGACTTGCATGAACTCTCTTTACTCCTTCCTTGAAATAAGGTGGAACTAATTTGCTGTTCCAGAAAGTCCCCTCTGCCTGTAAACACGTACTTTCTTTCAGAAAGCTTCTTCTTTAGGCAACGCTAGGATCCCTTCCAGCTATCCCACTGACACCACTCCACAAAAGGTCTGTGAATTTGGAGAGATGACAAGTGAGCTCCCTCAGAGCTGCAGCCATCAAATCCTACAGTGCCTAAGCCCCTTCTTTCCATCCCACAGAACAGCCATGTAAGCTTGCTGTATTTGTTCTGTTGTTAAGAAAACAGATCAATGAAATAGTCAGAATGTTTGTTCCTCTCAAGTACTGGGAAGCAATTCACTGCTCTTTACTACCTGAAAGAGCTTCTGGAGTTGGAAGTTTCTGGGCAAGAGCAAGTTCTCTGAAAACAGACTATTCTGACAGCATTGAGGACAACAGAGGAATGCAACTCATTCCAAATTCACATTGTTTCCTGCTCCATCATGTATTTAAGTTCCCACATGCAGAGCCTGACTTCAGTACATGGACCTTTCTAGGAGGAAAAGAAAAAGATGAACAATAAAAAGGCCCTCTCCTCAAGTATCCTGGTGAATAGATCCATTGCACAGAAATCCAGATAATTCATAAATCCTAATTTAAAAGGATTAATTTTTTGCACATTACTAGGCCAATATGAATAGCCTTTTCAGAATCCTCATTGACAAGTGCAAACTGAAAGCTGCTTTGTAGTCCTCATGTTTCTCATGCAAGATTCATACTAGATAAACAATCAAATTATCAACATTTCATTATGTCCAAAACTGCCACCAGCTAGAATAGACTCACAGAGAATTTCCTACACTGAATGCAGAAAATATTTTCTGCAGTGTCAAGTAAATCCTCCATTCAGATGACCTATGAATAGCAGCATTTGTGAAAAGCACAAAACCAGAAAAACCACTAGCACACTTTTCTATGCTTTCATGCCCTGACACTTCTCTCACCATATTATCCTCCTTTGCCATCTGTGTAATGCCAATCACAGTATAAAAATTCAACTGCAGATAGATCCTGAGTCCATATAACAGAAGTTTTGCATGACTGCATTAATTCCTAAGTTACAAATCTGTGATTTGTCTTCCTCCTTCCCAACTCTCACAAATGGACATCATATGTTCACTAATGCCATTATGTCCATTTAAAACATACAGATTTATCTGCTGTCTTTCTGTTTGCAACTATATCCCTAGCATAATGGGTCATGGCCTTTAAATAACAAAATTAAAGCACTAGGAAAAAAAAATCACACAGAGAAAAGTATTAGATAAAAAGACCCCCTAATAAGATGTATCCCTCAGCTCCTCATCACCTACAGTCCTCTTTTCCTAACACTTGGGTTACTCCCCTACTTAAACAGCAGTATGGATGCAGATCAACAGGCTTGTATCTTCATGTAATTAAAGAAATGTCTCTGCTCTGCTGATGCGCTCTACCATAACATACAAATAGCACAACAGGATTACTCTGCCACCTCTGACACCTTGTCCATTACAGAATCATTGACTCAGACTCATTCAGGTGAGAAGGGCCTCAAGAAGTCTGTTAATCCAACCAATCCCTCAAAAAGGTCAGCTGGAATCAAACCAGCTTACTCAGGGTTTTATTCAGCTGAGTCTTGAAAGGCTCCAGCAATGGAGGCCCCTCAAGCAATCTATTCCATTTCCTAGGTGTTCTCACAGGGAAGGTGATTTTCCTCCCAGGCAGTCCATGACGATGGTTCTCACACACTTCCTGCATCTATGCAGAGATTTGCTCCAAGAGGACTCCCTCCATACTTTTCCCACAGAGTGAAGATCAGCTGGGCAGCCTGGAGTTCATTGTATTGTACTTTTAACCTTTTCTGGAGATAGGTACAGCATTTGGCTTTGCCCAGGAATTTGGGGCTCTTCCCCAGTCTCCATCACTATTCAAAGACCACACATTTGTACAGACATGAACCAGCTCTCTCAGGAGTCTTGAATGCAGCCTGTTTTGTCCCATTGACTTGCACGGGTCAAGTTCTCCCAAGGATTCCCTTACGTGGTCCTTGTCCCTTGATGGGGCTCAATGTCCTTCTAGAAGCCTTTCATTAGGAACAGAGGCCTGTGAAACCTCAGTAGTGAGGACTGAGACACAAGAGACACGCTTCCCTGTGCCACTTATTCACACATCCCACTCAGAAATGAGCCCCATCCTTGTCCTAGAACCCTGTGGCTATTCATGCACACTCCATCCTGGTCCCAAACCTTGTGGCTAATCTTGGAACACTCAGCACACCCTGGCAGTACCACTTGTAGTCAGACGGATGTGCAGCAGGAGGTGACAGCCAAAAAGAAAGACAAACCTCAGTAGACCCTCCACACCATCCCAAGTCTGAGCACCTGGTAAACAGCAAACCCATGAAGGCTTCAGGTCAGTGTGGCAGATAGGTGCCTCCATCCCACACACGAGAGATTCTCCAGCAACTATCACCCTCCTCTTTCTCTTTTCTTTGTGCAGAAACACAGATAAATTAGCTGTGTTTGACACCTCCCCTGAAGGCCAGATTTTCAGGGCACAGCACCTGTTCTGTAACTACAGCATAAGCCTGCTGCAGGTGCAGAATTTCAGGGCTTTGGGAGAGCATTCCAGAATAGTACAGAAGACAAACAACTGATTAAATGAAAGAACTATTTTTTTTAATACAACTATTGTTTAAAAAAATCCAAAACAACAACTTCCTATGTGTGTATAAAAAGCTCAAAGGATAAAAGTATTTGCTCAATTAAAAGACAAAAACATTTGCACAATTCTTACCCAATGAGTGACTCTGCAAGAACAGCAAAATAAGATTCCCTCATCTAAACAAGTTTCAGCAATCCCTCTTCGTGTTCCAAGCTTTGTACATCCATTTAGAAAAAGCATTCCCCTCCCTCTTGCACCAAGTCATACACAATCAGTTGATTACCTCTCAACAGCCCGCTTCAGAGTAGCACCAGTATAATAATTTTGTTTGTAATGAATTTCCATGCATAAAACAGACTGGAACAAAGCAAACACTGCACATTAAAACAGGGATTCAGCCCCACAGCTCAGTCCAACATGGTTACATTTATTATTGCAGTTTTGCCAGAACAGCAGTGGTACCTCACATTACCACTACCACCATTAACCATGACAAAAACTACACAGAAACATATGATTTAAAAAATGCCACTTCATACCAGACCACAGGCATTGGAATTTTACACCAGATCTGGTTGTATTACAGAACTAGTTTCCAGAAATCTATGAATGAAACTTCACAGAATATACTTTTACAGCCTTTACCTCATACAATAATGACCACTGCATTATCTCCCAACGATATTGAAGCATTCCTTATGCTTTCTAACTAGCCATAACAACCAGTGAAAACCAGATTTCATTGCAAGTTCCTCCATTAAACTGTGGACTTGTTACATGCTTATCTAGATAAGCAGTGGAATTTTAGCTACCTGTTATCCAAGGTAAAGCTGACATTTTAAGGGCAAAACAATTACATGCAATTGACTCCTTTTCTCTATTCCTGTTTATAGGATCACTTAGTAGGCAGTGTGTATTGGGTCTGGCTGAGATGGAGTTAATTCTCCCCACAGCAGCCCTCACAGGGCTGTGCTTTGCATTGGTCTCTGAAAAGGTGCTGATAACACTCCTGTGCTTTGGCTCTGCTGAGCAGGGCTGGCACAGCATCAGTGCTGTCTCCCCAAAATTCACCAGTAGGCTGGAGATGGGAGATACCTTGGGAGGGAACACAGCCAGGACAGCTGACCCAAACTGACCAAAGGGATCTTCTACACCATGTGAGGTCAGCTCAGATATAAAAGCTACATAAAAAGGGGAGGAAATGACAGGGGAGTATTTTTCATTTACAGCACTTTCCTTCCAGAGCAACTACTTCCTGGGAAGTAACAGGACATCACTTGCTGATTGGAAGTAGAGAATAAAATATTTTGATTTGTTTCTTGGTCTTTTTTACCTTTTATTGCTCATGCACAATCTTAACTTTTTCTTTAATAAACTGCCTTTACCTTGACCTATGAGGGTTCATCCTATTTTCTCCCCTCTGTTCTACAGCAAAGAGGAGTGATAGAGCAGCTTGGCAGGTACCTGGTGTCAAGCCAAGGTCAACCCACTGCACAACGTTAACTCAGACAGCATCACTTCGGTAGTTCTGTGTTCTATTTATGCAGCTAAAATTACATAGGCCCAAGGCATCTGAAATGGCCAGAGCAAACCAGCAGAATGGTCCAAAAGGTCAAAGGTCTGTTCTGAAACTGGAGGCCACGTAAGACAACCATTGGTATGGCATTTTCAGCTAAAGCACAGACTAGAAGGATTCTGTTTATCTGTTTGTATATCAGTTTCAACCTGTACAGGAATATCAATTACTTTTCAAGGATAGCCCTCACCTTGTTATTTCAAAAGTGAGGAGTGATAACAGCATACGTTGATTTTCTTATCTTTCTCACAAAAAGTCACAATTTAAAATAAACACTTACCTTGCATCTCACAGAGAAAAGGACATTTATTCACCAGAATTTTTAAAGGTGTGAAATTCAATTTAATAATAACAACAGGTATATTAAATAACAAAGCTTTAGAAAATATATGTAATTAGGTGAGAACATGGTCATTTAAGCAGATATTTCTATTGAATCTTTGCTAGACTCCATGCTTGTCACCAAATTAGATGTTGTCCCATGGTATGCATTATAAATGAGGCAATTCATTTCATGAGGTTTATAACCAGTGACTAGAATTATAATCAACAATATATATTAGTGCCTTGTAATATCTACAATATTTTGGAGCTTATTATGGGTTCATGCTAGTTGCATGTGACAGTAACTCCCCTGTCTTTGTACAGACTCCTGATTTATGCTGGGGTAGACAAGAATAAAGTCTTCAAATTTATATGAAATATTTTATATGAAACCATTTGCAAACTACAAGACATTTGCCAAAAACAGAAAAGTGGGATTATTTTGTTTTTAAATGGCTATCATCATTTACAAATTGCAATCCTTCTATTTGCATAAAGCTGAAGGTCATTTACTCCCTTAGCCCCCAGAAACGGCAAAGGAATTAGACTATTGTCTTTTTTCCTTTTTGAAGCTACATGCTGCAATACGTGCAGCAATCCTGGCTCTATCTTGCAAGTTGGATTAAAAAATATAATAACATACATCTTTTCCTACACCTATCGCTGAATCATACCAAGTTTTTCCATTTCTCTCAGCAGAAAATTCCCCCACCTCCAACAGCTGTAATCATTTAAAGTGCATCACAGTAATCTTATCCCATAGGTATCTACTGAAATTTTCTACCATACGTATCAGATGCATTCCCTATTCACATGTCAAAGAAACAGTAAAATTATATCTTAAGTGCCACAAAAGCAACAAGAAAGAATTTCTGCAGAGTCAGCATCCCTACAGATACCCCTAGAAACTTGGTGGGGGTGGGAATTGTTTTATGTGCAACGCATTTAGACATTGGGTTGTACCTAAAGTTACAGAAAAGCAGGGTTTCTCATTGACAGGAAATGCCAGACTCCAGGACAAGCAAGACTAAAATATGGAAGCATTAGCCTCTATACAAACCAGAAATACAGAGAGATTCAGTATATTGCCCAGTAAAGACTTCCTGCACTCCCGAATATCAGTGAAATTAAGCCTTGGTAATTTTTCTTCTCCTCCTTAAATATCTGCTACTGTATTAAGTGATACCCTCAGTTTTCTTGATCAGGTACATAGGCTCACTGTATCTACTACAGCTTTCAATCAGCCTCATACTTGTCCTGATCTTGGAAACTCTTCCCAGGTCTGCCATTCCTTAAATCCTGCCTCTGAGATCATCAAGGTCCCTTCTATAGAGACAAGGCCAATCTCATCTGGTTTTTGACATGGGAGCATAAAGCATGGAAATTATAGCTGAGTTATCCAATCCAATAGCTCTGCGAAATTTGCCATTCCCAAAAGAGCCTGCTTAGCAGGTTTGCTGCTCAGTGACATGATCTGGAATCCTGACAAGCAGAGTGCCACAAGACTGATGATGGCTTTCAAGATACTCAGCTCAAAGGCAGAAATAAGAAGTGGACAATTCTGACCTTAACACCACAAGAGTTCACATCAATCCTATCTCAGATCCTGCTGAAAGGAAATCCCACTGCTCTAAAAATGTTGCAAAGAAAACATTCCAGGCTTAAGAAGGTGACATTCTTCTGAACACATCCAGTTTCTTCTGTTTATCTCTAAATACTTGTCCACACTCAGCGGCATCTTGGCTCAGGGTGTCATTTTCTGCACATTGATCCACTAGGCTGATTAGAAGAGAGACAGAAATAAACTTTTGCTAAGAGGAAAAAGTTTTCCAACAAATAACCAAAAACTGAGCTGAGCTTCAAACGCTCCAGCCAAAGCTTTCAGATATGACTGTTTATTTCACACAGCTGTGAAACAAGGAACAGTAAGAACAACATTCAACAGTTACTTGGGGATTATAAGAAATCCAGTGTGTTTCAACCATTAATCATATTCTTACTAAGATTATCAATACAATACATTCTTGTGAAAGCTGCAAGCATAGGGAATCATTCTAACCTGAGAAGAATATTTTCACTTGATGGGATATAAAAATATTTTTACAACTATGTAAAGTATAGCAAAACCACATACACTCAAAGGGAGCTGATTTCTACTATTGCAAGTAATTATATTGTCTAGGCCACTGAAATATCATGTTGAAATACTTAGCTAGAAAAAGACATTGATTGGGTTTCTCGTTACAATAAGCATAAATCTAGAATATTGGCACTGAAGCCAGAGTTCCTGCATAGCAGTACCAAAGCAGCACAAGTGTACCACTATCCTACCAAAATTCTTTAACTTCTCCTGTCTTGAAAGCTACAGTTGAGAAATAAAAATAAACCACTCCATAGTCACACAGCAGAAATCCATAACGATATCAACATTTTATACTGAAAATCTGAAGGGCAAAGGCAGAAAAACCTATAATATACAGGAAGAGATACACAAGACAGAAGATTCAGCACACCCATTTCATACGTGGAAGCCAAGGTGTAGAAAGAATAAACATTTCTGGGTTTTTTTAAAAGCTTTGCAGCAAGTCCATGATCGGGATGAAATGGGATGAATATAAAAACACTGAAACTTTATACTTAAAATAAACATGCAAGGTCAGTTGATCAGGAAAACACAGAAGTGTTGAGCCATGAGCCAAGAAAAACACCCTCTCTCTCAAGCCAGAGATTTAGGAGGAAAGAGAGAAAAAATATGCGTTGGTGAGTAGCCATTGTAAAAAGTTAACAGCAACACAAAAACATTAACATCTTGGCCTTAAAGAGGTTTTACAGTACCATTACTGGCATTCAGCAAAAGAAAAAAAAATCACTGTAGAGTCATAAACAAATTGCTGAGACATCAACAGAGCTGAAGGCCTTTTTGAAGAATACAAGAAAGGCCATATAGACTTGTCACATCAAACCGGGGAAGGTCAGTTTCCTAGAACATGAACTAATAAATGATAAGTGAAGAAAAGGCATGAGGTAGTCTTACACATGACTTTCCAACTTGGACAGGGATGCCAAAGGACTTAGAGAAAAGTGATTTATTTCTTTGTAAACCACTATGTTTGGATAATTCTGATGTATCTTTGTTTGCTTCCTCCTTGAAACCTTCCACCTCTAACTTGTATTATTTACCCTTGCCCACACTGACATCTGTCAGCTGGGTTCTCAGAGCAATTTAACTGGGATGTCCTCAACTGGCCAGTCATGCTCAAAAGGACACTACTGTTCCCCAGGTTCCTGAGCTATTCCCTATGCACAAACACAGCTATTCACTTACCACATTCATATGTGGCTTTTGCTGCACTGTGCTTGATTCTCCACTACAGATTTCCAGGAAGCAATCTCACAGCTGAGCAATCATGACTCCCAGTGCTATAAAGTGCCCCACTTGGCTCCCTTCAACAGACAGTGCCTTCTCTACAGCATCTAGAGAACAAGCAAGGATGTTCTTTATATGAAACATGCATGGAGGAATGGATGACCACTGCACACATTAGAGCCTGCACTTTTAAAGTTTTATTCTCTGTCCTTTAAAACAGAAACAAACAGAAAAGCATTTGACAGCGTTTGAAACATGAAAAGCAGCAGATTTTATATGGTGCGCAGAAGTCACAGAAATGCAGATGTTTTGCCTTACACAGCAAACCAGTTTGTGGTAAAAGAGCTACAGAGTAAGTTAGTCTCAAAACGTACACTTAAAGCAGGTTTGCTGGTTTCAGTACTTGCAGACCCTATAAATGAGTCTATTCTTGATACCTGGAATTGAAAATACAAGCCACTGTGAGACTTACAGCCATAAGAACACAGTATAGGAGAAGGGACTGGTACTCTGGCAGAGGTATCTAATATGAAACTTCAAAATTCGTAAGGAAGTCCAAATCACCCCATACTGTAAAGAGCGTTCAGAAGCCTCCCATAAGCAAAACTGTACAGAGAGAGCTATTTTTGACTGTACAAGATAAGAGCTTCTCTTTAAACTTCTTTTAAAAAAAAGTTTTTCTTCTGAAATTCCTTTCAAAATATTCTTGGACTGGTTAAGTATCCTCCTCAAGTCCTGGATGCAGAGAATTGAGGTAGAAGACTTTCTCTTCAGCTGTTATTATGCAGAATATAAGGACTCAAGTAAAGTTGTAACCTTTCCATGGAACAGGAGTCTCTATCAGTCTGTATCTATTTCAGGAGGATGATTCTGCAAATAAGCCTGTGAATGCCTACCTTCACTCAGATGAACAGTGACAGTAAAGTCCTGCAAGACATGAAGGTATACCTTCCTAAACCAGGAAGAGGAAAGAGGCTTACTGCAGTCACCATACATATTTGCCTTAAGTCTTTTGAATAAAAGACAAGGCTGTATTGAGACATACCTTCCATAACTACCTTCAAAGAACTGCTGCTTTGATCCAAGTCTGTCCTGTACAGTTTCCACTACTTGCAAATCCAAGTAATACATAGAAACAGCACAGATCCCTTTCTCTGTTTTTTTGAGGTGGCAGAAACCAGCAGCATTCTTTCCACTCTCTACAAAGGGGGACTTGCTTTGTTTTCTACAGCATCAGGAAAGGAAATAACACAAACAGTATTTCTCCAACTGGAGTGCCCTGTGCTCTCCCCCTTTCTAACATTCAGGTCACTTATGCCTCAGGTATTTGTGTAGACCCACAAGAAGAGGGCTTTGATTTTTTAAGCCTACGCACAGGGTGCAGAGTTCAGCAGCAGCTGTAGGGCAAAATCATACACTTTTAAATCAAGGCCAAACACTAATTCTGCTCTCACTATGGTGTAAAAAAAAAAAAAATCTGCATTGATTTCACAGTGTTGGCAGATTATATCCTTTCATTCTATTATCTGCCTCCTGTCCCCAAAAGTCTATCAATCACATTTGATAGTATCTCCACAAAATTGTAAGGGCTGCAGAGACCTTTCTAGTGATTTTCAGATAGACATCTGCAATGAACACAGACAATCATCTTCCCCTGAATTAGGCCAACTGAGCTCTCCAATATTATCCAGGTTATTGCTACCATGAGAAGAAAGGCTAAGGCCTTCTAAAGACACTTCAGAATTTTATTGGTTTCCAAAAACACTCTCAGAAATCTTATCATAGCTTCATATTTTATTACCATAATCTTAATTTGGAATAACCAAGAGCAATAACATAACTACAGTATCACTATATTCTAAATACCATGCTAACAATTGGCCTCCCTTCAAAGAAGATTAACTTTCTAGAAATATCCAGCAGAACACTAAATTGTATGCATTTCAAATCCTAAGGAAACCTCAAATCCATTATAAAAGACGCATATTATAATGCCTATCATCTAATATGAAATGTATTTACAATACTTGGCCTTTTTGCAGAATTAGGAAGTGGTTTTTGTATCAAATACTACCAAACAGAATAATTTTTTGAAACACAGTAAAATTAACATCTTCAAAACTGGAAGAACCATGGGCCCTTCCCCTAAAAATTCCTGTCACAGAAAAGGTTGCACTATGTTATTAAAAAACAAATTTGAATTTTATAAACCGATCTTTTGTGAAATTTATTATTTAACTTCTTTTCCATGTAATTAAATGCTGGAGTTTCTAAAACAGCCCTTATTCTGCTGCTGTAGTAGTGAGGACACTCACACATAAAGGTCTGGACACTGCAGTTTTCACACAGCTACTGGTGACACAAACCCCTAACTGACTAGAACTTCTGCTGCAGTAAGAAAAAGCACTATCTACTCCAGGCAGTAACAGAAGTTAAATCAGAACTAATTTAAGGACACAACAGAGAGGGAAATTACAAGGGTGCTTAAAACATTGGTTTGCCCTTCACCGTGTTTGGTGAACTGCGTTGCAGAGGTTTTTAATGAGGATTGATGACCAGCTGGGGTTAATGGCCCTCAGCTGCACCTCAGGCCATTAACTCCTCCCTATCAGTTATTAATCCCCAGGAAATACCCTGTACCTCTCTCCTTATTGCTTAATCATAAGTAGCAAGAGATGATCAACCAGTCGAGATCCTGGTGTTGTGTGAATGCTCCTGCTCCTGCCTCTTCTCACAGCATGTCTTGTGCTTTAGAACAAACTATTTAGATATTACCACACTGAGGTCACAAAAGGATGAAGAAACACATGTGACAGTAAGAAAATAAACATTTTTTCCTGCTGACTGAATTTCACATTTTTTTCTTTAGAATAAACATAATATTTATAGCTTGTATACTTTGTGAAATTACACAAATCTGTTTGCAATCCCCCTGCTATTAGACTACTGGGCACTCTTTTCTTTGTAGCTCTAGAGCATATGATGGGGCCAGTGCTCTTATTACTGCTGATTTTAAAGCAAGAAAGTATCAAGCAGATATTATTAAATTATAGCCTGAGAAGTGAAAGCCCCATGGCCAGACCAAGACACTGCACCCAAGAGACCTGTGGAAGTACAGAATCACAGGGCTGGAACACTGTGCTTTCCTTTGAAAAATGCACAGCTCAAAGGAGAGTCAGTCCATCCCTACCCCTTCTTTTCCCCACCCATTGAAACACTGGTTTGGCCCAGTCTCAAACCCATATGTTAGCAGAAGATGATCAGAGAGTTGGTACTTGGAGGTAATACAAAAGTAGGAACAAAAGTTTTATGTTTTAATTCTGTTGCAGAGGAAAGCTGTAGTGGAGATGGATTTGGTTGAAAAAGGGAAATGCAATTTGTATTACATGACTTCCCATGGATAAAAGTTATTTAGCCTTTCTTTACTGTTTGTGCTCCGCACTTGAAATTTCTGAGAATGTGGGTATGAATCAAGACATATGTAAGTAACATCCTTTAATTCATATCTGATGAGTTCCCCCACTCTGAAAGACAATACCCAAATACACTAATGAGTGATCTGAAGATCATCTACCTTGACTGCATCTTCAGTGAGAAACCCTACATGCTCTCTACATGCAGTGTCATTTTGTATCAGCCTCACAGAAACAGCAAAAAAAAAGGTTTACTTTTCCATGTCATTCTTTCCCTTTCCAGTTTATTTGGACTGCCTGTGTTGGGAGGCTTTTGGGGCGCTGACATTTTTTTATATGGATAAAACAAATTACGCTTTGATGTTGGAGAAAACTCTTACAGGTAAAAAGAATTTGTGACTTTCATCCTGAACACTGAGAAGATCATTGTCAATAAATGCTGAAACATTTAAGGAACAGACAGTACCTCAAACCCCAAAGGCTACAAGCTGTTGATTACTAT
This sequence comes from Sterrhoptilus dennistouni, assembly GCA_013397095.1. NCBI lineage: Eukaryota > Metazoa > Chordata > Aves > Passeriformes > Zosteropidae > Sterrhoptilus > Sterrhoptilus dennistouni. The sequence continues at coordinate 28,103 of VWZU01010549.1, read as the reverse complement.
TATGCTCTTTAAAGGGAATAAGATCACACTGAGCTTCAGATCAAAATATAGATCTTTCTAGGTCACATTTACCAATGATCCATGGTGACACAAATCAATTACATATTTTATTTGTATACAAATCATAAATTAAATGGATGTTCTACTACCCTACTTAGATGGTATTATCTACAAACATATGCAACACTTTTTGTGCTCCTTCTGACAATGTCATATTTTTCATAGTTACAGACACATCTCAAACATTCAGTAGAGTAACACCCATTTAGAGAGTTAGATCTAAAAATCAACATTTGTTCAATGAAAGTTCTCCCAAGACTGGGTGCTGTGAAAATCACCAGAAGAATCAGAAAAAGGTGGTTCAAAGAGGTAGTGTATCGAATTCCAGAACAGCTTGTTTAGGTCCTTAGACCACCTCAACTGTAACAACTTTTTCATCAACTTCAGTAGGCTTTGGATCAGGCTCCAAGTTGAAATAGAAGTTGATGATAAAAGTAGGAGTGCACTGGATGATGCCAACAAGCTTTGAATCAGTCCAATATCATGAAAGCTGTTTACAATGTAGGAAAAAGTAATCCATGCTGTGGTATATACACTACCTCTCTTCTGAGGATAATTAAGCTAGTGTAGCTTACTGACTCACTGTTTTTACCATTTACACAGCCAATGGTATTGCTGAATATTTTCTAAAACAAATCTTTAAATATTTTTAAACTTGAAATTCAAAGATTTTCATGGGGTTTATTAAAAAAAAATACAATAGAAGCTCTCTTCCTCCTACATTAGTTTCTTTTAACCTAAGAGCCAAGCTAATCTTGATGAAAAATCTTTATATCAACTGCCCATGTTTAACAGAATGTTTTTCCCTAATTAAATGAATCAGATATATCATAGTCACATTTATTAAATTTTGTTAATAATTAGGTACATTCTCACACAAAGAAAAATTTAAAGATTTGTTTAATGTCATATCTATATATGGTAGATAACAAAATTATATTCATTAAAGTTACTGATTTAATTCCTTTCCTGGAGGTAGGTGAGGGAACTATGAATACATATGTCAGTTCACTTTAGTACTAAAAACACACATTGTAAACAGCAACAAGTGTACATTTTTAAAGATCACTTGTGAAATGTGCTGGACTTATAGTGTCAGTTTCTGAACCTTTCTGTTCCTATAAATGGTTTACAGAATATAAGGGACTCCCATACAGCTATTGTGCTTGCCTCTTAGAAAGGGAATTAAATAAGCAGTTATATCCATCTTAAGCTTTTGCACTATTTTTTTTGTAAAATACATACTTAAACTCAACTAATCACCAGAATGGACTTCCACAGAGTCTAATGACTAAAATTTCTTGGTTTGCGTTATGGAACAGTGGTTCACAATGTTTCCTTAAAGGATATAAGTACATTATGAAAACAGTGCTACTGAGTAACAACTATAATATAAAGAAGTTTGTTTTCATGTCATTATAATGATAATTCGCACTCATGAGCTAACTGTTCATGTAGTTTTCTATCGAACATATAATAAGTAAACACTGGATATGGTTTTCAGAAACATCTATTGAAGGGGTTTTGTTGACTAGTATTCATAGTTCACAAACCAGCCAACTTAGGAATTCAAGTTAGCAGCTTGAATGCCAGGACAGAGTAAAGTCTAGAAAATAAGTCTGCCTGTAGTTCATGGGAGAAGACAGACACAGAGGCAGTCCAGACCACTGAAGATCTTTGAACAATGGTCTGTGTACCTGGGAATGATTTCTAACTGCCCATTTCAGATGCTGTCTTATGTTCCAACTCTGTATCAGGTCAGAATCAGGCACATATGATCTCTTCTCCCATTCTGCCCTGACTGCTGCAAGTAAGAAACCTGACCTTCTTGGCCAGGAGGCACCACAACATGCTCCAACTAGACCTCTGATTTAGGCAAATCAATCTTATGGCTTGGACACATGCCCCACCACATACTCACAGGTCAGTTAAATGCAGCCTTTGTCCTTGGAAATATGATCTACAGATAATGTGCACATAAATTGAATCCCCTGGGTAAATGCTTGCAACTGATTAGGATGAATCCAGTCTTTATAGGTACATCACACCTGAAGGATGGGATGTCATCCAGAGAAGCTCAAAAAGTGGGCCCACAGGAATCTCATGAAATTTAACAACATCAAGTGGAAGGTGCTGCACATGGGTTAGGGCCACCCTCCTTATCAGTACAGGCTGGGGGATGAATGGATTGAGAGCAGCTCTGCTAAGAAGGACTTGGGGGTGCTGGTGGATGAGAGGCTGGACATGACCCAGCAATGTGCACTCACAGCCCAGAAAGCCAAACGTGTCCTGGGCTGCATCCAAAGCAAACTGGTCGGCAGGGAGAGGGAGAGGATTCCGCCTTTCTGCTCTGTTAAGACCCCACCTGCAGGGCTGCATCCAGCTCTGGGACCCCAGCAGAGGAACAACATTGACCCATTGGAGAGAGTCCAGGGGAGGCCACCAAGATGACCACAGGTGTGGAGGTCTTCTCCTGTAAGGAAAGGCTGAGAGGATTGGGTTTGTTCAGCCCAGAGAAGAGAAGGCCTTGCTGTGACCTAACTGTGGCCTTCCAGTACCTGGAGGGAGCCTAAAGGAAAGACAAAGAGGGACTTTTTACAAGAGCATGTAGTGACCGAAAAATGGGGAATTGATTCAAACTGAAGGAGGGTAGGCTTAGATTAGATACTAGGAAAAAAAATCTTAACAGTGAGGGAATGAGGCACTGGAATAGGTTGTGCAGAGAAGCTGTGGATGCCCCATCCCTGGAAGTGTTCAAGACCAGGTTGGATGGGGCTCTGAGCAACCTGGGCTAGTGCAAGGAGTCCCTGCCCATGGCAGGGGATTGAAACGAGATGATCCTTAATGTCCCTTCCAACCTGAGCCAATCTATGATTCTACTAATATAATTGTTTACCTGGAGCAAAGATAAGGACATATTCATCTCTAATTCCCTGAAATACAAATCTTAAATTTGGTATTGCCTAATATTTTTTATCATTCTACAGATAGTGACAGAACAAAATGCAACAGTAATATAAAGCATCACTATAAACAAGATCTATTTTCCACTACAAAACTCGCCTGCATTTTTAACACTACAAATACAGACCTATATTCAATCCTTCAGAACCCAGCTTGCATTTTGAACATAAATTTGTTTCGCCTTACTCATGGGGAGAAGGAAGAAATCTAATCAAATTCTACTGAGTGTTTTCTCTGCTATAATTTAGTGGTAAAACTGGCAGGCTGCCTAACCACGTCAAAAAAAGATACATTTGAAATGCTGTAACTATAAAATAACAAGGAAGCTTTTAGCCACATTCATGTAGTGGAGAGTATGAAAATGTTTACTTGTAATGTTGTTAGCATATGAAAAGATTAATCTAACAGGAAAATACATTTTAAAGTTGTGAAATTGTCTTGCTTGGTGTATAAATATTTTATGTAAATAAAAGCGGATTTGAGATTCATATAACATTTATATATTTTTAAAACTAAAGGCATAGCAACTGACTCTGCAAGGCATTTTTCAGCAATCCCCTCACTCTGCTATCTCCACTAACGCCTTTATTTGTTTATATTAGCTTTTCCCCTAATGAAGATGGCGCCGGTGGTTCTGTCTGGCTGAGCTGCTGACAGGACACCATCAACTTCCAGGGAAGGCATCACTGAGGGGGAGCAGTCTGGTTCTCAGCTCAGTGATTCTCATTGCAGGCTACGGTGGAAGAAAATTGATGCCAAAGACATGAATAAGGAAAGTGACTTTTCCTCAAGACTGTGGCTTGAGAATTCTGAGAAAATTGGGGTGACATAGAGGGATGCTGATCTAAGTGCTTCAAATGTCTGAACTCATTTCCTCAGGTTGGGGATTTTTTTTTCCCAATTTTTTTCATCAAGTTGTGGCCAGAACACAAAAGTAATTTTAGATTGTTGAGGAATTGGAGACAACTTCTCAGTTGCATGACAGAGGGCTAAAGCGGCCTAAACACAAATGAAAAAATGGACATCCTTTTTTTATTCTAATTTAATTTAATCAGAGCTAATTTTTATTAATTTTTGTTATTTGGGGCAATTTTAAAAGTGTCTTCCATTCAAGAAACAGAACAGAATAGCCTGGCAGACTAAAGGCCAACTAGCAACACCAAGCAATTTTCATAAGATGCAGGCAGTTGCTGTCACAACCATCACTCCTGCAGTCTAAGAGTGGGGTTACTTTGTGGAAGAATCAACACTTTCTACCAAATTTCAAAGCTTTTTCAAAAGTTATGGCAGTCAGTAAATGTCTGAGTCAAGGCTCAAAGCAATGACCAACTATTTTATTGCTTTAGAGGCTCAAATTCACAATTTTCCAGAGAACAGAAATGTAACCATTAAAGAATCTACAAAATGACACATTTTCTTTGTAAGCCAGACAGCATTAAAACCCAGTTGAAGCACAAAATAATCTATATCTGGTTATTGGGGAATGTAATGAGTTACTACCTACCAAATCATAATTATGCACTAGAATTTTTTTTAATAACCGTTGTTAAAAAAGGAAAACCTCCATGATCCATGTAGCTGTTTGATATAGTTAAAAAAACACTCATTCTAATTTAGGACTATAGTATAAATTATTTCTCTATTGTTAAATCTAAATAAAACTGAAAGTGGGAAATACAGTGAAGTTTATACAGTGATAAATATAATGATGTCTGTGGATTTGTGTCACAAAGTTAATCAAATCAAAGGCATTAAATTAAAATCTAAATATAATTTCCTGTATGGAAGCATAGCCAAGTTTACATGGTGTGAATTTGTGGATCATTCTGCCATTGTAAATGCTTGTGAAATTTTGGGGCTGGGGTGAGGAATTGTGGGTTGATGTTAATATACACAAAGAACTGGATGATTCAAGCAGCTTCTCCTCTCTCCTAACCCACAATCAGAAGCATTCTGCATCAGGTTCCCAGTCGGTTTTTTAAAGGCATTTATGTGAGTGAGTATTGAACCCCAAGGGATTTCCTCTGAAATGAAAAATTACTCTAAAGCAGTAAAAATGCATGGGTTTCAATTGGGATACAGAAGCTGTATCCTGAGATGGATCCAGCAAATGGCACCAAACAGAAAACACAAAAATCTCTTGAAGATTCCTACAAAAATTTTACCAAAAGGTGCATTGTGCACGGAGTTGCTCCTCATGGGGTGGATCCTAACACTTGAAGCAGCAAGCGATGAACAGAAATCATTTCACCCATGACACACAATCTGAAAGCAGGGGGAAAGACAACCACCTAAACAAATAGCCCAATTCCCAAGTATAGATCTGCATCACTCAAATGAAAGACTGTTTTGTTATTAATCAGAATAAGAGAATCAACAATTAAGTAATATCTTTCTTTTAAATATCAAATGCATTGAAGCAGTAGTAATTTATTTTTGTGTCATTATTTCTCTTGAAATTATGCAAAATAACATTTCTAAATGCTGGTTTTCTAAAAACATAACCATTATGATAGTTGTTACATATTTAATTTCATGCTCCATTCAGCATAAAGCAGTTGAGAGACTGCCAGCCAGAGCAAATTAAGTAACCGGTTAGATAATTTCCTGCTTAATTGAAAGCAGGTAGTTTTTAAAAGTAATAATTGATTTTGTTTCTAATAAGTGCGTAGCTATTTCTTCCTTTTTCTACTCCTGTTATTAAAGGAGATTGCACTAAACCTTTGTATACTGTTAAGTACAGGCACAGGAGGGAAAGAATTGGAGAACACTGTTTATTTAATATTTTAGATACTAATTGGAGCAAAAATAACAGCAGAATGGCACCCCGATATTGGTCCTGTATTTCAAGATCATTACTTCAAAATCTAATCCATGTCAAAAGTTCTCATGTTCATGCTCTTCAAGGACAGGAAGTGAGCCAGCAATCTCAGCATAGTTCGAGGTGAAGAAGTACCAATTATCCTAGCAGACAATAACACAACTCAGAACAAAAAAAAAAAAAGGGGGAATTTTAGTATAACTACTATCCCTTATTTTTAGGAATGGTCACTCCAAAAGAAAGCTGTGATGCATAAAGACGACAGACAAAGAAATCTTTCACTGACAATATTATTTTATATAGTAGAAAAGGACTTAATTCTCTACAACTGTTCAAAATGCACCTGTCACAAGCAGTTATTCACTTGAAAATTTTATTTAAAAATGAAAGGATAATTGTTCTATTAAAATGTTTGAACAAAATATTACATTTTCTGATCTAAAGAAAAAATTAAGATGACTGTGTCCATATTTTTTAATTCTACTTCTTAGAAAACTAACAAAAGGAAAAGCACATTCTACATGTGCAGAAAGTATTCCTGCAATCTTTGTATTACAATCCAATGTTTTGACAAGCTGCTATAAGAAATAGTCAGATTCCAGTGTGACTCATTTTAGTCTCTATCCTCATAACTGTTGAGTACCTGACTGCTTCTCTTCTACAACTGCATATATATAAGCAACAATTCCCTGAACTGAGTGACAGAAAACAACCTGGAGTCTAAAATCAGTAATACATCTGTATAAAACATATTTTATCTGTATAAAAGGCAGAAGCTATAGCATCATATATACATATACATGTAGTAGATTTATAACTACCACAAAATGCCTAGATTATTCTCTCAATGAAAAATCACTGCTGATTCCAGGCTGTCAGGCATTTCCCATATTGCTATTACTGATTAGCACGCTGAGACAATTAAGACCTGCACCAGGTAGAGCAAGCAAGAGTTCTGCAGCCTGTCAGTAGGTTGATCCATGCATTACTGAAATTATTTTGTGCAGTTTTAAGTATTTAAATCTGGTGTTTAGTGTACAAATCCTTGTTCTGACTTTACAGTCTTACATGCAAAGATTTAAAGAAAAACACTCTATCCTCACAGAACATAATGCAGAGGCATGCAAGGGTATCATAAGATTTGGGGTTATCTCCTTTAGTTTCTGCTAAGTACAGTCACTGGCATTTGCTAGTATGCCAAATGACATGAGTTTTTTTGGTTTATCCACACTGACAAATCTCTAAAGAAGCTAATAATCTTAACAGCAACACTATGATGCTTTTTCTGAAAATCATGGCTGCCAGCCCTAATGAATTCTCATTTTGCTTAAAGGTCATCCATACAGTACTTACAGTTTGCCTATTCATACACAATGACACTAAATCATGCCTGTATTCCCGATAACACTTCTTCCCCCTTTTTCACATGGAAATACACATGTACAATCACAATTCAAGCTTCCTTACATATATGTGTGAACTTCAATCTCTAATGCTGTGGTCTAGAGTGGTTGGGGCAGGAGGTTAATAAGTACAAAATAGGTATTTATTAAAATTAAAATTAAAAAGCACATGCCTGAAGAACACAGTGTCATCATGCACTGCTGTTGTAACATAATCACTCAATGGCAAAACAGTTCTAAAACTTCCAGAGTTTCTCTACTTCAGATCAGGAGTGCTTCCCATATCTCATCACTTCTGAAGCTAAATGCTGGGTTTCCTACCAACTTATCTTTTCAGTTCTCAAAGTAAAAGAAATTAAACTCAACACCTGCAAAAATACTGCAAAACCCGACATTAAGTTGTATGTCTCACTTAATTTCATGTTTATCTTGCTCTGATTTTCAGTTCAGCAACAGGATTAGGGATGATTTACAATATCTGCTTTTAATATTAATAGGATCTCATAGACATTCTTTTGTCTCCTTGGAGATAAAAGAAAATGACAATAATCTGCACATTGCTAGACTGTCCATCTATGACCTTAGGCCAGAATCATTTAGAGATCAAACTTATACAAAAAGAAGCTGTGGGAAAGGAAGACAGAAAAAGAGGAAGAGGTAGAAATATGGTGTGGATGTGTGAAAACTGGAGGTAGGAGAGGGGGCCATGCTTTACTTCATGATATTCAAATGAATGCTTCATAAATGGTCACTCCAGTAAAAATCTGGGATACCTAAGGGCAGTGGAAAAATTTCTAGTGGACATGGCTCTTCATATACCTCTACCCCTCCACTCCAAACCCCCACCCAAAAAGAAAACCCAACAAACCAACCAAACAGACTTAAAGACTTTATTCTTTATACTTAATCAAATGGCAGACATCTAAATTCTGCTCGAAGTTATTAAGAGTTTCTGTCAAGTGGCTTGATCCTGTTGAACCAAAGGACTAAAGGTAGCTGATGCTTAAAAGAACAAAGATACAGGATGAATACTTTCAGAATGTGATTGCACTGTACTGTAGCATATATAAACATGTACAGTGTAAGCACACATATATGTAACTCACATAAATACACTGAGCTTATGTTTAGTTTCTGCAGTCCAAAAAAAATGCAGAGTACTAAATCCGTGCTTTACTCCTGGTATTTTCACCAGTTCTTCCACTGTTGAAGACAATGGATGCTTTGCTATTAGGACAGACTTTAGGGTGCTGAATTGAATAATGACCACAGGACACAGCTAAACCAGCTGTAGTTGGCCAAAACAACTAAATAAGCTATTTTCAAAATCACCCCCAATTGACCCCAACTTACATGTTCTCAGTTTTACATTAAATTTGTGCCAAGAGCTCATGGACAATTAATATAATTTTATGAGTAAGTCTAATTTCTGAATTACTTTCTGTCAGTATTTAAGTGCAGCTATTTTCCCCCACAAGCTTTAGAAAGAAAATGAGTCATTAAAGATTGCTAATGCATAACTATAGATTAATATCTAATAAATCATAATTATATGTGTAGGAATTCATATTCAAAACATTCATTAGAACATGTTTACTTATCTAAAATACATGGATGACCACTGTGAAATCTGTTTTTTGGAAGAAAGACAATCCTGCTTAACCAAACAAGTAAAAAGTTTTCAGGGAAATTAAGAGAAAAATAGCATAAAGTGGTGTCCTTTAGAAGTATATTTATGTATATGCAGACAAACACAAATTCCAATTTCTTTCTTCTTTGCAGCTTTAGATTGCAATTAATTGGCCCCTAAGAAAGCTGGAAGCACAAGAGTTTCTAGACAAAAGTAGATTTCTAAGCTTGCCTTATCTGAATGACCTCAAGCAGAACACTACCATCTCCTGAAATAAAAATTCTGACAAGTTTTTAGAAAATACAAAGTCACAGCAGCAAGGAAGGATCTTTTCTTTATCAAATAAGGTATTTGAAGTGTGCAGCCTGGCCAATGGAAAGTCTTTAATTGATCAAAATTCAGAGGAAAAAGAATAATTCTCTCTTCTTGCTCTAGTCTTAAGAACAAACTGTCTTGGAGAAACTTATACAAAAGCTAGATTAAAGGACTCTTGTAACACATCATGCTTAGTCTTGTCTTCTTCTGAGAGTTTATATTTCTGATCAGATGACCCTCTACATCACCTTCATTTTTCTGTTACTAAACCTGGAATCACAGCTGTCACGTCTCAAAGGAAGCTAACAAAGTTCTTTGAAATGTTAAATGTAAATTTTACCTTAATAGCTAGAAAAATTAAACTTAACTTCAGACAGCTAAAATCTTCATGAAAATCTGAAGCAAGTTCTACATGAAGATTCTGATTTTACAAGTGACTTGTGTGCAAGGTCACATTTAAGGACAAATCTACTCAAAATTAAGCACTATGAGTAGACTTACATTCTCAACTGTTATTAACCTCAAAACATCTGCCATACCCACCTTTCTGAAGTGTTCTCTAGAGGAAAAGAGAAATGGAGAGGAGGGGAGGAGGGGAAGAAGAAGGGTCCATTGGAGAAAAACATGCACAGCATTTCTCATACATTAAGATAACCAGCTACACACTTTTAACTTCAGTATTTTAAATCTATGCTGGAAATGGTGATTCCTAGAAAAAATAGTTCAGCATGGGTTGCCCAAACAAAAACAAAGTCTGTATATATGTTATTAGATCCCTGAGGGTTGAAAGAAAAATCTCTGTTATTCCCCGAAGGGAGAACAGAAAACAAACAAAACCCCTACTAAATAAAATAAACTGTACTGTGAAAAAAAATTATATACTCTTCCTCCTCTCTCAAATAGGAAAACTGTTAATAGCCCCAGCATTCCAGTGAGGAGCCAGTTACCTCGGCCACAGGACCCTAGTTATTTGCTGGGTTCTGATGCTGAGGCTGCCCTTTCTCATGGTCCAGCACAATGCCCATTAGGATAACCAAGTCAGCCTCTGCCCCAGTGTTATACAGTGTTCCTCCCTATCTGCTGGCTTCACCAACCACTCAATAGTGGTTTTTTTCCTCAAGATTTCATCTAAGAGAAATCCTAAGAGAAATTTTGGCAATCTATCATGCAGTCAGTGTCCAGAGTCTGTGCCCATAGGTACTGTTGGGTAGACCAGCAAGTGTCTGGGGGATTCAGCTTGCCTTGGTTTTGTCTGTCTGTGCTTCCTGTGCAGCAGTGATGGGGTTTATTGACTTAGAAACACAGAATTTTTTAGGTTGGAAAAGACTAAAGATAGTAATATGATTATTGACTTCAACTGTTAACCCAACACTGCCATTCACCACTAAACCATGTCCCTAAGTGACATACCCACATTTTTTAATTGTTTCAAGGGATAGTGATGTCCATTCCATGGAGAGCTTGCTCCAATGCCTGACCACCCTTTCCACAAAGAAATTTTTCCCAATATCCAATCTAAATCTCCACTGATGCAACTTGAGGCCACCTCTCATCCTGTTCTTTGCTACTTGAGAGTTTAGACGGACCCTCACCCGGCTACAGCCTCTTTTCAGGCAGCTAGAGAGCGATACGGTCTCCCTTGAGCCTCCTTTTCTCCAGGCTAAATACTGCCAGCTCCCACAGCTGCTCCTCATCAGACTTGTGCTCCAGACCCTTCCCCAGCTCTGTTCCCCTTCTCTGGACACACTCCAGCCCCTCAATGCCTTTCTTGTGGTGAAAGGCCCAAAATTGGACACAGGACATGAGGTGTGGCCCCACCAGTGCTGAGTACAGGGAACAATCTCTGCCCTGATCCTGCTGGCCACACTATTGCTGACACAGTCCAGGATGCCACTGGCCTTTTGGCCACCTGGGCACTACTGGCTCATTTCCAGCCCCCCTTCCCCCAGACTGTAGCACTTCCTGGGCCTGTTGTGACCCAAGTGCAGCACCTGGCCCCGAGTCTTGTTGAACCTCCTACAACTGTGCTGCAATACAGCATTCGAGGGTGTTGTGCGCTGTGACAGACCAGAGGAAGTGGAAACTGATCTTGCAGGGCTGAGTCTTTACCTCAGAATATATCCAACAGAATGGTGTCACTCTTCCTCTGGGACTGCTTGGTCACATTACCGGAAAAGAGGCTCCTCTCTTCCCAATCTTGGCCAGTACTTACATTTTGCCATCAACCCCTACCTTGGCCACCAAGGTAGGAACTTCCAGACAATAGTGTTCCAGTTGTTGACAGACCTGGACAGGAATGTAACACCAGAGGGAATCTTCAGCTTCTAATGCTTCCATGCTTCCATTGTGAACAACCTGGATGGAATTCTGTTGCTAGGGGAACCTCCAGCTGGTTGTACTCCCCAGGTGAAGAGCCCAGACAGGTATCCAGTGGTGTGCTAACTGGATGGGTTGAATGTCAGGAGTGGTGAAACATACAAAGAAAGACGCAGCAGAAGAAACTTGAATCTTTCCTCTGAGGAGTCCTATGAATATCAGTAGCCATTTTCCATAATTGGCGAGCCACTATAGCTTTGACTATATTTTCAGGGCTGTTCGTAAAGTGGAGAACAGAGACCTCTGTGAACCCCACAGGAAGTACAGTAGGAAGGACATGAAAAGGGAATTCTATAGCCATGAAGTATCATTTCAACTCACTGAAACTAACATAACAGCTTTAGTTAGGTGGACAGGCCACCTTATTGAAAAGAAATATAGATGTGATTCTTTTTTTCAATAAAAAGGCTGGAATTTCAAGGTTAGACTTGAAATCTTAGTTTCCTGTTGCTATTAATTCCAGAGAAATGTAGTTGATTTAGTAATTGATTTTTTCCCACAAATTAATCTTAATCACATTGTAGTTAGTAATAATAAAATAAATAAGTAATTATAGTATTCAAATTTGAGGGGGCTGGATACTTTATGTGTCCATACATGCCCATACCACACAAAAAAACATTTTTTAATTCAGTTAACACAGTTCATAAAATTAAAATGAGCTCTCTCATGACCAGGCCCTCATTGGCAGCTCTAGGGATGCAATGACACATAATGGAAATCTGCTATTTTTCATTTTTTATCCCAGTTTAAAGCCTGGAATAAACCTAATCCAATTAAACTCATACAAAACTTATTCAAAAACAAAGAGAAATCTCAAATTATTCCTATTTCACAGATTCTCTCCAGCAATATCTTTTCTCTAAGACCACTTCACAGAACATCACATAGACCACGTGAAGTCAAACCTGGCAGTTCTATGCTTGTTGCACTACGCACAATTGTCCCAAGTCACTAACAGCACATCTGAAAATTTTTTGCATCCTGAAAAATCTGAAGCAAATATATTTTTAATAAACCACAGTAAGAGAGGTCTTCCATGAGAAAGACAGATCCCACACTACTCTATAGGTGACCTGGGTCTCAAAAACTGAAAACATCCCCACAATATGCTAAGGAAGAGGCTCATACAGGGTTCTTGGGATTGGTCAGTTGGCCTGCCATGGGAAGCACAGCTGAGTCTTCAACTCATCATCCTGGAGTTACGTTCTCTCTGTGAACACTCCACTGAAGCATCTTCCCCTATGCTATAGCTCATCACATAGGCTGCCTGAAAATACATTCTTTAGCCATCTACCTTCTTGAATGGGCATAAAGGGTTTGTGATAATCTAACCCCACAAAAACCAATAAGAACTTTCGACTTATTGGCACCTTAGCACCCTTTGGCTTCTAAGAAAAAATGGAGAGAAAAATGGTTCAGAATAAGAAAGTAAGTTTGAATACATTCCAGTTATCAGAAGCAAGAGCCATGAGGCCCCACTAATGCAAAAACACTCCGAAGACAAAGAGAAATTTCTAACATAGATATCTGTTGCTGATATACCAAGGTAAGCATTTTGCACAACTGAAAAGGAAAGCGTGTCAAAGACTGTTTATGAATCAATAAAAAGTCATTAAACAGTTCCTAGCACATGAAAATTTTTCGATATATTGATTTCTTTTATTTTTTATGCTGAGGGATTCTTTCCTTCTTGGAAAAAGCACATTCTATACAGTCAGCTGAAGATTATGCTTCCCATATTTCCTTATCGAGTCACTGCCACCACCACAATATACATTTAGCCCTGTTTTGGAAACTGGGAATTGTCTGCTTGTATTACAAATGGATGAGGAAGGATAAAAAGCTTTGAACATGTCTCAGGCATGTTGGCCCACACTACTTCACCAAAAGAAGTCCTCCAAGTTCAAAACTGTCTGCCAAGGCTGCATACATGACATTTGCTATTTCAGTTCCTATGGGAGAGTGAAGATAAGATCCTTGTGGGTAAGGAATAATATTAGACAATCTCCAGCCAAAGATTTCAGAGAATGCTTTAGCCTTTACTTTTGGGAAGTACTGAAAATGGCCCTGATCCAGTAAAGCTCTAAAGAACATAATTTAAGCTCTTTGCTAGATTAGAACTATAACATGCAATGGAAGAGAACACAAATATCTGACTATTACAAACACTGAAAAAGGGAACATACAAGCACAACTGAAGTTTAGTACTACAGTCAGTTTTTCCTATGGCAAATCCCATGTTCCTATGGATCTGCTCCCTTTCCCATAAGAAAAATTAATGGTAAATTGTCAGAGAATGGACCTAGTCTTTAATACAATCCCCTTGTGTTACTGAGTCTCTCTCTACAAATTTTCCTCTTAATGCTTTTAGTGATATTTTGTGCCCAATCATATTTTACCTTTTGCATCTACACATACAACACCAGATAAAGTTCATCTGCAGGTATGCCACAGGTGATGAGTTTAGATCAGGAATGCTGAAGCAACAGAGACACCAGGACGAGCTCTGTGCAGAGCCAATTCAGGTCTGATTGAGTTCATTAGCTAAGGCTGCAGCCCAGACCAGGGCCAGATTCACATCCATACAAGTACTTTCATGTAGCACAGAATATGAATGCATCTTGTAGAGCTTGCCCAATTATCCCTATACTGTTCTCCCAGGAGAGCTAGGTAGCAAAGTCCAGATGGATTTGAGAGGCTTTGGGATGGAGTTAAGGCTATTAACCCCAGACTGAACTCAGTCTGGGCTTTGGTGGGGCACAGCACAAATTCAGCCTGGATGCAGGACTGTTGCTGAGCTCACCTCTGTGCACTGTGGAGCAGAGCATGCAGCCTCTGTGCTCAGGCTGAATCAGCACCTCCCGCTCAGCACCATGCAGCATCAGGCCTCTGTCTGGACACCTGCTGCACTGAGCTCCTCAGCACTCCTGATAGCAGGAACACAGCACAGACACACCCAAACAGGCATGGATCTGGCCCAGCAGGGCTTAACGTGTTGGTTCCATAGGGTAGGAATGCTGCTGGAGTGTGTCCAGGCACATCCACAGCGCTAGGTGTTCAGAGTCACTCTGGCTCCTGAGGAACTGCTGGTCACACACCATTGCAACACAGCTCTCATGAGAGTTTCCACAGGGCTCCCCTCCCCAGCATCACTTAGGTGAGTTTCCTGTGGCTCCTTTGTACAACACCCAGCTCTCCCAGCTGTCCTGAATCTGTGCAGCTCTCCAGGAAAACACATTATAGATGTGAAGGTGTAAAGGACGGAACCAGACACATAACAGCATCACAAGACTGATGCAAAAGGAATCCCCAAATCAGTGTAAATTGCTCCATGTAATTGAGAATGGAAATGCTATGACTGCATTATACAGAGACCATCTTTATAACAAGATGCCAGCATACCAGCCTGGCTTTTTCACATCTAAAGCATTTGGTTACAATGAGTTATAATTCGTTATAACAATGGTAATAAATTAAAAGCACAAAGGGGCAATTACAATCACATTAAAACATTCTGTAATTTTGGAAAATTAATGTTTCACTAAGCCTTCATTTTTATGGATAAATTGAGTCAGAACTGTGCTGTTCCTACATTGTGCTAACTAGTATCAGGGTTAAGCTTTTTGGAACCATATGGAAAGCTATCAATTTTTTCCTTAAGTAGGATTCTCATCACTTTGTTTAATATCACTACAAATTACACAAGCTAATATTTACAGATGGTTTCCTGTAGGAACTGTGAATCAACAAACTGCAAGGCAATAGGTAGTATCTATTCATTCTCAAAGGAAGTAGTTGAGCTACCTGCCAGAGGGCTGTGCAGAAAACCTGGGAAACTCTCTCACTTCTAATCCTTCATTTGATTCAGGGCCCCTTTGGGACTTTGGAAAGTCACACGGGGCAAATCTGCAGCAGTATCAAACTGCAGCATGAGAAGTTCCTGAATCACATTGAAAAAAAAGTATATATATATATATATAATCACATTTTTGGCTTCAAAAGTCACAAAATGTTTTAATGTTCCACTGTAGGTTTGTTTCATTTGTCTCCTGGTGCTTCTGCTGGAAGTTTTAGCCAACTCAGACTTCAAAAGTTTTCTTAGTGAACACAAAGCATAGAAGAATATCTATTAGATCAATAAAACAAGGTATCTGCAAAGTTTGCCATCAGCCATTGCTCTTTCACAGAAACATTGGGCATTTTAAGTTTTACAGATGAGCTTAGAAAGACTACAGCCTAAGACTACTGAGCTTCCAAAACACTCAGTATCGAGATTTTCGTGTACTGGACCACAATACTGGGGTAAAAAAAAAATGTTTCACGCTTGGGCAGCTGGAGAGAAAACAGTTTCCAGAAGTGCTCAGCTCATGGCAGTCCCGTACGCCGTTTCTATGCAATCCTTCCCCCTCCGTCCCAAAAAGGGCATCACACAATCGCAGGGATGCGGAGAGGAGCGGCAGGACGAGAACTCAGACCAGAATTCCGCAGGGGAGAGGTTATAGGAATCTATTTGCTTCAGCTGCGGGGGGGAAAAAAGAGAAGCACCTAGGGAGAATACAGTAGAGATCAGCAAAATCAGCAATTATATATAT
>VWZU01010549.1:1290-11597 GCA_013397095.1 Sterrhoptilus dennistouni | reverse complement strand
GGAGCGCCGGGAATCGTTCCCCCCGTACCCCGCTTCCATTCCTGGGGCGGGAGCGCCGCCCGCATCCGCGCCCGGTTGAATTCCCGGAGCGCTGTCCCGGGCCCGCGGCATTCCCAGCGCTCTATCCCCGCTGGCCGTGGGTCCTGCGCTCCGCTCCTTGCCAGCTCCCCATTGTTTGAATGGAGATGTCTCTGTTTCCATCCTCAATTCATTTGCAGGCACTTTAGAAAAGTTCTTTCCTGCAGGAATGAGGGGCTTTTCACTGCGCTCCAGCGAGGTTTACAATCCCTGCCAACGCTCGCAAACTTGCCACATTCAGCCTCGAAGTTTCCCACTGCTTTCAGCAGCAAGATTCCCACACTGCAGAATACCCGATTATATTGATAATTTGGCCAGTTTCAGGAAAATATCCCCTCGAATTCGCAGTGGAAGTTTACTTCACGTGTGAAATTCTTCATTGCTTTCTTACTGCAATTCTTCATTAGAGGATACAGTCTTAATGGTGTGTCTTGGGCCCACGGTGGGAAAATATGATTGTTCCTTAATGTAAGTTGTTTACATAGATCCACTCTTTACATCAGTCTCGGAGAGTTCAGGACAAAGACTCCTCAGCAAAAGCCAGTGTAGCTCTTTTTGTGACTCAGCAGGAGATGCAGGTTGGATTTAAACATAAACTTCTCTCCTTATAGACATTAAACTGTTCGAGCCTGCACGCACAGGAGCTCTTCCAGGCTGTGGAGAAGGAGATGTGACATCAGGTACCCCTATCAGTGCAATCTTAGAGCCACTCAAATTACAGTTCTGTGCTTTGCTTCACTTGGCTTTCTCTGAGAACCTCTTTGAGGCCAGGCAGGTGGGATGCGGGATGCTTGCAACGCTTTTCGTTGAAATTCTGCTTATTTTAGTTCTCCCGTTAATAAACTGGTTTGTGCGTAAATTCTAAGGGAACAAAAGGAGGTTGACTCCAAACCTTTAGGAATAACACCAACCTCTTGCAGCCACACAGAAGCCTCGAAAGGCAGCAGAAACCGCGGCTGAAATGTCACCCGTCAGCTTGCAGAGCCTTTATCCGAACCTTGTGGCAGCAAAGGCTCAGGCACCCGCAGGAACAAGAGTGGCGACAGGAGAGGGGACACATGGGAGAATGTGTGTGGAGAGCAGGGAGGATGTGGAGGGATCCCACCAGCAGCTCACAGTGACAATGGATTTTTACACCAATTCAAGCAGCGCAGATTCGGTCTGCAGGCAAGGTGAAAGCTAATCCCCTGCAAAAGTCTGCATGCAAAGGGACCTCGCGGTCAGTGTAGCATTTTAGGACCAATGGGCTCATTCATGGGTGCACAGCTGGGCATTGGGACAGGCAGGTACGAAGGACTCCCAGTGCAAACACGGGTTTATCAGAGGTTACTCAGTGCACACACGCTGCAGGGTCAAACACTCGTCTTTAGTTTGCTGGACACCTTGAAAATTGGAGGGTGCCAAGTAAGCCGAGTTTCTGTAAATATGATTTTAGTGTGAGGTTCAAGTTGATTCTTTCTGATTTTAAATCTTAAATGACCAGTAACCTTTAAAAATCTTTTGGAGGTTTTAACACTGAATGCTTTTGATGACTGCTTAAGGGAAATTAATCTGACAACAATCTCTGACAGTCAGCCGTCTCCATCAGGTAACTTCGCAGTAAAGGAAATAAATTCCAGCTGGGGGGGGAAGGGACAGAGTGTCCTGAGAAACTCACTCCTCTGCTCCCATTGATCATCACCTGCACTGGACTTCATACAGCAGTTTAATCCTATTCTCTCCCTCAAAGGTTTCAAGCCTCTGCAAGATCCTGACTGCTAGGGAACAAAGACTGGTATGTGGTTCCCTCAAAGGTCAGTCATTAACCTGCCCCAACAACAGTTTTAGGAAGATCAAGGCAGTGAAGAAAAACTAAGAAAAAGCACTTTCACTTTGGAATGAATTGTTCGAAATGCCCTTATGCATTGGGTTTTATTCCCTTTCAACTCCACAGTTTTTAGTTCCTGCACGTATTTATTTCTCATCAGGAATAATGGCAAGATTTGCTCTCCCAGAGATTTGACCTTAAGTTTATTTTAGCCCCAACACTATAGATCATTCTATCAATTATGAATGTACTCATGTGTACAGAGGAACTGGTAAGCCAGCTCAGTAATGCTACCTTGTTCTGGAGACTTACTCTTATAAATAAATTAGGGGCACATCTTTATGAAATACCAGAAAGAAAAGAAAAGAAAAGAAAAAAGAAAAGAAAAGGAAAGAAAAGAAAAGAAAAGAGAAAAGAAAAGGAGAAAAGAGAAAGAAAAGCGAAAGAAAAGAACATAAGGAAATGGAATAAAATCTAAAAAGCCACATTTTTCTAAATATAGAAGGATAGAAGCTAATATCAAAATTGGTTTCTCTCTGATTTGTATTTTCTGTGCCTGCATGTCTGTATGTGAGACAATATGCTGGACTTGCAGTAGCCAGACTCTCAGTAAGACATTTATTTCCATAAGTTATTGATGACCCTTTACCTCACAAGTGACAGGCCAAAGTAGAGCCACGAGCAACTTCTGAGAGGTCATCAATAACAACTGAAAATAAATGTTTTATCCAGTCCCTGCCCATTGTGTGTCCTCTATGCAGTGCCAGTTAAGTTTCATCTGGCGTGGTTTTTTATGGGCTGTAACTCTCTCAGCTCCTGACTGAAGCAATGGAGGAAGGAGATACACACACACACACACACACTTATCCCCATTTGGTTATTCACACACTTGGTGGAGTACCTTTTGTGAGCTACAGAGGTAAAAGCATGCATCTCTCAACACATGAGGATGAAACTGTACCCTAAAGAGTGAAAGGAGAGACTGCCACCTTACTAAAACATTAAACACCATAGAGAATCCTGATGCTGCAAGTGTAAGACAGTTCAGAAGAAAGAAGATACAGAGGGGACAAAAAAAAAAAACCAAAAAGAAGCTGAGATGCAATGCAAGGTTGTAAATAAATCATACCTCATGCTATTACAAATACATCATATTCTATTAATGTATTTCTAATAATAATTCATACCATCTTGCAAGGAAGACTGATGTATTGTGTGTGTTAAGAAGTTCCTGGGGGCAAAAGAAAACTCTATTTGTCTACAAGGAGTGTCTTACTCCCAGTGGGAAAAGACTGCAATGGACATGGGGTACAATGCTATGGGGACATAAAATTTACTTAGAATAATAATAACCACAAACCACAATGTCTTTTAATTAAACATTTGTGCTTAAATTTTCCATTTTTATTACTCTTTTGCATATGGATTTTCATGTTTTATAAAATATTATTTTGAGAGCCTGAGAGTTCTCAGGCACTGAATGTTCAGCAACTATTTCAAGAGGCTGGTCTGAAGTAAGCTAATGACTTTGCATCCAGTTGTGAAACTTCTGCTCACTTGAGCAGTCCCTATATCCATATCCCTACTCAGGCAAATAAGCTCATTAACTTCAAGAAAAACTTTCTATATAAGCAAGGATTTGTGCTGCTTTTCAAGTCAATTTCTCCATTGAGGTAAATTAAGATATTTGCTTGAATAAAATTTTATCAGTTCTTTAAAGTGTTGAAAGAGCATGTTAGTGGAGTAAAAATTACCAAAATAAATGTCATTAACACTTCAAGAAAAATATGTGGAAACATACTGGTATCGAGGACAACTTGAAATAGTTACTTAGCATAAGCTGTGTGGTTACCCAAAATATTCTTATATATGCACATCATTTAGCTTAAAGAAAACAAAGTGAAACTATAAGAAATTTGCATGTTGAAGCATTTTTAACAGCAATTTTGAATATGTCTTTAAAATAATTTTGCTTAGTTTGTCTCCTGTACAAGAAGCAAAACCATGAAGAATTACTATACAATTACTCCAAAATGGAAAATAACATTCATTCCCATTTCTTCTAAGGGAACATTAGTAAGTCATAGAATATATTTAACTGTGAAGAATTGCACTTCATGGATCACTGTCCAATATTCTGCCTACATCCATCTTTCTTTTTTCTGCATCTCCAGCCATTTGCAGTCTGCAATATATATCTTGATTTAAATTCACGATGCTGCACAGTGGTTGTTGTTAGACAATCCTCTTGCCCTAATAAATATATAAGATCACTTTAGCATATACTATTGCTGAAATTAAGCTTGTGATGTGACCCTGTCTGCCTCTAAAGGAGACACTACCTGTCGATGGTTTTTTCATGCTCTCTAAACATGAAATCCTGCAAGAGCAGTTTCTGTCAACAAAAGCTGAGGTCTCTTGTTGCCATAAGTGACAACTTTCTCAGAAGCCACACAGCCTATAAAGAATGATCACAGGAAGCAACCTGATACAAATTAATACAAAACTCATCTTTTGAGCAGACTGCTTTTTCAAACACACTCAAGCACATAAGCAAATTAAACTGGTGCTATCATCCTATAAGTAATTTCCTGCTACTCTAGCATTTCTTCTGCAAGATGGCAAAATAGAATGAGGAAGAGCCTTTTGCTTCTGTTAATAAGGCCTTGGTAGATCCTCACATGTTATGGCAACAGAAACTTTATAGCAGGTAAATAAATAGATAATAAGATTACAAAGATTTCAGCAGGTAGGAGAAGTACATGGTGTGGCTCGTAAATAACTGCAGTCAGGGGATTTGAAGATGCATTGGAAAGCTTTCTCTCCACAAACACAACCACCAGACTTGAATTTCTAGTTCTTTCTAAGTTTTGTTCCCAGTGGTGCCACCAATTTGACTTGAACCAAATCCAGCAAACACCGTTTTCTATAGTGCGTACATATTTGTCAGGCTGTCACTAGCATGAAAGAAAATGCAGAACTGGAAATTAGTATTTGGCAAGCAGATTATGTCTGAAAGTGACATTGGCCCATAAAAGTGCTTTGAGAACCAACTGACTATAGTCAGAGAACACATCAATGCATTCACATCAACACAGAGCAAGCAAAGGTCTCTCCATCTACCTTGGATGTCCTTGCACTCTGGGAAAGGTTGTCTTCAAGTCAGGAAAAAAGAGATGATTTCTTCTTTTGATTAAGATCTTTTCTTAAAAGACTAAAAAACCCCAAACCTCTGAAGATTTTGAAGAATTCCTTAAAACACTCATGGAGAACAAATAACGAACATGTTAGTGTTAGCTTTCAAAATGTAAACTGTTGTATTAGTGTATTAGTGCAAAATATTGCTGTTGAGGGGGTTTTGTACCATGAACTTAGACTTCTTTTGTTGATGAAGCTCTTCAGGTCCCCTGAAAATAAATACCAGTGTCATTGGTGTAATGATAACATATGCAGATAAGCATGTACACATCTAGACACTGATTTAATTTAGGTCGATTTGCTCATTGTCCCCGTAGGCTGCATTATTTGTGTGATTATAGACTTCTTAATGTAAACTCATAACAAACACAAAAATAGTATGAGGTGGTATCATAACATCAGTTTTCGGGCAGATTGGCTAAGGATTTCTGTCTACAAACAAAGGGCATGACATTACACATAAATCTGATCTAAATCTACACAAAATAAAATTAAAGTTAAGACTCTAAATTCAATCTGCTACTATGTAACTCAGTTTAATGGAGTGTTCCTCAGGAAGCTGCTCCAAATACTCCTAAATTATTTTCCCCTTCCCCAGAATAAGCATCTCGATTGCTTATATTTGGACCACACTGCAGAAGGTTGTCAACATGAGTTATCTTTCTTGCCACAAGCTTGCTTTAGTCAATGCAGAAATCTGACATTACCCGACAAACCCAGTGTTTCTGGTCACCTGAACAAAGCAACCTTCTTAAATGACATTAGCCTTCAGCTGACATACAATCACCAGCAAATGCCAGGGCGCCTGTCAGTGACATACCAATGTTTTCTGCTGCTGCAGACTCTCAAAGGGACAAGGTGGGTTTGAACATATAATATTAATCCCACAACACAGCCATGCTGGAGACAGCACAGCAAGAAACTCTTGTAGACATGAACCTCATCACAGTATTTTTTTGGTTCTCTCCTCTAACTGAGGTAAAATATTCCTTTATGCATTTATTTCCACATTTACGTAAAAAAGAGTGTACATGACCATCAAGCCATGGAGAAGGGCTTTTTTAATTCTGTTCCTCATCTCTTCATAATGTCTGTTGTTATGTGATTTTCTTGAAGCATACAAACCTGAAGGGAAGAATAAAGCAGTGGGCAGGAGTATGCTCCAGTCATAAGAAGAGTACTCTAATATGGACAACTACATGAACATGCAAAAAAAAAAATCTCTTTTGTCTGTGAATAGCTATTGTGAGTAATCAACAACCGTTTTTCTTTTTATTTTATATTAAACTTCATGCAAAGGGGCACTGAGAAATTGAAAGTCTTGAGAATATTTTAGGGTTTTTTACTGAGAAGAAATTTCTGTAATGAACACAACCAGAAAATGAGAAAAAAATTGCATTCAGTAAAGTATATGAGTTGTATTTAGATTCTGGGTTTGAGGAATATAAGGACAACAGTAGTGAAGATGGCTCGTGTTATTTGGGGAAAAGGTTGTGTTAAGCCAAGTTTTGGTGATCAAGAGCTTTGGTGATGATTGTGAGGAGTGGTACCAGAAGAGGGATGGATTTCAGTCCATTGGTACACTCTGCAGAGTGAGGTGACTTCTCAGTACTCTCTCAATGCCCAGTGGATCTTCCCTGACCCATTTGGAGGATCCATGGGGCGTCGCTACAAAGGAGCCTCAGTCTCAGCCCCAGTCTATTGTCCAAAGGGACACACAGGCATGTAGGAATAACAATCCAGTGAAAGATTTACATAGTCTTTCCTTCATCTCACTCCCCCGCCCAATTTTTCATTTCATATCGCTATCCCCTGTTGCCAAGAGGAGTTTATCTATGGTGTTTGATAAGGGAGCACTAAACGCATTATACTGCTATTTTAAATGACATCACAACTAACTAGATATTTTAATTGAAGGTAAATAACCAACATTATTGCCTTTTGAATGATAGCAATAGTGGAGAGTAATGGCACCACTGAGGAATCAATTGCTATTTCCCTCATAAACCATAAACCATTCAGAGATTTATAATGCTTTTTTAATGATCAACCCTTCTAGGTGTTGAGCAGCTCCTCCAAGATCCTGAGTTTCTGGCTGCTTGCTGAAGTCAACAGGAATGGGGAGCAGGGGGTCTCAGTATCATGTATCTTTATGCCCACCAGGATGAAACTTGTCACACCAGTTATCAGACTCCAGCAAAGGAAAGCCTGGAATTTTATTGCACTGCTCCGACACCGTGTGTCCCAAGCTCAGAAACAAGGACACTTGACTCAACCACTGTTTCACAACCTGCTTAAGAATAAAAATGCATTGAGCATTTGTGTGCATTTCATGCCCTCTTAAGGTAGGTATAGCAAGTAACCTTGCGTAAGTAACCACGTTGATTACTTGCTTCCCTCTGCATACCTGAATGTGTTCCCTTCAAATTTTATATGTCCAGAGACTATTTTAACTAATGTGGAACGGTTGGTTCAATGGCATCATATCATGCACAAACATCTGTGGATCCAGAGTGCTGTCAGAGGAAATGTCATACATTCTGTGCTTGGAAGGATTGTCCTGCTTCCCTGGTGACATGATTCAGGAGACGGCATCAACGCCTCAGGTTTATTTTTTCACCTGGAGTCAATGGCATGTTCATATACTCAGATCTATGCTGACAAATTCAGAATACATTACTCATTCTCATTAAATTTAATGGGATTATCCTCATGACACAGGGCATACAAGGCCAGTCATTACATTTTCATTTTCAACTTGTTTTACTTCGGGTTTGAATCAAAAGTGATTTTTATAATCTTCAGAGAACACCTATGATGTAGTCTGAATTCACTGATTCTCTTTTAATGGACCAAACTGGTCCAGTCAAGCATTATCAAGGATCTTGTGGTAATATTGCAAGAGTTTCTTGCAATGGAAATGAATCTTGACTCTGGATGTGGAAAGAGAGCACAGAAAAACATCCAAGCCAAGACAGATAAACTCCTATAGCCAGCCAGAAAGGGACCAGATGTTTAAAGATGCACAGAATTTATTTAAAAATCCAAACTTGGTGTGGTGAAGAACAGAAGTGTTAACCCCTATATACTCACATCATGAAAAATATTGCTATTAATAGGACAAAAGCATGAACGATAGTCACTGTCCCTCTTTCTTGTGTACAAGCCTCTTTAGGGATGAAGAGTTTTACTACGCCCACTTATGTTGATAACATTCTGGGTTTTCCAAGTCATTTCTAAAGCAATTAACTAAGCACATCCACCCTAAATTTTGAAAAAAGCAGCCAACCTAACCTGGTCCCACTTAAGTCAATGACAAAAGCACCATTGACTTCAAGGAGAGCAAAAGCAGACGTGTTGTTGACAGGGAGTTGGTGCGTATTGTTCAGCTGAGCATGTCGGACTAGCATGTATCAGCTTCATGAGTATCAAAGGGAGTTACTAGAGGAAAACCCTGAATATTTATACCATAGTTGAAGGGGAAGGCTGCTTTTCCCTCTCCCACAAATCTCCACTGTGATACATCAGCTACACGAACGCACATAATCCTCTCTCAACTTGAACGCTTGCAGACCCTCAGATTTTCCTTTGTACCCTCTGCGGTGTAGCCTGATGGAAAAAGAAGTGTGGGGCGTTTCATGGTTCTTCCTAAGTTTACAGAAATACTGAGTCATCTTTGAGAACCAGTGTGGTCTCAGTGGATTTGCTGCTCCAGGGTGTGTGTATGTGTGTGTTTGTGTGCATTTGTTGTGCATTATGCGTGTACAGAAATAATCTGTCCAAATTATCTTGGGAGGACTAGAGGAGAACCAGTTACATATTGGGGTTTCCCAGAGATTTCCAGTGAGCTCAGAGGAGCTCCCAGAGGAAATTCAATACAAACAGAACAGCCCAATATTACAGGGTATCTAGTTTCATGCAGATTTTAATTAAATGGCACCAGCGAGATTTGAGCCTGCATTTTCACCATAATTTAAAATGTATTTTTTTTTTCTAGACAGCACATGGAATCTGTCCATACTGCCAGGACTCCAGAAAACAGATAAAGTAACCATAATATAAGCTTTAAGGCCTGTGTCTGAAAGGAAACTGCAAGGAGTTTCACTGAATAAAACCAATGACTACAACATCACATCCTCATGATGTAGCATACAAATCTAGACCCCAGCCTAGATTTACACCTCAAAGATTTACACTGCACACTTGGATTTCAAGCTGAGAGAAGCCTAACTGCCATGGATGGTAGTGGCAATGTGGGACAAAATAAGGAAATGTGGGTATTGCTAAGGAGAGTCTCAAAACGTGTGTTTTTAAGAGGTGAGAGAGAATGCAAGTGTGCTTCATTATACGCTTCAGATGATCCAGCCTCACCCCTCATTCAAGTTCTGGGTTTGACAGCTTCCCACTGTATCCTTTATATATCACCCGTTGTGACTAAGCTCGGAGGGGACATGTAATCATTAATCACCATTATGGATTTCTTCCTTTCTCTTGGGTTTGAT
Source organism: Sterrhoptilus dennistouni (assembly GCA_013397095.1). Lineage (NCBI taxonomy): Eukaryota > Metazoa > Chordata > Aves > Passeriformes > Zosteropidae > Sterrhoptilus > Sterrhoptilus dennistouni. The sequence goes on along the minus strand of VWZU01010549.1, from coordinate 2,012 downwards.
TTACAAGCTTAGGGGCAGATCCTGCAGCCTTTACTCCTTCCTTCAGCCCTTTGCCCGAGCAATCAGCCCCACTTCACTCAGGGACAGCTCGCAGCATCTGTAGGATGGGGCGCCAAGTTTCTTACACTGGCGTCCCATTCAAATACACAGTGGCTCTTAATCCTTAGCAGGAATTAGCAGGAAGTTTCAACACTGCATTATTAAATTAAAAGGTTACAATCTGCCACAAGATGACTTAAGCAGGACTCAGGAGTATATGTCTGTTAATTTTAATGCTCTGTCTCAAAGTACAGAACTCTGGACATTTCCAGCATCATATTTAAAACATGGTACATCTACTAATACGTGATCTGATGCATTAATGGACCAAATTAAGTTACAGGTATGAATTTTACATAAAACGGATTAATATTATATGTCATGGAGGAATCTTATATACTCCATCTCCATGCATTTTTAATAGTTATGTGCTCTAATTTAATGTTCCCTGGCATTGCTTTGCATGAAGTCCCTAAACCCTCCTCCTTCCTTCTCCCCCACATTCCTCAAGTTTTGCTTGGGATTTTCCTTGCCTGTAAACCAGCGTCCCCAAGTCTCTCAAAAAATGTGTAGAGCTGGGTCTCCTACACCGAGAGGATAAAAATGCGCTTCACGTCCCGAGGAGATCCCGGGAAAGGGGATGGGGGGGATGGGAGGGCGGGTGCAGCCGCCTCGGTCCGGGT
>VWZU01010548.1:0-10352 GCA_013397095.1 Sterrhoptilus dennistouni | reverse complement strand
ATTTTATCATTAGATACAAACCCAAGTCTCACACATTTATTGGTTTAAGAGCCATTAGGTAAAACTTAAAGAACAGGAAAGGAGCTCCAGTTAAAGTTCCATCAAAGTGAACTCATACTTCAGTCAGTTAATTAAATAATCCATGCCAACTTGAGGGCTCTCAATCCTAACAGTCCATAAGCACTGATGGTTGTAAAATAGTAGTTCTGAACTGCTCTTATTAATATTAGGCTGAACCAAACCACAAAGTTCAAGCTTAGCTTAACTAGCATTAAAGAAAAGCCTGTGCATCTTTAAACTGCACAGGCACTGATCANTAAAGTTCCATCAAAGTGAACTCATACTTCAGTCAGTTAATTAAATAATCCATGCCAACTTGAGGGCTCTCAATCCTAACAGTCCATAAGCACTGATGGTTGTAAAATAGTAGTTCTGAACTGCTCTTATTAATATTAGGCTGAACCAAACAACAAAGTTNAAAGTGCCAGAGGTAATGAAGACCCGTTGCACAACCCCAACTGTCACTGAAAGACAGCCAGCATTGAAAGGGATCTATTTTTGGAGGGATGCTAAAGGTCAGCTAGCTAAGGCCCTTAGTCATGCAATGTCATCCCCATGTTAAGCCTGAAGATGCTTTTGAACAAGGCATTTGCTACACAGTAAATGGCAGATTTTTTTCCAAGACATTACTGATTTGCAAGTTCACCTTCAGCAAACAGTGCCAAAAGTGCTCTCAATGGCACAATTACAACTTGAGCAGGAGATAGAAAATGCCTGTAAAAATATAATGAGAGCTTCTGGAATGTTGCTATGATCCTGCTCCCATGAGAACAGCAAGAATCAGAGCATCATATTTTTAGGAAAATGCAATATTTCAAGTTCCTGAAGAGCCACTGAAATGTCACGTGGTCTACAGGAGGCCACAGAACCCAGGCAAAAAAACACCTTCAGGCAATGCTAAAGCATCACTGCATACATGTACCTACAAATCAACCTCCTTGACAAGGAGGGGATAACCCTAAAATGTCCCAGGTGCCTGGGACCAGGAGCTGCCCTGCCTCACCCGGCCATGGGGGACACTCAGCAAAGCCCCTGTGTTTCCCTGGCTCTCACAGCACAGGGATTCCAAGCAGTGTGGTACTTGCTGAATCACCTCCCTGGGAAAACAGGTTCTGGCACCAGGCAGAACCTGTGGCCAAACACAGCCCATGCAGAAAGGCCCAAGCACAGAGCACAGGCACCCACCAGAAGGTGAGGGGGCTGTTGGGCTGAGTATTTCCAAAGGCTGGACCCACAGCAGGAGAGCCAAGCAGAGTGTCAAGAGGGAGGTGCAGCTTCAGAGAACACCTCATGGAAAGGAGCCCAGGCATGGCCAGTGCCAAGGCCCAGGCATGGGAGGCATATAGGCAGCCACAGCTGGGGAGCAGCTACCAGTTTGTAAAACCAGCAGAGAGGAACTGGCTGCAGGACTGTGCAAACCATGTCTGCTCTGTCTGTCCAGCCTGATCTCCTACAGCTAGGCACAAGATGCTCCTCCCCATCTTCTGGACAGAGGAATCGGGCCCTAAGGTTTGTACACATTATTTAATCCCTTTGCATTTGCCAGAAAAAGTTTCTTCCCTTCTGTGAAGTCCCACTTTAGCTCTTCTGTCTGACGTTTCACCTGTGATGTCTGAGTTGAAATTAAGCCACTCTTCAACTCCCCAAAACGGGACTGCTCGGCAGCTCACAGAAAAGAACCCTCTCCCTCCTCCTCTTCCCCATGTAAGTGTGAACCCTCTCTGCCAGTCCTCAGCCATCACCCTGGGTCCATTCTGGATGTAGTTTGTCACACAAAATATAATAAATCTCAAGTATTACTACAACCAAGATCTGTCTGTGGCTCACCAGGGAATGATCACAGTCCTACCACAGTGAATGAGATGAACAACAGCACAGAAGGTCACTCATAGCACACAGTTGTGAACTCACAGAGAAAATAACTTCCTGCAGTGGAAGTCAAGGCACTTCGGCAGATGCTTGTACACAAATGGCACCAAAGAATGGAGGGGAAGGAATTCATGTTTCAATTTGCAAACTAAACTTGTACAGCAAACTTGAAGAGAATCAGAACATCATGAATTTTGACAGCTTCATCAAAAGGAAGAAAAGAACAGCAGAAAAAAAAACCTGGAAGAAAGAACACAAGAAGGAAAGACTGACCCCGCTGGTCCAGGAGCCTTTCCAACTGGAACATCACCAGTACTGCTGGCAACAGGCAGAGCAGGGTCCAACTAATTCTTGTTGCTTTCAGAGTCCATACATACACCTAACAGGAGAAAAACTGTAGTCCTTGAGGGTGCTAGATGTGACTGAATGGCAGGAGAAAGGAGGCAGCCTAATCTGGTCTGTGTAGAGCAGGAAGACAAACACCACAGGCAGCAGATCTGCAGCATGTTCTGCCTTCTGCTCTGCTTTCAAAGACCTTCTCTGCCCAATAATAAAATCCTCATTCTACTTAGGAACTACTCTCACAAATTGTTAACGCTCTATAATGCAGAAAGCAGGGCCAATGAACTTCAGTGAATCTTAAATGCTTTTAGTGACACTGGAAAGAAAAAAGAGTGCTTTGCCTGCAATCTCTTCTTAGCAAGACCGGGAAAGGGAAAAAACTAAAGATGTGGCTTGTTGTACATCATTTCATGTTTCACTGCTATTTTTATTATTTGTTATTGCCTAGGGCATGAGTTTACATGAAGTGAAAAAGTGGAGGAACAAGGTACCATTTTTATTTTTTCTCTCCTACGCTCCCATAAGCTACAGTCACTGATGTTGCACAACTTTTGTCCCTGTTATTTTCAGGGTGGACTTTCCTGCTTCTCTATCACACTATGTTCTGTTTCATCAGAAGCTGAGCAGCAATTTCCTTCATAGCTCAGATCACAGACATAAAAATGGATGATTTACAAAAGGCATTGGTCCTCTGCATCCTCCATACAGACACTGGCCTCCTTGTCTCCTTTTATGACAGGTAGCAAATGAAGTAACAAAGTAGAAACAAAGTAATAAAATAAAGATAAATAATTCATCTTGGGAAGGTCTGCATCAGACCAATTAAAATAATGCCTTAGACACACTGCCATAATGTACCTATGGGAAGAAGATACTAGCATGAGCAAGCACTGCAATTACTATTTTCTCCAATTATATCCTCGGAGATTTCTAGCTCCAGCATAATAAAAGATTAACAAATTAAAATATATTTTAAAAATTAATCTTTATATTTTTCCAGTAAGCTATTAAAGGCGGTAATAGTGACAAATCTCTGCCTGGAGAGGAAGCTTGCATATGTCAAGACCAACAGCAGCTACAGCCAGAACCACTGAGAGTGAGGAGGGTTTGCAGACCTGATTGCACAGCTGCAGCCCACATTAGCCCAGCAACTCCCCTGGCATGCAAGGACTATTTGAAGCAGGTAAAAAGGCTGGATCCTGCACTGCCATGGGCACCAGAGGTGCAGCAGCTCCTGCCCAGCTCTGTCCCATGCTGTGATCGATGCCACGGGGCCAGGAGCTCTCCCCTCCCCACCCAGATGGGGCAAAACCCCTGGACACTGCACCATGGACATCCAGGCCTCAGCATTCTACACCACCATTACACCATGAAGAACCAAATACAGCAAAGAGAATGGAAATACCCAGCCCACCCCAATGTGAAACCTCCACACTGCTCTGTTCTTTGTCACATTCTCTGCAGCAGTTTCCTCTGGAGTTAATCCCAGGCATGAAAACATTCCCTGCCAGCAGGGTGATCGCGGGAGCTGGAGCACCAACAGCACCTCTGCCTCTGCTGTCACCCCCAGACAGCTGTGGGAGCACACCTGGGATGGTTTCAGGCAAGCAAAACTCAGCAGGTTTCATTCAGCCCTGCACTCACAGAACGCTGCTAGTCCTGTAAATGTTCTGGCTGCATTTCAGAGCCACAGGGATATGGGCACCTGCTGCCAGGTTTGCCNCCCATTCCCTCCACATCTGTTGATTTTCAAACAATTTTATAACACTGGTATTTAATTAGAGTATATCATTGCCTGTTCCAATTACATGTCATTCACTGATTGGATGACCTGTGGAAACCCTTTTCATACTCCAAAGAAAATCTCCATCAATACTATACTCAAGATTTCAAAGATCTAGCAGAAAGACTTAAGAAAATAGGCTTTGGGGTTTTCCAGCTTATCATTTCTGACCACTTCAAAGGTNATCTGTTTATTTTCAAACAATTTTATAGCACGGGTTTCTAATTAGAGTATATCATTGCCTGTTCCAATTACATGTCATCTACTGATTGGATGACCCATGAAAACCCTTTTCATACTCCAAAGAAAATCTCCATCAATACTATACTCAAGATTTCAAAGATCTAGCAGAAAGACTTAAGAAAATAGGCTTTGGGGTTTTCCAGCTTATCATTTCTGACCACTTCAAAGGTTTTGTCTTGGGTTTTGTAACCAAAAAAAGTTTATTCTATTCCCTCTGTTGAAACCCGGTTTGGGAGGTTTTTTTTTCTTTATCTGTTATAACTCCAGAAGGGAGGGGGTGACTGCCTTTCTGATAACAAGCCAGCTGTTAAAACTGGATGGGGCATTGTTTCTTATCTCTGCTCACTCTCCCATTACCTCTATAGGGATATCCTCTGGTAATGGGCGATTAAAGTTCACCAATGACATGACACATTGCATCATCCCATTGTGAAATGCTCTACCCAGGGAAAAGGAACCAAACCATTTCCACCTAGATAAAAAAGAGCCACAAGTGTCACCAGACATCCAGTGTTCCCTTGGGACTCCTGAAGGAAGACTGGGCCCATCTCTGGACCCTTTTTCTCTACAAGACCATCTCTACTTCCAACAGGACCACATCTGCCACTCCAAGAGGGTTTACTTTTGGACTGTTTCCAACACCCTGACCAACAGGGTGTCAGGTTATATTCTGACTCGTTCAGTGGTCTTTTGTATTATTGCTTTTATTTTATTTTACTTTTTTTTCCTCTTCCTATTAAATTCTATTTCTGACTTGGAGTGTCTCACTGGTTTTGCTTTCAAACCACTACAGGTTTACAAAAAAATTCAGTGTCAAAACCAACGAACATGAGTTGAACATTGGTGAGATTGCAAACCACAGAAAATGCACTGTGNGTTGAACATTTGTGAGACTGCAAATCAGAGAAAATGCACTTTGACAGAGTTAACTGAAGCATGATCACACAGGCTATCAGACAAATCTGGATCACTTGAACGGACTGGCATGGCTTAAAGGGGTTTTTCTTTCATTTATAATTAACCACTCGGCTGTCACATCCCTGCATCCACGCACTCTTGTAGGGAATGTTTACACTGAGATCTTTGCGGAAGACATAGAGCCCGTGAGCAGAGGTGAGAAGGGAAGTTCTGTGTGTGCACCTGAGGAATGCTCAGCTCAGCATCACGCAAGCAGCCTGAGCAGGAGAATTATTCACCACAAACTAAGGCAGCAGCTCTNACAAACTAAGGCAGCAGCTCTGTGTGCTCCCCTGGTGCCTCCACCTGGCTACAGAAACCTTCGTCTGTGGTTTTCGAGCACAGGGAAGTGTTGGCCTGTGCACTCTGACGTCAGTTATGGGGTACAAAGATAAACTTCTGCAAGGAAGAGGTTATTGGACAAAAGTCAATAAGGGTCCTAAAAAGCAAAAGATGTTGCAGAAGAGTGGTCTGTGTAATTTGAGGAAGCTTTCCCAGAAAATTCTCAAGGATGAAAAGATTGTCATGCTGGCAGCAATGCTCAAAATGGAAACTGCATTAGGAAGTATAACAATAAAGTGTGGAACTCTAGTTTAAACAAGGAACAAACCAATTTAAGCAAATTAAATATTGCCCATTCTACTGCAAAAATATCTGCTTCTGCCAGTAAATCTACTCAGAGTGATTTTAGGAAATTCCAGGAGAACTGGGGCTACTGCAGTGCCACTACTGTGCCCCTTGTCCCTGCAGCCCTGGCAGAAGAAGGGCACGGTGCTCCAGGAGCACAGGGCAGCCCCACTGCAGCCCCTGTGCCTTGGCTCCCAGGAGCTCTCAGGCACTGCTAATCCTGCACCAGGTGCCAGCACCAATACACCACCCAACCAGTGGGCTGAATATTTTAGCTGTAATAAATAGATTTGAAGAAAGGCTTTCTTTACTGACAATCTGCTTTATTCTTGCCAGCAGGCATGAATCAAAACAGAAGCACAGTACCCTAGCCTGACTTCAAAGGATATGAACATTTAATTTTTTGCAGCTTTTGCTTCACTGTCCATTGTACTGCAAACACACCCACAGGCCCCCAAAATCTCTTTCATAATTGTGAAAAATGAGGTTCATTTTTTGGTAAATTTTAAGAAATATGTTTAATAAAAAAATTAAGACAATTAGAAGTTAAAAAAAGCCAAGTACGGCTGGTTGGGTGACTTGGCATNCGTGGGGGCGGCTCCAAGGCAGGAGGCGGGGCTAGCCCAGGAGCTGGAGGATATGTGATTCTCCTGGGCTCCCAGGGCTGTGTCTCAGCCAGAGCCCGGCTTCCAAAGGTCTCTGCATGCCAGCAACGGGAGGCAGCACATGATTTCCCTTCACTCTGTGGAATAGCAGAGGACTAGAGATCAGATCTGAAATTTATTGCAATGATGCAAACAAGGCAATTAGTAAATGACTTGGCATCTGCAGACCAGCAAGCCCCCTATTAACCAGCTAAGTACATTATCTTTGTGAAGATCATAGATTTTCCCCTTAAACTAATTGTGTGTAACTTCTGCAACTTGTCACATCCCACTGCAGCCGGGAGCCCCAGCCCTGCCAGGTTGCCAGTGTCCTTGCCCCACTGCCATGCCCAGGAAGCAGGATGGCCCAACCTTCCCAAAAGAGCATCCTAAGGCTCAGAATCTCAAATATCCAGTCAAGGGGGAAAGGTTTTCACTCGTGAATGGCCTAACAAGCTCTAATTAGCACTGCCTCTGCTGTTCTGTCAAGTCTCAGCTCATCTTTGCTCTGTGTTTCACAATCAGGAGAGCCTCAGTCACTCCTGGCAGCAACCCTTACTCAACTCTGGTGCTTATCAAGGGGGACTCCACCAGGCACCATTAACCACCTTCAGCTAAGCTTAGGACAAACATGAAGAAAATTATAAAAAATCTCTTGTCCTCCTACCTCGCCATTTGAAAGTTAACACAGAAGATCAGGTGTTTGCATTAAGTTCTTGGAACTTTTATTTCAGTCAAAAATAAGTCCCTTTCTGTCTTGGGATGAAAAGCTAGTATCTCTACATCCATCAGCACTCTGAGAAGTATAAAACCAAATTTCAGTTCAGGTCCCACAAAAACACAATTTAATTTTGTCCCTATTAAAAACAAAAACATTTTTTAAAAAACCAAACCAAAAAAACAAACAAAAACACACCCCCAAAAACCAAAAACCCGCAGGGTTGTTTTGTTTCAGCAGACCTGAAATACATAGGAGGTTACACTCATCTCTGTCTCATTTACATTTAATTTAGATTGTTACTTCCATCCTTTCTAGCATACACCCCAAGGCATGCACCAAGGCAGGCCCTGGTCACAGGGAGCTGAAGATTCATTCCAACAGTCCACAATAGCCACCAGCCCAGCAAGAGTCTCCCAGCCATTCCCAGAGGTGAGGACACCTTTCCCCTGCAGGCGTGAAGTGCAGCTCAGGACCCAATGCAGGGCAGGGCTTCTCACCCAGTCTGAAGGTTCAGCTCCTGCCCCACACCATTTGTACACTGAATATTTTAAGCAGCATTTCTTCACGGGTTTTCAAATATCCAGTGAGCAACCGAATGCTGACAAAGACAAGAAACTCCCTGTGCACTTCACTTCTAACACAGAACGTTTCAAGATATATTTTCCTTAATCTAAAGCTTGCCTCTGCCAAGCAGTAACATACACCAAAATCACAGCTTCTGAGTCTGAATGAATTCCTGATTGAGTTGTACAAGATTGCTTTACTCTCAACTTCCTACACCTAACCTCAGGAAATTCCCACACCAGCTTAACAATAAATTGAGTTCTTTGTCACACATAATGAAAGAACAGCCACAGAATTAATTCCTGCCTCCTCAGCCCACAGCCAACATAAAGCAAAGAGAAATTTGGGGGCATCAGCACTTATGCTGATTTTCACACAGTTGCCACCACTTTCTGTTCAAGCAGAAGTAGCTCAGAGGTTTGTTAGGAAGCGATCGACCTGACGGAATGCAGGGAGTTTCACAGCTCCTGAGTATCTCCAGAGAGCTCAAGGGAAGAGTTACATGAATCCCTGCCCTGCTAGGTGCTTTAGGAAATTGAACAGGACCAAAACACTCTCAGGCAGACTCAACAAGACAATCCCTAACTTGCCTACGGAGTGGCAGTATCAGCCACTAACCACAAAGTGCCAGGATCCGTGCAAGGCTGGAAGATGCTGAGGTATGTTTCCATAAGCTGCAGGGTCCCAAAAAGCAAAATCCCTGCCCATTGCTGCTCTGCCAGCACACAGGGCCTGGGAGAGGCACATCCCTGACCTGTGCACTTAAAATACAAAAATTCTAAAAACACAGCGAACCCCAGCAGGTGATGTCATGATGTCACAGGCAGATCTTCAGAAGCACGAACAAAACAAGGTTTGGAAAAAACCTGCAGCAGGCAGTAGCACTTCAAACAAACAAGCAGCAAAGTATGTGAAAAGCTCTAATCCGTTTGATTGTTTGAATTATTACTCACTGGATGGTTCATCTCAAAGCACAGGCTTTGGAGTTTATCCTCCTCAAATGACTCCCAGATAAAATTAGTCAGGTGATTTGCAGGATATATTGGTTAGAGAGACTTTAGCTAAGGCAACATAAAATCCATCCAGCTTTATCGTTCAGTGAGAATGAAAGCCTGCAAGCTATTATCACTGTATATAAATTAGGCTTTATTAATGAATTTACTAACTACATAGAAAATGCTAGATAAGAGTTAAAATACTGGGATTTCTCTCTGGAAAGAAAAGAGTATATCTCAGAAAAAAGTGATACAAATACAAATAAAAAAGTCTTCATTGTTTGCTTGGTTTTTCCCTAGTGTCTGTAAAAGGCTGAATTTTCATCTGAACATTCTTGAAAAACCCTGAGATGCTGTTTTCTCTTCCAGCTCACAACTTTTTCCACCTTTACATAAAAACATCCTCAGCTTGACTCTGTTAAATCCTAGGCAACGTGAACTACCCAAACTTTTCCCAGTGAGCACTGGTTTTCCTCAGGATTAACTCTGATGTGCCCAAAACACAAAATACCCTGATTGTGCTATGTACAGATTGAAAAATCTGGGATTCTTCTGACGGGGGGAAACAGAAATGGGCATCTTTGACTCAGAAATGAGCACCCTCAACCACCCAGCTGGGTGGGAGCTGCCCTGAGGCTCCAGCTCTGTGTGAGACCTTCTGAGGAGTGTTCTGAAACAGCCTGTGCTGATGGTTTATTTCATCTCCAGGCTAGAGTGTCCTGGACATTACAGCTCCGTGAGAACATCTGCATACTGCATATATATGCACCAACCAAAGCATAGTGGGTAACAGAGCTTCCTGTTAGTGGGCCAGTATTAAACCTTCAAGTCCATATGACCACAGAATGCTCTGTGGAACTGCCCAGAGTGCAAAGGACATTATCTACTACCAAAAAATGCTAGAGGNAATGCTAGTGGCACTGCTAGTGAGGCGTCCATCGAGATCCAGGGCAGCTCATAGCCTCTGCCTGGCAGCATTTAAAAGAATAATCCCATGTGCAATGCCTGTTACTGGGATTCCCTCCAAACTTGCCACTGCCACTGTCACTCTTGTCTCAGAAGAGCTGTGAGAGCCCCCAGAGATGCAGGAGGGGAAGTAAGAAGGAGGTACAGCTCAGGTCAGCTGGGAAACCAACACAGGTGAGATCCTACTACATTTTGTCAATTGAAACAACTCTGAGATGCATTGATCTTCATATGCTGGGCAAGACATCTTCCCAGCAGCAGAACACACTCCATTACGGAGAAAAGACAGGGAAAAACATCTGCATGCCACAACACCTGCCTGGAAACTTGCTTTGGGCAAGCTAGGATTTGGTTAGAATCTGCCAAGTGGCTCCAGGTGGTAAAAGACAGGAGCTCAGCCAGGCTGACAGGAGAGCAGTGCTGTCAACAAGCCCCACTGTGACCTGTACCTGTCCTGCCTGGGACACTCACTCACACTCACCTGTCCCACAGCCTGGGACACTCACACTCACCTGCCCTGGGTTCTGACTCCCAGCCCTCCCTGCCCAGGCTGGTGCTAGGGCTCCCAGAGCTGCAGAAAG
>VWZU01010471.1:54998-65463 GCA_013397095.1 Sterrhoptilus dennistouni | reverse complement strand
TTTATTTCATTAATAAAGCAATTGATGGAAAATATTTTAATCCTGAAAGTGTTTTTTTCTACTGGTCTAACTCTTGACAGAGACTCCTCAGACTGTAATTATTTCAGAAGGTGATGGTAGGGATAAATATTATGTATTTTTGAAACTTCCACTCCTTTTTTCTCCCATTAAATGCAACTTCAAGATTCAGTTAATGGCACTGGAGAAGCTGGAGATGGGACTCTGAAAATCCTCTTTATTTCTTTAGATCCAGCTGTAAAACTCCTCACACTTTGCTGGAACTCTTACAAATGAGAGATAAATAATAAACAGTTTCTCCCAGGGCATCCAAAGCTCCCCATATAAATCTGTATTAAATCCAAGGTTAATGATGCCTTTTCTGCTTTATTGACAGCAGGGAGCACTCCTTGAAGGAACTCCTAAGTGGAAAACTCTCTTTTTAGTGATTCTTAAGCAAAACAAGACTTTAAGTTCAAGATAAGATGGTCAAATCTTACTCTGCCACTCGTAAAAGAGAGAGAGAAAAAAAAAATCATAATTTGTTCTATTTGTCAGCTGGGGGAAAGAAATATTTTCTTATTTCACCCAAATTATTTCCTCCCTAATTCGATTTGGTCTTGCAGGGAGAAGTGCTGCTGCTCTCATTAGTTCTTTGCAGCTCTCCCTTCCCCTGGCTGAGGTGGAAGCAGCCTTTAAATCATACTGGAAAAAGAGAGAAAACAAGATTTTTTTATTTTTTTTTTTTAACCCAGTGATGTAAATTTGCAGACAATTATTCATTATTAACTGCCTGAAGCATCACACCTCTCTCACCTTTGCAGGGATGTCTGAGCATTAGGGTAAACAACACCGCTGCTGTCTTATCACAATGCCTCTCTTTGCTTTTTTTTTTGCTGCAGCAAGAACTTGTCAGAAACAGATTGTGATGTTGACTCCTCAATAAGAGGGAAAAAAAAAGAATAAAAAAAACAGAAGGCCTAAATTAGACTTCTATAAAAAGAATATTGCATATTTATTTCCACAATAACGCCGAGGAAAAACGTTAGTCAAGGAGCGAGCAATTGGGTGAATAAATAAGCTTGTCTTTGTTCTCATCAATTAAGTTATTACATCAGTTGGAAAAGCAGTGAATTATAATACAGATGTTTAATGAAACACTGCTGTGCCTATAAGTCAAACTCCTATTTTGTGGTGTGATTTTGGCTGCATAGTTTTGTGTGTGTTAAACCGTATTTATTAGCTGATACCCATTATTATTTTGAGCAAGGTATAATTCAGTTGTCAGGCTCCAGCTCTGGGAAGGAGATTTAATCAGTGAGAGCCCGCTTTGCTGCTGAGCATAAAACAATGCGGGTTTCATGAAGCAATCACGCCAGTGTGAAAAAATGGGATTAATTAGTATTGTACAAGAACAGGCAGCGTGCTCATTAAAACCTTGTGAGCTGCCTCTTGATAAACTGCCACTTGATAGGGCCGCATTAATGTGACAAGGCAAAGACTTTATTTCCAAATCCTTTCTGATGATATCTCACTTTTAAGTTACCTGGGTTGACTCTCCAAGGTTTTTTTTTGGTTTTTTTTGGAAGACAAAGATCAAAATTGCAGTGAGGGATCCCCCAAGACACCTGGACAAAGGAGCTGTGCTCAGACAGCAAAGCTTCAAAAGATAATTTTCCTGTTTTTTTTTTTTAATTTTGAACTCCCCATTCCAACATAAATCAATAGCTGTACAATGAGGCAGCTCCAAAGGTGGTAAATTTGCATTTACACTCAGCAGGTGGGGCTGGAACTTATTTGCTTATTAGCAGCTACCTAATGAATCCCCTCTCATCCTGTGCCCATCAGCTCACCAAGGCCTTTCCTCTTCTGCTTTTCAACCTGGTGAAAATTCCTACAGCCCCTCCAGGCTCCCAGGGAAGGGGAGAACAAGGTGGGCACTCCCAGTTGAACATCTGTTCAGCACCTCTGAGCTGTAATTGGGAATTTATTTTAATTCCCATTTAGAATGGGAGCCTGCTCCAGTGCCAGGATTCTTTGGACATGGCGTGGAAATCAGAATAAATACTTGTGGATGGTTCAGCTCAGTCTGTAGGAGAAGGAAGTCAATTTAGAGACTTTTCACACTGAAATCCCCAATTTCCTGAAATTCCCAACTTCTGATGCTTCAGCTGGGCCACGGAAGAACTCCTGGTCAAATTTCCTTTTTTTAATATTTTATTTTTAGGAAATAAGAACTCCAAGTGCACATCCCAGCGAGTGGATTTGTTTCTACACAACACAACACAATAGGAGACGTGCCTGAATAACAGCAGTAGATGTTGGGGAGGATGTATTTTTGATCTCATGCATTTCCCTTTAGGCAGAATGTTTTATCCCTTCCTGAATTTGCAGTGGTTCTGATGATTTACTTGCACATAATCTTAGCTTCTTCTTTTTTTCTTTTTTTTTTATTTTTTTTTTTTGCCTGTCCTACTTGAGAATTAGTGGCTCTAATGAAATTACAGCTGAACTTGTACTAGTTAAGCAGATCTCTCAGCTGTTTCATGATGCAGAGGTGCTCCAAGATGCTGACTTTCCACGTAGCTTTAGCTGACATTGTGTGTAAGGCAATTGTAATGCAATAGAGTCACCTGTCAGCATTTATTTGTAGGTGTGGAAAACGCCACTCAGAGAACACAGATCTCCTATCCCCCCGAAGCTTTTTTTTTTTTCCCCAACTATTTTTATTTTTTAAGCAAAAAAAAATAAATCTTGTTAAACCTCAACACCCCATTAAAACAACATCATCCAGCGCCCAGACTGAGGGTTCAGTCACCCAATTATCACAGAAACACAGAATTATGGAGTTTTTGCATCTGCAGAGGTGCAACCCCAGCCAGGGAAAGCAGAGATTGGAGGGCACAGCACCTGAGCTGGCTGGGCAGGGAGGAACAGGATTCTTTACAAAGTGATGTGTTGCAATATTATTAATTTAAGCCCTTAGATTTCGTTGTTGTGATCCGGGCTGCGTGATGCGATGCGAGGTGACAGCCATTGAATTAATAGAAAATGGGATTCATCTCTCGAAATTTCACACAAAATAGAAGTAGGAGACAGACAAAAAAAAAAAAAAAAAAAGAAAAAAAAAAAAAAAAAAAAAAAAAAAAAAAAAACACACCAAAAAAGAAAGGGGAGATGGATAGGCAGACTGATAATGCCACTAATACTTTCAAATTTAAACCGAATGGGGGAAGATAATTTTAAACATTAATGGTATTTATCAACAGTGTGATAGCAGGGAGGGGGAATCACACTCCCCTCTCTCTCCCTCTTTCTCTTTCTCCCTTTTGCTGATTGCTTTGTTGAGCAAGTCAGTGAATATTTTACACTTTGTTTCTTTTATTTTAGCAAATGAACTGCCTCGAGCTAATGTAGTGTAAGTGGAAATTTCAAGCACCAATGTCTGCTGCATGATCCAATAATAGGAACTTTCCTTCCCTCCCTCCCAGCTCTGTAGCAGCAAACTCCCCGTGCCTCCAGGTATTCACACGCCTGATTTATGATTATAAACTACAGCTCTGGAAGAGGTGAGCTAGGTAGTTTAAATCACTGCTTTCCCTCTAATGAACTGGGGTCACAGAGAAAATACTCCATGCAACAGCCTCATCTGGGTGTTACTCATGCCCTACATCCTCCTCCTTCTCTGTGTTTTCAGCTGGGATTAAAACAGTTCTACAGGGTTTTAATTGGGAATGGCAGTTTGGGAAGGGGTGAACATGGAGAGAGATGAGTTTTTGTCTGTTTGTCTTGGTGAAAACTGGGGGCAGGTGCCTGTTCCAAGTGTGGTGTTTGGAAAATGGATAAAAAAGAGAAGGTCAGGGCAGACACCACCCCCAGAAGGTACCAGGAATTTTTTCCTTGCCTAGTCACAGTCAGCTGTGCTGGTGAACTCCTCTTGTCTGAAATCTGTGTCAGACCACTGGTACCAGCATCTAAATAGGATTACAACCATGCTAAAGGTGCCTGAGAGATGCAAACATAGGAACAGTCAAGGTATTGCTGCAGGTGGGAGCTGGTTCCAGCCTGAGGTCACTGAGGGCAGGATTCAGGGGAGGTGGGGGTTGCTGTGTGAGCTCCAGGTCCCCCTGGTGCAGAGCAGGTCCCTGTAAACCTTCCCAACAGTGCCATGCTCACGTTTTCACATAAATAAACCCTTCCCAGGGAGTTTTCCCCAGTGGATTCAGTAGGGATGGACTTTTTTCCTGGCACAGCTGTTAACCAGTTGTTGGTCTGACTGAAGTCCATTATTTGTAGCCCTGACCTTCTCTTTTTTTTTTCCATTTTGCTGCTGCCCACACCACGTTTGCTGTGGCAAACCCATTCTTCAAGCATTTCTCAGGAATAACTATTAGTACCTCTGAGCTTTCGTTGTTTAAAGAGTGGAGGCTGAGGGAGAAAGGGCTACAAAGAAGGCAAGCGATTTTAAAACAGCCAAATTGCCCAAATGTTTTCTAAGCTTTGTCATCTTTAAGACTGGAGCATGGTGGTGACGTTCCGCTCACTGCCCTAAAGAATTAAACACACAGGACATCCTGAGGACATCTGCCAAGGTTTTCTGCACCCTTTTGGGTCAAAGAAAATTGAAAAACTTGTGCAAACCATTTCCCCTTGGACTTCCCTGGGAATTAGTTAGAAGCAGCTTTTTGGCCATTTATTTCTCGGTTTTTATCTTGAATTTTCCTACTCTGTTCCTTGGATCTTGCCTGAAGAGTCAGAATCTCTCATGAGCTTTGCAGTTCGAGCCTCCCATCTCTTTTTGTGCACCTGATCTTTTTTGGTTTGGTAATTCAGGGAGGTTCATTCCACCAGGGACAGGTGAACAATGCCCCACCTGCCCCCCTTTGGAAGAGCCCAGGAACTCTCTCCTGTGTGTTCAGTATTTTTATTCACAATCTGCTCTTTCCTCCACAATTCCCCTGAGTTTCTGCCATAAGCATCGAAGGTTTGGTTCTAGGCTTGGGATTGGATTCAGAAGTGCTTTTGCCAATCTGCAGGAAAAGGGTAAAAAAATGAGAATTGTTCCTTCTCCCAGCTCAGCTGCTGTCAGGAGCTGGATTGACACAGAGCAGTCCTTCACAACTGCAGCTCTTCCATCCAAGATTCAATTTGGGCCCTCTGGGTAGCAGGGAGAAATATTTCTCTGCTGTAAATCACTTAGTTCAGGCAGAATCCTCAAGTTGTTTTCAGGCAGAACCATACAGGGACCCCAATTTTCTGTGATGGCTGCTTCAGTTATTGCATCACAGAAATCCCTCACCACGGAGCAGCAGGTTTCATTCACTCCAGCACCACCTATAAATAAGGGCTGTGACTGGAAAAGGTCGTGAGCGTTTCCTCCTGGGAGAACCACACACACACAGCATTATCTGCCAGGAAAAAATGTGGTTTAAATTGCATTTTTCTGACTCCATCCTGCCTGCTGCAGAGTTCATCTCGGAGAGTGCTAAATGGCATCCTTAACTCCAATGCCACAGCGGTTTTTTGTGTTTATGGGATAATTCAGCTCAGAGGGGACTCCTGGAGGTCACCTGGCTCGCTTGGAGGAGGCAGCAGTTGGCACCTCAGAACTGTAATTGGGAATTTAATTTAATTCCCATTTAGAATGGGAATCTGCTTCAGTGCCAGGACTCTTTGGGCATGGCATGGAAATCAGAGGGAGTTTACAGTAAAATCTCATAGATGCTTCAGGTCACCCTGTAGGAAAAGGAAATCAATTTATAGACTTTTCACATGGAAATTCCCAAATTCCAAATTATTAATTATTTTTCACGATTTTGGAAATCTGCTTGCGTGCTCAAAGGAATGATCCTGGAAATGTTTCAGTTGAGTCTTGACTTAATTCTTTTTATTGAGTCTTCTCCTTAATTCTTTTTATTTCATATGGCACATCGATTCTACAAATTGATGTGCCATGTGAAATGGCACAGCTGTCTGTGAGGGAAGATTTTACTGGCTTTATGTGTGGACAAAGAAAAGGAAAAAATTAATTAAATGTGTTTTCTTTCTCTGACTTATCCTGTGTGTTTGGAGCTTTGCTTCTGAGCTTTGACTTCTGTGCACTTCAGTCCACCTGACCATGGGAAAGTGGGATCAGCGTTGATCAGTTTTTCCAAATTTTCTTAGAAGAGTTCTGAGCTGTTCTAAGATCAGTTCAGTCCTCTGTCCAGAGGCCAATTCTGCCTCTGGATTTTATGGAAAATACATTTTAAAAAATAACAGCTCTGAAAATATTCTGCACAGAGTGTCACCCAGCTGAGGATGCTGGAGGAATTTGGGTTTAGACAGGAGCACTCCAATGTCAGGGTAAGTCTGGGACAACTTTTGTACAAGCAGTCACAATAATCTGCAGGGGATGAAGAACTTCTCTAACAGCAGAATTCTCTAAAAGCAGAATTCCACTGTGGATCTCCTGGACTCTGAGGGTGTTTTAATAATAAAGGGGCTGGTGGTGAAATATAAGCTCTGGGAGGGTTTGTGCACCACGATGTCAGAGCTGTGGGAAATGCATCATCCCAACTGGAGCTCATACAGAACATGGGATGGGATCTGCCATGGGATCCTTTTATCTGCCCAAGGATGGGCTGACAGTGATCCCCAAATGCCTGCAGCCCCTTTGGAAAGGATCCTGAGAGCACCTGAACAGCCCAGGTTGTCACTGTTCTCGTGGGAATGGATGTTGTGCCTGTTCCCTGGAGGAGGAGCAGGTCTGGATGGGCTCAGGCTGATGGGAAGAGGATTTTGGACAAATTCTAATGATGGATGGATGGATGGATGGATGGATGGACGGATGGATGGATGGATGGATAGATGGATGATGGATAGATGGATGGATGGATGGATAGATGGATGATGGATAGATGGATGGATGGATGGATAGATGGATGATGGATAGATGGATGGATGGATGGATAGATGGATGATGGATAGATGGATGGATGGATGGATAGATGGATGATGGATAGATGGATGGATGGATGGATAGATGGATGATGGATAGATGGATGGATGGATGGATAGATGGATGATGGATAGATGGATGGATGGATGGATAGATGGATGATGGATAGATGGATGGATGGATGGATAGATGGATGATGGATAGATGGATGGATGGATGGATAGATGGATGATGGATAGATGGATGGATGGATGGATAGATGGATGATGGATAGATGGATGGATGGATGGATAGATGGATGATGGATAGATGGATGGATGGATGGAGGAATGGAGGGAGGGATAAAGGATGGAGGGATGGATGGAGGGATGGATGAATAAAAAATGGCTGGATGATGGATGAGTAGAAGGGGGAATGGAATCATCAGGCACTTTTACTGCACTGGATGCCCCCAGACCCCAAAAATACAAGTTGAGGCCATGGCCTGTGCCCATTTCTGGGGCAGTTTTCTCACCCCAGTTTATACACAGCAATCCTGTGACAGCCACTTTAGCCCAGGGGGATTTAAATCTTTGGATTTCTGCTCATCTGGAGAAGTTTCTGCACTCTGAACACTGTGGATTTTTAGGGATTGCTGGTGGTGGGCCCAGTTCTGGGTGTGATCTTCCATCTTCACCCATCTCCAGTGATCCAGAGATAATCAGATATTAGAGAAGGTTGGAAATTTGTCTCCTATTAATAATTTAAAAAAAAAAAGTGATAAAAGACTCTGATCTTGCCAGTGTCATAAGTAATGTCACTTAGTAAAGTGACTGGCACTAGCTGTAGGCTCAGATATGCCAATTATAATTAAAGCCATTATTTTCAAATACAGTTCAGTTTATTCCTGGGGAAAAGTAAAGAGAATTTTAGAGTGACAAATCTCCCTGGAAAATGCAAACTTGACAAAAAGGCTGTGCTTTCAGACTACCTGCAATAATTTGGCTTCAGGTTGGAAATTAATGTTATGTTAAAATATATCCTTTAAAATGTGTGTTGGCCAATCCAGCATCTTGTACGACACCCAAATACGTGTTGTGTCTGTCGGAATCATCTGGAGGAAGCTTCTGACGACTTCCAAAGGCAGAAATGACATTTAGTTTTTAGATCAACAGCTCTCAAACCTCCCTGGTGAGATTTTCAGAAAAGTTCTGAGCCACCATCCTCTACAAATCCAATGTCCATTGGCAGATTGAAAGATAACCCAATTGCCATTTAATTTTGGGGATTAAAACCAAAGATATGGCACATTTTCCAGGTAATTATGGTCTGTTAGTAGAGAATTGCTGATAAAACTGGAGACTGGTGCTTTCCTCCCTCTGTTTTGGAAATCTGTGGAACCCTCTGAGGCACCTCTGACCCTCTGGGGGTTTTGTGCCTAAACCAAAGGGGGTTCCCAGAGGTGACCACAGGAGAATCAAAACCCACCCCAGCTCCCTGAGCAGCCACTGACCCTGTGGGAAGGACAAACCCCATGAGGGGAGGAGAGAAGGGACATCAGGGATGTCCCAGTGCCCCAACCAAACATCCCAGAGGATGCAGCAGGTCAGGGCTGAGGGTTGGGTGCAGGTGAGGAACAGAAACTCTGTCACTGACCTTTGCCTGTGCCAGTCCTGCTCACATTCCCTGGAATGGATTTCTTTCCTGTGACAGTCCTGCTCACATCCCCTGGGATTCTTCTCCTGTGCTAGTCCTGCTCACATCCACTGGATTCCTCTGCAACTGGCCAATTCTGCTCACATCCACCGGGATTCTTCTCCAGTGCCAGTCCTGCTCACATCCACTGGATTCTCCTGGTCAGCCCTGCTCAGATTCCCTGGGATGGATTCCTCTCCTCCTGGCCAGTCCTGCTCACATTCCCTGGGATGAATTCCTCTCCTGGTCAGTCCTCTCACATCTCCTGGGATGAATTCCTCTTCTCCTGTGCTAGTCCTGTTCACATCCACTGGATTCTCCTGGTCAGTCCTGCTCACCTCTCCTGGGATTCTTCTCCCGTGCTAGTCCTGCTCCTCTCCACTGGATTCTCCTGTGCCAGTCCTACTCACATCCCCTGGGATAGATTCCTCTCCTCTTGGTCAGTCCTGCTCACCTCTCCTGGGATTCTTCTCCCGTGCTAGTCCTGCTCCTCTCCACTGGATTCTCCTGTGCCAGTCCTACTCACATCCCCTGGGATAGATTCCTCTCCTCTTGGTCAGTCCTGCTCACCTCTCCTGGGATTCTTCTCCCGTGCTAGTCCTGCTCCTCTCCACTGGATTCTCCTGGACAGTCCTGCTCACATCCACTGGGATTCCTCTCCTCCTGTGCCAGTCCTACTCACGTCCCCTGGGATGGATTCCTCTCCTCTTGGTCAGTCCTGCTCACATCTCCTGGGATGGATTCCTCTCCTCTTGGTCAGTCCTGCTCCCATCCACTGGAATCCTTTCCTCCTGGGATTCCTCTTCTCCTGTGCTAGTCCTGCTCCTCTCCACTGGATTCTCCTGGTCAGTCCTGCTCAGCTCCCCTGGGATGCATTCCTCTCCTCCTGGTCAGTCCTGCTCCCATCCACTGGAATCCTTTCCTCCTGGGATTCCTCTTCTCCTGTGCCAGTCCTGCCCACATCCCCTGGGATGGATTCCTCTCCCCCTGGCCTTGCTGTGAGCTCAGGGCAGGATTTTTTGGGCTCCCCTGCCCAGGTGCTGCAGCTCCCCAGGGACTGCCCAGATCCCGACTGCCGAGCACTGAGCTGAGGGTGGACACCAAGCTCTGAGAAAATTCCTGCTTGCTCTGCAGGTGACTGGGATCTGGGCAAGAAAAGTTGCTGTAGCTGAAGTTTTGGTTGTTTTTTTTTTTTTTTTTTCATTCTTGTCTGCTGCACTGGGCAGATATTTCTGTTATTATTGGCAGACTTAAAACCTTGGCTTTGTTTTCTGCCCTGTAATCTCGTGGTGCTGTCCCTCCTGTTCCCAAACCCTCTGCTCAGAAGTGTTTCCATTTGATATGATTAACAGCTCCTGGGAGTGATCTCTATTAAGGACTCAAAGCTCAATTTCAAATATTTTTGTGGCGCTTCTGGTGGGCCTTGCTGGGATAAATTAAGCCTATTTTTCCCCTGATTGCTTCGTTGGATCCTTTTGTAACTTCACCTTGTATTCCTTTCTGTTCAATACTTTTCAAAGTACTGAGAGTTTAAAGAGGTACAATAAATCCCAGATCAGTTTTTAATGACCATGGTAAGCCTGCTTGTAATATGTCAGTAAGCTGAGCCTAAAAGCCAATGGGGAATAGGCCATTTCTGCCTTAGTAATTGCCTCCACAGAAAGATTTATAATGTCATTATCTGAATCTACAAGAAATAACTCATAGAGCTGAAATACCCTAAAAAAATATTACAATTCTCTTAAAATCTAGTCATTCATAAATGCTAAATCATAAAACTTTTTTTTTCTTTTTTTTTTTTTTCAAGATGGTTTGTGCTAAAAATAAAACACGGTCAAAACATAAACGTACTTT